>OZ023242.1:5803530-6143147 GCA_964006365.1 Trididemnum miniatum
CTTGGAAGAATGTTGCCCTGAGTGTATATGCTGAAGTACCACCATACACCGTTGAAGCAACTAAAACATCGACGAATTTACAAGCAATACAAAACCGCTCAGCTCGTCGTAAACATTTTTTCACCCAAAAGAATAAAGACACTCCATACATAGCCTTGTCCAACATAAATTTTACTTTCTGGAAATGAATTGGTAATCGCAACCGCTCAACTGAAAGAAGAATCGAAAAACTGAAAAATCCTGTAAATGAGAGGATCATCGATACTTCTCAGATTAACTATACTGATTTACGCTTACGTGCTCATTTGTGTAACATGGAAAAATGAAGAGTTTGAGTGTAACAGTGGAATGTTGGCAAAAGTGTGGTGTGTTTTGCAAACTTAGCAGAAAAAGCAAGGGTCAAGTTTTATACATTAGGAAGAAAATTATGAACACTTTTAATGCACTTAAATTTAGGTGTTGATGTGAACGAAAAATATGTTTCTTGGGTCATTTTGGTGTTACAGTGGCACATAATTAAGGCTGCAGGTTAAATATGTGTTCGAAAATGCGGTAGTAACGTTTCGAAACTAATGTATTATTTAAAATATGCCTTCGAACTAATAATTAAACGTAGATGATGGTCCAATATGACAGAACGGAGGAAAAACGGCAAAAAATACGTTTTTTTCTAATGCATATAGAGCTTTACACTCTCTTAAGTGGTGATAGAAAACCAACCCTTCTGCGCATTTTGACACTAATTTTGTTAGTCTCCGATAAGCAGTTACAGAGATATGAAAAACCCATGAAAATTGGGTCCCCCGAAACTTGAATGGCCGTGGACCGCCTCAATATGACGTCATAATCAAAAAATAATTTTGAATTTTTTCATTGTGCCCAAAACCCCACCATATCAGACCCCAGGCATTTTCGATTTCGAAAATGGTGAAAAAATGAAACACCCAACTGTACATCCTATGCATTTTGTTCGCACATTTTCGATTTATGCTTGCTAAAACATGCGGTAAGGATTATTGTTATTGAAAAGGTTTGAAATTATGAAAAAGTTGTACCGGTATTTATCAAAAACACGGTTGAAAATGCTGGTGGGAGAATGCATACTCCACATAGGCTACCCCCTGAATCCGCCCCTGTGCCTGTTGACCTTTTTTGGATATCAATATGCCAAGTATTTCGAAGTGACTTGACTTCAACTACCGGCCGTTACCCCCTTCTTATAATCCAGATAATATGCGACCGATATATTTAAAATATTTTTTTGTTTGCAATTTTCATGCTTGCTGCAGTTTGACGTCCGTCTATAATTGAAAAAAAAATAATCATTTTTGAAAAAATAACTATTTTTTTTGAAGTTGTAAACCTGGTGAATAAGCAATCCGTTTACTAACAACAGGTTAATTGGTAAGGCATGCACAACTTCAAAGTAAGACAACACAATAAGAGCGACAAGAGCTAATAAACCAGACTTCTCAAGCAGGGCATTAATACTATAACTTTATGGAGGTGAGTAGAAGTCAGTTACAGAGTTTTAAAAAGGCTGTTTCCAGCCAGGAGGCAAAACTTGAACATTTCAGCGTAAGAAAGTTTTACGAGAATTAATGTGGCCGGGCCCCTCAAAACATGCCAGGCCCCAGTAGTCTGCACCCCCTTGCCCCCCCTATCACCAGCCCAGCCGCTGCTTTGTGTAAATGTACAAGTCGATCCAATAAGCTTGATCGTAATTCTACATATTTAGGAGCCTCTGTGCTGTGTTTTAGCCAAGCTGTGCAAACCTAACCGTGTGCATGTTTTAGGCACATTTCTCCTTGACTTACAGGCTACTGTAAATACATAAATATGTAGCCTAGCACGGTAGTCAAACGCAAACTTTTCTTCAAAAATCTTTACATTTAAGAGCCTCTGCGCCGTGTGCTAGCCTAGCTCCAAAGTCAGGAAGTTTAACTCAAATTTAAGCCTCTTTTTGCAAAAATTGTGGAAACTAGGAGAAAACTAAAACTTACCGTGCTGCCAGTCTCATTTTTAACTACATTAATGACGGTCAACTGTAATAGATTTCTCAAAGTCAGCAGAAATTAAGCAAACGTGGAACAAACACATTTTTTTGCTAAACAGTCCTATTTAAAAATCTCCCTGTCTGACTGTCTGAGCAAAAAAACGCAATTTTTCTTAAGTTCCGAGTGTAGCAAAGATGTGACAACACAAATACTGTTCTTTGTTACAACTTATTACATAATAATGATATGACAATAACAATACAACCTTAAAATTAAGTATCGCATAAATTTATATTTTCTGCTAGCGGTTCCGTAACTCGAAATATCGCTCGGCAGAAATGGTCTCTGCAAAAACGATTCACTGTTGATCAGTGACGCAAACCGCTTGCTCCTGTACAAAGCGAACTTCTTCTTCCGTATGAGTAAGCATAATTTGAGGATGCTTACTTATCTACATAATATTTTTTTTCATATTCATAATTTTTATGAAAAAAATGATGCAGAGAATTATCAATTTGCACATAAAGATTCGACATCTAATGCCGGAGGAGTTGGTCTCTAAGTAAGAAATGACCTAAATTTTATCTTAAAACCTGCTATGTCTGCACAGAGAGAAGATTGTGAAAGCTTATTTATTGAAATCTCAAGCAAATTTTGTAGCAAAAAAAGCTCAAAAATACAGTAGTTGGGGTAGCCTATGCATCTTGGTAATTCTTATTCCCTACTTCAAAAAAAAATTCTGTAAGGTAGGCTAATGCATTGGCATAAGTTTAACCAACACAACACACCTTTTGTTTTATTTGGAGATTGTAATATTGATTTAGCTAAACAGAATAATGATTTGAGAATAGCTTTGAAAAAAGCTGTTTTCGCGTTAGCTTTTTTGAAAGCTATTCTCAAGTTCTGGAAACAGCTCTTTATAAACTTTGTTATAAACAGCTTTTTTCAAAGCTATTCCCAAGTTTTGTACTGCCAATCAATTATTGAAGAATAACGATTTCAAGGTTAATGATTATAAAATGAAGTATACTCTACTGGAGGCTATTCATTAATTACTAAACCTACTAGATTTACCTCAACCCCTGCTACTAATCTAGATCTAATTTACACTGATGTACTGTAATTGAAAATCTTTGCAGATCAGGAGTTTTAATACTTGATACATCAGATCATCTATTAACCTTTTGTTTAATCAAAAAAAAATTAAAAAAATGCCGAAAAATTCGAGCTTCTGATTGCTTCAAAATGATTCGAGATGTGAAACATGTTAATCCAGAGTTTTTTGCTGAAGAGGTATAGCCCGGAATTTACAGCAGCTGATAGGCTGTTGTATAAACCCTATCTTCCAGTAATGCAATGGCTCTTTGCGATATCAAAACGGGGCCCCAGCCACGGAGGGGCTATTGAAGAATAAGACCCCCAGAATTTATTTCAGCTCCTCCAAAACTATTTATGTCGAAATAATGATGATGTATAAATTCAATGATTCATGATTTTTTTTAGAATAGCTGCTTCAATTGATGTTAAGTTTAAATCTCGAGACTAATTTTTGATTCGCATCTTAATACTAAAAACAGAAGATGTTTTAATTTTTACCGTTACATAGACTGATGTCTGAACTCTGAATATAGTGCAATTATGCATAAACGCAGTTATTTGCATTATGAAAACACAATCGCTGGTTGCAAGCAACCGCAATTGGATATTACGCTGTAAGACGCATTATGCTTTTTGTTTTCTGCCCTGGTAGTAGTAGTAGTAGTAGTAGGATTTTTTATTTTTAACCATAAAATAACGCCATCATCAACGCAAAACACAGCTGGGTTAAAAATAAGGAAACAGCGACAAAACGACACGCGTTGAACATGCTGAAGATGAAAATACAGAACAAAAGCGTTTAAAAAAAAAATCAGCCCGGTCGCTGCACCTAAATTGTAATCGAATAACGCCTTATCTGAGTAACACATTTCACTTCTCTCTATCATTTTATTTCCGCTTAGGATTTTTGTAAGTTTTAAGAGCAGCCTATCAGGCCAACCAGTAGGCCTACGATGGGCGCAGTTTTATCGCTCACGTTTTTCGTTTCCGCGTGCGAGTTCTTGCTTTCTGCATAAACTTTTTACTTGACTGAAATTGATCTGTTCAGATTTGGGAAGCAATAAAAATAAAACTCAGAAAAAATTTAGGTTAATTTTTCAGCCCCCCCCAAATATATTCAGCCTCTCCAAAATGTAAAGGCTGGCTACGGCTCCAGGTCAAAACTTTGAATTTTTAAATGTTTGATTAAACTATTTCATAATGCTGTTTAGTGCAAAGTCACAATACCCATTGTTTGGTTCCAAACAAACAGGAACCTAGCTTTTAAGGCTGGCAAAACACATTTTAGTTAAAACTTGCTTCCACTAAACTCGTTATATCTGTCGAATTACGATGCGCGCGCAGGATTTACTTCTAAACTAGGATGCTTCCATGTTTCGCTCCCGATTGGAGTCGCAGTTACAGTTTTGGAAAGTTTCAAAAAAATCCGAGGACTCACTTCGGTGGTTGCAGTCGAGCACAAAACATTGAGCAATCCTAATTTCGAGGTAAATTTGGCGCACGCATCGTAATTCGACAGATATAACGAGTTTAGTGAAAGCAAGTTTTACCTAAATGTGTTTTGACTGCCTTAAAAGCTAGGTTCCTGTTTGTTTGGAACCGAACAATTGGTATTGTGACGTTGCACTAAACAGCCCTATTGATTATTACTTTTCGCTCAGAGCAATGCATTTTTTTTGATGAGACTTAGTGAAAAGCGAATGGACTGGTGCTTATAACATTCCAATTTTTATGACGTGATGCTGGCTTGTAAATCATAATGTCGTGTCCACTAAAGCCCAATTAGTGTCCACTCTGCACTGCGTTTCGCGGATTTATAAAACAAAAAATCTTTACGGTCTCTTGTTGGAAACAGAAGGCTAATTTAGTAATCTTCATTGTAATTCCTTTTGCGTAGAATGGGGTTAAATAACCCAACAGCTTCGTTAAATAACCCAACTAAATAACTTAAAATGGGTTAAATAACTTAAAATTCGTTAAAATGGGTTAAATAACCCAACAGCAACAGCTTCGCCAGAACAACAGCTTCGTTGTTCTGGCGACAGCAAGCCTAGCAGGTTACGACGCCTGAGAAATGGCGTCCCCCAGGGATCGGTCCTGGCCCCCCTCCTTTTCAACATCTATACATATGATATCCCCTCCATAACCTCCAAGAAGTTCGCCTATGCCGACGACCTGGCGATACTTCATACATCTGGAGAATGGAAGGAGTTGGAAAGGACTCTAAGCCAGGACATGACTACACTCTCGGAATATCTCCAGACCTGGCGATTGAAGCTTAGCCACACTAAAACGGTGACGGCGGCCTTTCACCTCCACAATCGAGAGGCTAAGCGTGAGCTTAAGGTCTGTAACATCGGTAAGACCTTACCTTTCTGTCCAGTTCCCACTTATCTTGGGGTCAAACTGGACAGATCGCTCACATATCGTCCTCACCTGGAAGCATTGCGCAAGAAGTTAAGTGCTCGCGTCTCACTGTTGAGGCGACTTGTCGGAACAGGTTGGGGTGCTAGCGCTAAGACATTACGCACAGCTGCCCTGTCTCTGGTCTACTCGACTGCCGAGTACTGCGCACCAGTCTGGTGCCGCAGCGTGCACATACGGCTTATCGACAGTGTAATAAATGACGCCTTGCGCATTGTCACTGGGTGCCTGCGTCCCACTCCATCGGTCTACCTTCCGGTTCTTTCAGGCATCCAGCCAGCTCAGCTTCGCCGCCAAGGAGCGACACTCTCCCTAGCCAACCGCAGCTCCCTGGACCCTGACCACATTTTACATGGCCAGTTTCATGAGTCACAGGACGTATGTAGGGAGAGATTGAAATCTAGACGCTCATTTGTGCCTGCTGCTCGGAAATTACTAGACAGTCTTTCTGAGATGGACGTCCGTGCAGCCGAGTGGACGAACACGAAATGGGACATGGAGTACTCTGCCAACGCATTGTCACTCCACGCTTTCATTCCCAAGGCTAGCTCCAGACCCTTGGGTATGGGTCTGCCCAGGGCAGCCTGGGTCAAGCTCAACCGTCTGCGTTCTGGTGTTGGACGTTTCTGTTCGTCCATGTACAAATGGGGTCTCGCTCCTCTAGCGAATTGTGAGTGTGGTGCCAGTGAACAAACCGCAGATCACATCATCTCACAGTGTCCCATACATGGAGCACCCCGAGGTATGTTTGGTCTAATGGTTTTGGATGACGAAACAAGATGCTGGCTGAAGTCCCTTACAGTCAGCATCTGACCCAAGCAGTTTGGTGGCCAGGGTGGTAAAAGGATAAACCCTCGGCCTTGGTCCTTCCATCTGTCTTGGAAGAGATGCCCCGCCAAACGACGACGACGAGCTTCGTTGTTTTCGTGCTCTTCCTTCGAGGCTACGCTTCGATTTTGGTTTATCTGTTTTTTTTATTGTGCTGGTAGAGAAGAACAGACCTCTCAAATCCAAGATCAAACTGAGTATTTATTTGCGGAAAACACATGCCAATATGTCATTAACTTGATTTGATTTCTTCATTTTTATTCTCCTATCACGAGAAAGCGGCGGAGGCGCTATGCTTAGGACGAATCCACATTCGCTTAGGAGTTGCCTTTGTTTCCGAGTTTTACGGTTAAATTTTCATACAACCGATCAGATAGCCGAGTGTTATAGAGCGTCTGCTTCTGGATCGGGAGACTTGGGGTTCAATTACAAGTTTGGTCAACCAATGACTTTAAAAATTGGTATTCACAGCTTCCCTGCTTGACGCTCAGCATTAAAGGGACAGTGTGGAGAACAAACCGGCAAGTTTACTTGTTGTGCTTATAGGGAAGGCACTCAGCGGGATTACCCCATCTTAGTGTGGTAGACAGATGGCCGGCAACTCCTAAGCGAGCTCGTACAGCGCCTCGTCGCTTTCTCGTGATAGGAGGATATTATGCCAATAATGAACGAGTGCTTCTGACTTCTTTGTTTTGCTGCTTGCCAGGTTTCACCAAGCAGAGATAATTATCGTGAACGACATAACGAGTTTAGTGAAAGCAAGTTTTAACTAAATGTGTTTTGCCAGCCTTAAAAGCTAGGTTCCTGTTTGTTTGGAACCGAACAATTGGTATAGTGACGTTGCACTAAACAGCCCTATTGATTATTACTTTTCGCTCAGAGCAATGCATTTTTTTTTTGATGAAACTGAGTAAAAAGCGAATGGACTGGTGCTTATAACATTCCAATTTTTATGACGTGATGCTGGCTTGTAAATCATAATGTCGTGTCCACTAAAGCCCAAATAGCTTTCACAGCCTACGGTAGTAAACACTTAAATTTTAAATTTTCTTTGATTTAAATGAGGGATTTATTGTAACTTTCAATAAAAAAAGCAGCGGTAATTTAACACCTAGAGTCTCCTATAACCAACTTTTGTCTATTTTAAAACCGAAGGGTTAAGATGAACATCGTAGATGAATGATGAGTATAGTTGGAATACTGGTTTTCAACAACGATTGAAGAAAAAATAAAAGTTATTTAAAGCAGGCCTAGACCAAAATTATCAGAATTAACTAATATATTTCTAATTTTTTTTTAACTAGAAAACATATCAGTGGTAATTTATATCAGCAAAAAGCGTGCTAAAATGAGTGTTTTTATGTGCAAATCGTAAAACCCGTTGGCTGGTAGAAGAGGAGCACCAATTAAGCCCCATTGACTTCGGCGGCCCACCGATTTTGGCCAATTCTTTTGCCAAATCTTGGGTGCGTCACTGGTATGGAGCAACTGAAATTGCATTGTTTAAGTTTTTTGAAAAAATGATTTGATGGATATTACCATAATGAGTCTTCAAGAAGTTGCTCCTGTTGTATATGGTTTGCGTCAAAAATGCCAACCAACAAAGACTGCAGTAGAACGCAGTTTTTCCATGTTGAACAAGCTACTAGCCAAAGACAAAAACTTTTTTACGAAGAATGATAAGCACAATATGTGCGTGCACTATAATTTGAGCACTAATTGAAACTATTTTATTGCTTTTTAGCATAAACAGCCGTTATTTTTCATTTTGTGTTGTTCTTTAAATAATGTCACTTTTTGGTTGCTTTTTTGCTAAAAAAGTCGCGTTTTCAAATTTTTTAGGTCACAAAAAAATTGCTCTAATGATCAGTGATTGCCTAACGACAGGAGCGAACTAAAAAAGTTGAGGTTAAGATTATAGGGGGAGGACAAGGCCGAATTTAAGCAAATAGTTTACACTAAATGCAATTTTAATCCGATTTTCGTCGTACGGAATTTTATCCAATGTTTGACCATATAGCAGTTGACAGAAATATCTTCCATACAAGGGCGTTGTAAGGTAGTGGCTGAGGAGGGCTGAAACTTCCCCTATACTTTTTCAGCACCCCCATAGAAATTTTGAGCCCCCCTCAGCCCTCTTTCATAAATTTTTAACTACAATACACCCTATTGCTCTTTAGCGATGGCTTATGGCAGGGGTGGGGAACCTGCGGCCTGCGAGCCACATGCGATCCGCTTAAGTTTTGAATGCGGCCCGCGTCAGAATTTTGTTAAGTGTACAACAAACTGATAGAATAGAAAACGTTAAGATTTCTTAAAAACTGTTTCACATTCAACTACAGTACATGCTGTTTTCGTGTCATAAAAACCGCGCAAAATTCTCTAATTTTTGCGGTAAAAAACAACTCAGCATGAATGCTTAATAAATTTGCGACGTAATATTGTATATTTTTAAGACAAAACTTTCAAATTTAGAATGAATGTGGTCCCTGAAAGTATCATGCAATCAATGCGGCCCGCTATGCTTTGCCGGTTCCCCACCCCCGGCTTATACGGCGTCACTTGTTATTCGTTTCGTTTCTTCATTTATACCATCAAACTAACGCACCATAACTTTTGCCACTCCGTTAAAAAATCGCAAAACCTGTTCGATTTCCTAGAAACTTCGTGTACAAAGCAGTGGTGTAAAAAGTAACGAAATACTTTTACTTGAGTAGTTTTTTTCTTTAACGTGTACTTTTTTGAGAAGTTTTTTTTTTTTTTTTTGGGCTACTTTTATGTTTGCTAAAGTACTTTTAGTATAAAGTAACACTATTAGGGTAGTTTTTATTTTAGAGAAATACAAAGTAGTCCATGAGTAATACTAGTCTCACTTGAAATCCCTCGTTGCATTTAAAATCTTGTGTTGCAAAGCTGCGTCGCATGCAATGTCGCTGTTGTCTGTAATTACTGAATGATCGAAACCGCATGATCTTAAGTTATAGAAAATGCTTAATATGTTCGCAATAATGTGTTCATTCCATAAACCCGTAGGCCTAGCAGTAAAACTATCGTATTTCTCTTTCAACCTTAATTATGGAAAAAAGCAAACTGCAAGGCTAAAATTGAAGTGTTAAGAGAAATGAGCAGGTTTCCGCTTCGGAGTTAATGCGTATTTATTCATATGTTTATCCTTCTCTGCGATACCAGCGCTATAACGTGCTCACTTAGGAGTTTCGAGCCACCTGTCTGCCACTCCAAGATGGGGAAATCTCGCTAAGCGTGGTTCCGAACGGTACAACAAATGAACTTGCCGGCTTGTTCTTCACGCTGTCGCTTTTGATGCTAAGCGTCATGCAGGCAGGAGCTATTTAGGGGCAGGGCATTGTGCCATGCCCCCGCCCCTTTCGACTCTGAATTTTAGTAAAAAAGAACAAAATTAACGGTGCCAAGTGACTGAAATATGCCAGACTCTTTTGATGGTTTATTATTTTTATTATTGACATATTTATTCTCCTATCACGAGGAAGCGACAAAGCGCTGTACGACCTCACTTAGGAGTAGGAATGTGCTGAGTCGAGTCCGAGTATTCGGCCGAGTAATAAGGCATTACTCGAACTCGGCCGAGTCCGAGTATTAATTGATACTCGCCACTCGGCCGAGTATTGACCCATTATCAATTTGACCTTTTTTTTACTTTTTATCCGAATTTGAGTCGAAATTGGGACTTCTACGGACGTGTTGACCTTTTTTTTGCTCTTCACCTAATTTTAAGTTCATATTTTGACGTCGTAGATACTCGGACTCGGCCGAGTAATGTCGTGAATACTCGTTACTCGGCGAGTCCGAGTAATTTTCCTTAAGGCACATCCCTACTTAAAAGTTGCCATCTGTCTACCACACTAAGATGGGGGAATTTCGTTAAGTGCCTTTACCAACGGCACAACAAGTAAACTTGCCGACTTTCTCCACACTATCCCTAAATGCTGAACGTTAAGCAGGGAAGCTGTGAATACCAATTTTTAAGTCATTGGATTGACCCGACTCGTATTCGAACCCCAAGTCTACCGATTCAGAAGCAGACGCTCGATACCATTCGGCCATCTGTAGCTCATGGCCAGGGACGGATCCAGGGGAGTGAGATGAGGGGTATGAAAAAAATCAACAACATGTCTGATTGAAGGAGACTGCGAAGTAAGCTTGCGCTTTTCGAATCAGCCGCCACCCGTTACATAAGTCACGTGCGATCGGCTCCAGCCGCGAATTGAACCCATCACGTAGGATCTGTCATCTGCGCGCGGTACCACTAGGCCATGCCTAAATGTTTTTGATGTACTGGTAAGCAATTTTTTCATAATTTCAAAAATCTTCGATGGCGACAGGCCTTACCTCTGGTAAGCACGCAAAATCAAAAATGTGCGAACAAAATCCATCATATTTGGCAAAGCACTCAGAATTGGGGTCAAAAAATTAAAAACAATTCGCCTGAAAATTATTCAAAACGCACTATAATAGCCATTACAGCATGTA
The DNA here is from genome assembly GCA_964006365.1 of Trididemnum miniatum. NCBI lineage: Eukaryota > Metazoa > Chordata > Ascidiacea > Aplousobranchia > Didemnidae > Trididemnum > Trididemnum miniatum. Next base: position 5,814,387 of record OZ023242.1, read on the forward strand.
AATTTTCAGAACTATTCCGGGGGAGCATGCCCCAGACCCCCCTAGAGCCTTTGTTGTTTTTCAATCAGCTTCAAATTAGTTCTGTCGAAAAAATACCCTTGAAAAAAATGGCGGAATTATGCCCCCCTTTTAAAATTCCTCACTACGCCACTGCATGCAGGGAAGCTATAAATGCCAACTCCTAAGTCATTGGTTTAACCCTAGGCTACTCTAAATCGAAAACCGAGTCTACCGTTCCAGAAGCAGACGCTTTATCCATTCACCATCTGAGCCGCAATAATTTCTTTTGGTTTACCATTTTGCCACCTTCAGAGCAAGTCATCATCGGCAAGTGTGCAGTTGATACTTTAACGATTGAGAACGCTATATACTTTTACTAGAGTAGTTTTTACATGACCACTTTTTTACTTTGACTTAAGTGCTTTTTTTAATCAATACTTTCTACTTTACTTCAAGTAGTTTTGTCATCAGTAACAATACTTTTAATTAAGTACAGTTTCAAAATACTTTTTACACTACTGATACAAAGCTCTTAGAGCTTCATTACGTTGTCACAGTTAAACTTTCTCCAATTTTAAAAGAAACTTTTGGGCAAATAATAGCGAAACAACAAGACACCAAATTAGAATTAGCTAGCTTATCCCAGGAGCTGTGGCGTAGCGAAAAATTTAAAAAAAGAGGGGGCAAATTTTTGCACTTTTTTCAAGCGTATTTTTTTGGCAGAACAAATTTGAAGCTGATTGAGAAATAAGAAAAGCTCTAGGGGGTCTGGGGCCGTGAGCATGCTCCCGCGGAAAATTTTTGAAAATTCACATGTTGTTATGGCTATTTTAGAGCTTTTTGAATAATTTTCAGGCAAATTGTGTTTAAATTTTTTGCCCTTAATTCTGAGGGCTTCGGCAAATATGATGCATTGTGTTCGCACATTTTCGATTATGCGTGCTTAAAGCGTAAGGCTTATTGCTATTAAAGAGGTTCGAAATTATGGAAAAATTTTATACATCAAAAACATTTTTGAAAATGGGTGGTAGGTGGATGCATACCCCTCATCCTACACTGCTGGATCCGCCCCTGGCCATAAACTACACAAACCATCAACAAAGTCTGTAGTGTTTCAGTCACTTGGCACCATTAGTTTTGTTCTTTTTACTAAAAAGCGGATTTAGAAGGGGGGCCATGGCACAATGCCCTTCCCTAAATATGCTCCTGCCTAGGAGCCCGAGACTAGACTTGTGAACGCAAAATAAGTTCATTTAAAGGAGGTTAACACGTTTACAAAAGTCGATATGGCTAGTGTGTTTATGCTAGCTAGAGGGAAAATATTTTCAAGTCTTAGGTCTTGGTTTCGAATTTTTTTTTTCTTGAAGTCTCGGTTTCAACCATCAAAACTTGACTCCATCATGATAAAGTAACAACAAAATTAAAAATTTCTAGCGTTGCAGCTTTAGATTGTAAGTAAAATAATTAATTTTCTGCTCAAGCTGAGCCGTTTAGCTTGTCGGGTGCTAGCTGTTTTATTACAATAGTATTTTTTGCTCTTAATTTTCCTATCGATCACGTCTTGTATCTGCCGCTAATCACGCACAATCTAATGTTCAAAATGTAGCTGACTTTGGTGACTCCTGTGTCTTTCGCTATCACTTACCTGAATGACGTCTTTTTGCTGCGGTTTTGGTGAATTAATTGACTTGACTTGCATCATCAGCCCCAGTCGAAAAAGTTTTTAGCAAAGGGGGTTTTATGTGACCTCATCAAGCTCGCATTTCGGGGTCTGTGCTTTCGTCATTGATTTTTCTTAAGTCTAATCAACACTTTGCGGTGTAGTTCTTTGAATGTAAATGTAACACGTGAGAGCTTATTACTTTTCGTTTTGCTTTGTTTTCTGATTTTATTGCTTTTGTGATTGCTTGTACTTTCGTTTATTCGTTGTTGTTGTTTTTTTAATAAACTGGTTTTTAGTTATAATGATTAGGATGTATAAGGCAGTGGCGGCCCGGTGGGTAAAACTTCCTCAAATAAATCTGGCCCACCAAGGGTTATAGGTAGAAATGGTAATGTACGATGTTGCACCGAGAAATGGGGCTACAGCTACACCTATAGAAATGCAAACTGCGGATTGAATACAGACGTAAAAAATGCAGGTACAGGTTACCTATACTAGCTTGTGAGCACAAAATCCAAAAATTGTTGAACAATTTAATATGCAGTAAGCAGAACAGTGTCGACCAAAGTAGTAAAGATTTCAACCATCATTAATATTTTTTTCCATGCAGATATCATTTGATTTGGTAAAAACTTGAAGTCTGATAAGTTTTGTAGCTTAAGTCTGATAAGCTTGCCTGTAACTGGTTTATTGCATGCGTTTTTTCTACATTAAACAAGTTACCGTTAAATAACAAGGAACTTTATGTTTGATTTATGGGGGTTAGTTTTAGTCTTGTGGCGAGTTTCATCTGGGGCATTTTATATCAATTATACCCTGCGTCTAGTAGTAGGCTACTGGTATACTGGATTGTTATCAATTATATTGTTTTTGTTACCCTGTAATTTTCAAAAACGATTGTCGTTGTAGGTCTGCAATATGAAGTCATAAATTGTATCCAAACCATTATTTCACGACTAAATGAATGACCCACAACATGGGATTTCATGCTGAAATCGACAAGATGCCAATTGTCCTTGATCTATGTCCTTGGCCTCGACTTGCATGTCCTTGGCCTCGGCTTGCGTGTCCATGGTCTTAACCTCGAAAAAATTTCAAAGTTTTTGGCCTTGGCCTCGACCTTAAAGTCCTTGGCCGTACTACAACACTGCCAATCGGTCAGGCACAGTGGCGTATTTAGGGGAGGGGAATAAAGAGCGAAGGCCCACCCAAACAAACTCACAAAAAAAACGAACGCAAATAAATGTAACTTAGGCTGCGTTCACACATAGTGGTTTTCGCAACTAGGCACGAAATTATTTCATTTTGATATTGTGAACGCAATTTTTAAGATTTTAAAAACTATTTCAGCGATTCAAAAAGGAAACCATTTCAGTTTTTGAATCGCTGAAACAAAGTTCGAAAAGAATTAAAATAGCATCTGCAATAACAAAATGAAGTTTTGTGTTTGGTTGCGAAAACCTCCATGTGTGAACGCGGCCTTAGTTTTATCTGAAAGTTATTGTAAAACTGTGTTACAACAGGGTATCAGAGGGGGCGGAGGATGGGGGTCGGTTGAAAATAACAATAAAATGCAGAAATTATTACTGTAAATTAACTTTAAAAGGTTATAGAGATGATTAGCGGTAGGCGTTAGGGCAGGGATGGGCAACCTTTTTCAGTCTGCGTGCCAAAAGCGGCCAAAATCAATGGCCAAATTTTTCCACGTGCCAACCGACAGTTTGCGTTTTTCCCTGAAAATATCGATGAAGCGCAAAAAAGCATCTTCACTTCCGCAGATCCGCTGTTTTCCCCTAAAATATCGATGAAGAGCAAGAAAAAAATGGTCTTCACCTCCGCAGATGTCCTACAAAAACAATTAAAGGGTTATGTGCTGGTCATTGAGACTTCTGCTGCTGCTTTTTCCTTGACTCGTTTCCGTGACCTGGCTCGCGTGCCAAAAAAACGAGCTCGCGTGCTAAGTCCGGCACGCGTGCCAGGGGTTGCCCATCCCTGCGTTAGGTTATCGTAAGCGCCTATAATGTGCTTGTTATGCCTTGTTAGTTACTTACTGCTGTTTAAAAGTGTTACAGTAGATATCGTATCGATTTGTGTGTCCTAGCTCAGATGAGCAAAATAAAATAGTGCGAGGATATACTGTAAGTCTGTAAACAGATAACGCGATCGTAACATCTGCCGAGAGTCCTTTTCCCTCCTTCAAATCCGAACTGGCACGAATTTCAAAACAAAAATTTGTCACTGGTGTTGAGTTTTGTTTTAATTCCAAAGTGAGAATGATTATCTCGATAAAGCTATTTGGTTTTGCTTGTCATGGCAAAGCTCACTGCTGCTAATCGGCCTTTAAAAAACTATTTTGCCCGTGTGAAAAAATCTGAGGGGAAGCTTTGTGGCGATTACTTGCTCGTTGGACGTTGCTGGACGTCGTGCAATCTATTTCCCATACGAAATCTGGCTGTTTCTCAACATGCTCCATCGATAGTGCAATTTTTTGTCTTTTTCCAATCTTTTCCCACGTTTTGTTATTTTGTTTATCATCTCCTCCTCAGTCCTGGAACAGGCAGGTTTTTCCGAAATAGAAGGTGTGATTTCCAGCAATCCAACGTGGCAATGCTTGTATTTTTTTTTTGCATTCATTTAAATTCGCGTGCTTGCTCGAAATAAACATTCGCTCTCTTCTGGCTCACTTCGCTGTGTTACCTTTGTTGGATTGCTGGAAATCACACCTTCTATTTCGGAAAAACCTGCCTGTTCCAGGACTGAGGAGGAGATGATAAACAAAATAACAAAACGTGGGAAAAGATTGGAAAAAGACAAAAAATTGCACTATCGATGGAGCATGTTGAGAAACAGCCAGATTTTGCATGGGAAACAGATTGCACGAAGTCCAGCAACGTCCAACGAGCAAGTAATCGCCACAAAACAATTCATGGAAAGCTTTCTGAAATATTATTCCCAAACTTGGTTTGTGGACGGTCCGCAAGCGACTTTTGGTTGCCCTACAGCAGGGGTTCTTAACCTTTTTTTCTCGTTTACCCCTTGCCGAAAGAAAAAAGTATAATTTACCCCCAGTGTACCGCTACTGCTTTTTCAGTACTAAAAATTAAGGTTTTTTTAGTCTTTAATTCAGAAAATTTACCCCCTCGGTAGCTAAAATTTACCCCCAGGGGGTAAATTTACCCCCGGCTAAGAACCCCTGTCCTACAGTCATAACGATGCTACGCCCAAATAAAGTAAGCGTGACGCAGTGGATGGAGGCTGGATTGTTGTTGACCATCGTTAAAGGTAGTGACTGGTTCAATTCTCACGTAAGCTTTGCAGTTAAGTCCTTGGATAAGATGCTTCACGATAATTATCTCTGCAGCTGAAAAGTAACGATAGCACAAGCACACAAATTTCACACTGAAATGACAGCTTAAGAGTGGTAAGAGCGTCAGCCTCGGGAGCTGTAGACTTGGGTTTGATTCCGAGTCGGGTCAAACCAATGACTTTAAAATTGGTATTCACAGCTTCCCTGCTTGACACTCAGCATTAAAGAGACAGTGTAGAGAACAAACCCGCAAGTTTACTTGTTGTGCCGTAGAGAAAGACGCTTAGCGGAATTCCCCCATATGGTTGAGGTAGACAGATGGGTTGCAACTCCTAAGCGAGCTCGTATAGCGCATTGGTCGCTTTCTCGTGATAGGAGGATAAATATGTAACAAAATTTAAAAAAAAAAACAATTGATGAAGGCGTAGAAAAGAGCGCGTGCAACAAAACAGGGAGGCGTTGAAACATGCAAGTCAAAACTGACTCGGTGGTTGCATATAGTCGTTATAAAATCTTCATTTAGATCTCAATTTTGTTACTTTTAAATCAGAGGAATAACAACTTCAGTTGTCTTATCGTTTTCATCCAAAGCTGGTTGAGTTAGCAAGCCTATTATGCGATAAAAATAGCAATTGACAAGTGACCGGTCTTGAAATTGAAAAAAGCACTAATTTCGGCGTTAGGCAAAATAGTTTTTTAAAGGCCGATTAGCAGCAGTGGGCTTTGCCATGACAAGCAAAACCAAATAGCTTTATCGAGATAAATATTCTCACTTTGGAATTAAAACAAAACTCAACACCAGTGACAAATTTTTGTTTTGAAATTCGTGCCAGTTCGGATTTGAAGGAGGGAAAAGGACTCTCGGCAGATGTTACGATCGCGTTATCTGTTTACAGACTTACAGTATATCCTCGCACTATTTTATTTTGCTCATCTGAGCTAGGACACACAAATCGATACGATATCTACTGTAACACTTTTAAACAGCAGTAAGTAACTAACAAGGCATAACAAGCACATTATAGGCGCTTACGATAACCTAACGCAGGGATGGGCAACCCCTGGCACGCGTGCCGGACTTAGCACGCGAGCTCGTTTTTTTGGCACGCGAGCCAGGTCACGGAAACGAGTCAAGGAAAAAGCAGCAGCAGAAGTCTCAATGACCAGCACATAACCCTTTAATTGTTTTTGTAGGACATCTGCGGAGGTGAAGACCATTTTTTTCTTGCTCTTCATCGATATTTTAGGGGAAAACAGCGGATCTGCGGAAGTGAAGATGCTTTTTTGCGCTTCATCGATATTTTCAGGGAAAAACGCAAACTGTCGGTTGGCACGTGGAAAAATTTGGCCATTGATTTTGGCCGCTTTTGGCACGCAGACTGAAAAAGGTTGCCCATCCCTGCCCTAACGCCTACCGCTAATCATCTCTATAACCTTTTAAAGTTAGTTTACAGTAATAATTTCTGCATTTTGTTGTTATTTTCAACCGACCCCCATCCTCCGCCCCCTCTGATACCCTGTTGTAACACAGTTTTACAATAACTTTCAGATAAAACTAAGGCCGCGTTCACACATGGAGGTTTTCGCAACCAAACACAAAACTTCATTTTGTTATTGCAGACGCTATTTTAATTCTTTTCGAACTTTGTTTCAGCGATTCAAAAACTGAAATGGTTTCCTTTTTGAATCGCTGAAATAGTTTTTAAAATCTTAAAAATTGCGTTCACAATATCAAAATGAAATAATTTCGTGCCTAGTTGCGAAAACCACTATGTGTGAACGCAGCCTAAGTTACATTTATTTTCGTTCGTTTTTTTTGTGAGTTTGTTTGGGTGGGCCTTCGCTCTTTATCCCCCTCCCCTAAATACGCCACTGTGCCTGACCTATTGGCAGTGTTGTAGTACGGCCAAGGACTTTAAGGTCGAGGCCAAGGCCAAAAACTTTGAAATTTTTTCGAGGTTAAGACCATGGACGAGCAAGCCGAGGCCAAGGACATGCAAGTCGAGGCCAAGGACATAGATCAAGGACAATTGGCATCTTGTCGATTTCAGCATGAAATCCCATGTTGTGGGTCATTCATTTAGTCGTGAAATAATGGTTTGCATACAATTTATGACTTCATATTGCAGACCTACAACGACAATCGTTTTTGAAAATTACAGGGTAACAAAAACAATATAATTGATAACAATCTAGTATACCAGTAGCCTACTACTAGACGCAGGGTATAATTGATATAAAATGCCCCAGATGAAACTCGCCACAAGACCAAAACTAACCCCCATAAATCAAACATAAAGTTCCTTGTTATTTAACGGTAACTTGTTTAATGTAGAAAAAACGCATGCAATAAACCAGTTACAGGCAAGCTTATCAGACTTAAGCTACAAAACTTATCAGACTTCAAGTTTTTACCAAATCAAATGATATCTGCATGGAAAAAAATATTAATGATGGTTGAAATCTTACTAATGATATTAATGATGGTTGAAAAATAGATACAAGACGTGTTCGATAGGAAAATTAAGAGCAAAAAATACTATTGTAATAAAACAGCTAGCACCCGACAAGCTAAACGGCTCAGCTTGAGCAGAAAATTAATTATTTTACTTACAATCTAAAGCTGCAACGCTAGAAATTTTTAATTTTGTTATTACTTTATCATGATGGAGTCAAGTTTTGATGGTTGAAACCGAGACTTCAAGAAAAAAAAAATTCGAAACCAAGACCTAAGACTTGAAAATATTTTCCCTCTAGCTAGCATAAACACACTAGCCATATCGACTTTTGTAAACGTGTTAACCTCCTTTAAATGAACTTATTTTGCGTTCACAAGTCTAGTCTCGGGCTCCTAGGCAGGAGCATATTTAGGGAAGGGCATTGTGCCATGGCCCTCCTTCTGAATCCGCTTTTTAGTAAAAAAGAAATAAATACAGAAATGTTTATGTAAAACATAAATGACATTTTTTCAGTAATGTAAATACATGCAGTTGTTGTTGAAGTTTTTACAGCAAGATGTCGTCAAGTTAAAAAGTACAAATGAATGTAAAGTAATAACAGCTACCAGATGTAATCCATTAAACAGCATGTTGTAAGTAGAAATATAACGCAAATAAGGCTGTTAATTTACACAAAAAGTTTAGTAGGAAAAATACAGTAAATAAATTGGAAAAATTTTTACAAAGTACGCTGTCAAGTTGCTGCCAACCAAATATGAGTAAAATTTTTTTACAGTGTTGATCGATCGGTAGTTGGTCGAATGGTTGTCTTGTGTGATTCGGACTTGAATGTAATCTCCAATCCAGTGGTTCTTAAACTGGGTTCGACCGAACCCCAGGGGTTCGGTGAGGCTGTAGCAGGGGTTCGGCTAAGATCAGAATAAGTTTTTGCAAAAAGGCATACAGTTGTAGTAAATGACTATCTCTGCGTGGAATGATGCATCCCCCCACCATACTCTTTCAACGCTGTTTTTGATGAATACAATTTTTCCATAATTTCAAACCTATTTGATAACAATCATCTTTACGCCTTAAGCACGCATAAATCGAAAATGTGCGAACAAAATGTATCATATTTGGTGAAGGACTTGGAGTTAGAGGCAAAAAAATTAAACAGAATTTGCCATAAAAATTGTTCAAAAAGCGCTAAAATGGCCATTACAGTGTCTAAATTTTTGAAAACTTTCCGGGGAAGCATACCCCCGGACCCCCCTAGAGCCATATTTTTGTTCCTCAATTTGCTTCAAATTAACTTTCCGGAAAAAAAATACGCTTAAAAAATGTAAAAATTTTATGCCACCCTCCACCGCCTTAAGAATATTCGGTATACGCCCCTGACGTGAAACATTTTCAAAGAGCTTATGCCCTTTTCCGGTTTAGACGTCTAACGTCTTTGCACTCATTTAACATTCAACCTAATTCAAAACTGCATCCCCCCTCTAAAATTTTCTGGATCCGCTCCTGGTTATAATTAAGGGTTCGATGTATGCTTGCATGACACATGTTGGGTTCGATACTTCCGACAAGTTTGAGAACCACTGCTCCAATTGAATTCGTTTCTCGGCAATAACGACAAGTCAATATCATTTAGTTCACGAATTAGAAAAACCAAATTATCCGACTGATACAACCTTATCGTATCTGTAACCTTATTCAAATAGAATCACGTTATCGAAAACGAACAAATAAACACAGCATCATAATTATCTACTGTAAACTCGTTAGCTAAAACATAAGGCAATACGATCACACCGACTGATCTTCAAATGCACGCAACATAATCAGCATTACATTTTCTCCAAGCTAATCTGCCAACTAAAGTGATGTTCGACGTTTCCGAATCGCTATTACATAATGAAAGCATGCGTCGATCTGAGCAACTAATTCAACACCTGCAGATTTCTCATAATTAAACATTAAAACAATATTCAAACGCCGTTTCGAAATCGAAGCAAAACTGATGAACCGGAATTAATCGACGTAAAGCGAAAACGGGTCAAAAAGGCAAAAGGACATTTTCTTTTTAATACAAAAGCCAGTGCTGGGTGCTGGAACTGAGCTTTGTGACCGTAAAAATTCAAAAAAGTTCATGCATAAAACACACACGGACGAGAGCTTAAATTTTTTTATAGAGCGGACTTGGGCTCGGACTCGAAATTTTTTTATGTCGTGGACTCGGACTCGATACTGCTGAACTCGGGCTTGGACATTGACTCGTATCAAAAACACTTTTACCCAACTCTGACAAAAGCTTGGCAATATCTACAATTCGTTAAGCATCTTTGACAGCGGGCTTGCGCATCCGCTACAATATCATGATCATAGTATGATCTCCGCCAGTTGATAGAAGCAATCTTATGACGTATTAATAGAGAACGTAAAAAAGCGTTAACTATTGCCACAATATATTATTCTACATAGTCGATTTGATTTTAGCATGACTTTTAGTGATGTATGCAGTGGTGTAAAAAGTAGTCCAGAAATCTAGTTACGTAAAAGTATTGTTACTAATGGCGGTAACTACCAGTGGTGGGCAAGTTACTTTTAAAAAGGAACCACTGTACAGTTACAAGTTGTAGTTACAGTTACAAATTACTTTGCGAAAAAAGTAACTTAGTTACAGTTACAAATTTAAAAAAACTAACTAGTTACATTTAGAAGTTACAGTTACTTTTGTGCATACCGCAAAAAACAAAAAAGCACTATTTATTCTTAACATGTAGAGCTCCATGGTGTGTATTCGAACCAAAGTCATTCATCTTTATGTTGAAATCAAACAAAAGTGCGATTTTAATACGACAAACGCTTATACAGTAAAAACAATTGAGATTACCTTTCAAAAACGATAACATTTTAAAGTGATTATCACTAAGCCCACAGCGCCCCGCTTTAAAATGTCTTTTCCAATGCGTAAAAGTCGTTCAACTGCAGCACCAGAAATGGGCATTTATCGAGATAATTAATCGGCGATAATTTATTACCGATTATCGTTATTGCTCAAAATAGTTTGGATTCATCTACTATTACCGATACCGCTTTTGTAATACATTTTGTTATCGACGATAAATTATCGCGATAAACGATTCTTTACGCACACAGTGTTCACAGTTAGTGAGTTGGCGCCATGGAAAAAATAATTGGTGTCCATAAGGTTTTGTTGTAATTAAAAAAAAATTTTTGTTTTGTTTGATGCCATAACAGAGTCCGTGAACTGCTCTCTTTTGAAAAATCTATAAAAACATTTTTGCAATTTGACTTACCAAAAAAAACTTCGTCAAACATATTGAAAATTTACCGCAATATTTATCGGCGATAATTTATCGATTACCGATATCACTTTGGGAAATTGAGATTTATCGATTATTGGTATCGCATAGGGCTTTTTTGAAGCTATCGATTATTGGTATCGCTTTAGTACAAAAAGGTTTATCGTGCCCATCACTGGCAGTGGCGTAGTGGTAGCGAGAAATTTAAAATAAAGGGGGGGGGGGGCATTATTTCGACTTTTTTTCAAGCGTAGTTTTGCATGGCAGAACTTATTTGAAGCTGAATGCGAGACAAAAAAGGCTCTGGTGGGTCAAGGGACATGTTCCCCAGGAAAAATTTTAAAATTTTGCTTGTTGTACTGACTATTTTAGTGCGTTTTGAATAATTTTTGGGCAAATTTTGTTTAAATTTTTGACTTTGATTCTGAGTGCTTCACCAAAAGATACATTTTGTTCGCACATTTTCGATTATGCGTGCTTAAGCCATAAAACGCATTGTTGTCGAAGAGGTTAAAAATTATCAAAAATTGAAGCCTATTTATCAAAAACATTTTTAAAAATGGCTGGTGGGGGGTGTATACCCCTAAACCTACCCCCTGGATCCGCCCCTGGCCATAAACTACGGAAACCATCAAAAGAGTCTGGCGTACCAGTATTTCAGTCACTTGGATCCATTAATTCAATGTTCTTTTTTTACTAAAAGGCAAAGTAAAAAAGGGGACAGGGGGTGGGGGCATGGCACAATGCCCTCCTCCATAAATAAGGCTCCTGACGAGAAGGAAGAGCATTATTGTAATGAATTAAAAGCAGTGGTGTAAAGTAACGAAATACTTTTACTTGAGTAGATTACTTGAGTAGTTTTTTTCGGTAACAAGTACTTTTTTGAGTAATTTTTTTTTGGCTACTTTTACGTTTACTTAAGTACTTTTAGTAAGTTATAAAGTAACTCTACTTGGGTAGTTTTTATTTTAGAAAAGTAGAAGTAGTTTACTATTGTGGCATTTGAATTACAGTCTCGCCTTGAAATCCCTCGTTGCGCCTAAAATCTGTATTTACACTCCAATTCTCCATTATTCAATTCCATAACACTCGGTCTCGTCATCGCCATGGAAACTTCACTCCATGCGATAAGAATTACGCTGTCGCCTTTGATACTAAACGTCATGCAGGGAAGCTATAAATATCAATTCTTAAGTCATTGGTTTAACCCAACTCTGAATCAAACCCCGATTCTACCGTTCCAGAAGCAGACGCTCTATCCAATCGGCCATCCGGGCGGTAATAATTTCTTTTGGTTCACCATTTTGCCACCTTCAAAGCAAGTCCATTATCACCGCATCGGCAAGTGTGTAGTTGACACTTTAACGTTTGAAAACGCTATACGAGTACTTTTACTTGAGTAGTTTTTAAATGACTACTTTTTTACTTTTACTTAAGTGCTTTTTTCAGTCAATACTTTCTACTTTACTTCGAGTAGTTTTGCCGTCAGTAACAATACTCTTACTTAAGTACTGTTTCAAAATACTTTTTACACCACTGATTAAAAGTTCCGTAAGTTCTTCATGCATAAAAGCGTTCGCATCAACAGTGTGTGAGGGCAGGGCAAAAAGAAATTCCTCTACTTTATCGCCATTGGCACATTGCTAGATCTTCGTCGCTTAGATTGTGCAAAGAAACAGCCAAAAAAACTGTCACTTGAGCTTGCATCTCGGTCGTTGTCGGTGTCACCACTTGTCGAAGTATCTAGAGCATTGTCGGTTGCCTTGTTTATTTAGTAGGCTACATTGATCATTTTTCTTTTCAATTCGGCCTCAGTTTCTGTGGACTCGTCGAAGAACCAAGCTCATTATCATGAATGGAGTAAAATTAAATAAGTTTTTTCCCGTTTTTTTTTAGCGGACGAAGATGCCCCATAAAAGTAACTGTAACTTTTGAGGTTCTAAAGTAGTAACTAGTTACAAATTCCGTTACATTTGCACAAAAGTAATTTAGTTACAGTAACTAAAAATGTAACTAGTTACAGTTGCTAGTTACAAAAGTAATTAGTTACTGCCCACCACTGGTAACTACTTGAAGTAGAGTAGAAATTAGAGTAGCGTATATGTAAAAAGTAACCAAGAAGCAGTAAAAAGTACCGTACCAGCAAGTTGAAGCTACTTAAGTAAAAAGTAGCATTTAGGCCTACAAAAACAAGGCCACAAAGCTGAGCTTTGACAAAAGATAATTGCCCGCTTCCAATCTTGACAGATATTTTGCAGATGTTTGAATATAATTAGGATAAGTAGCATATTTATTTGACCAAAATAAAAAAGTGAAGTGTTTCATAATCTGCAAAATGTTATGTCATTGTTTACGCCAAACACAAACAACAAAAGACCACTTAATATCACGAAATTGTAAAACTGGTTGGTATAAAATAAAACAATACCTAATACTAATTTTATTATCAAGCATGATTATTAAATTTATCATTTACGTGATACATGGCTTAATATTAACTACGGTACTTATCATTTTTAAAGCCACTTAAGTAGCGTTACTTCCTGATGGAACCACGTAAGTAAAAGTAGTCGAAATTTAAATCACTCAAGTAAGCGCTAGTTACCACGTAATAATACTTGAGTAGTCTTCTCAAGTAGAACTACTTGGTTACATTACACCAATGAATGTCTGTGCATACGAAGTAGTGAGACTACGTCGCCTAGTTCGCGCTACTTTAAGTCTAACCATCGCTTGTTAGCATGACTTCTAGCATGACTTTATGGTCGTACTACTAGCGAGAACTGTGCATTCGGGCCCGGGACATGGCGTTAAAACTGGGACTGTTCCGGCTAAACCGGGACGTATGGTAAGTCTATCTAGGTAAGTTTACTCCGTGCCGGTGATTTAATCACCGTAAAACCTGAAACAAAGCGCAGTCTTACTGCTCAGTCGTTCCGGTACTCTAGTAGGATTAGACTGAGTCAGTAGGTAAGTTGGTCAAGCCGGTGCGGTATATCTGTTTGTATATCGTTGGACTATCAGTATTTTTGACTACTTCGGCTGCCTTGCTCTGTTGCATATTAAATATGCTTTGTTGTTGGAAAAAAATGTTAAGACGTCGCTTCTTTTCACCTAATCGTAAAGCACAATAACAGTCTTAACCGATACTGTACTGCTATATAGAAAGTGTGGCGATTGAGTAGACCTAGCAGGTAGCCTACTGGTAGGCAAATTGGCCCTTTGACTGTTGTATTGGCAGTTAAACATGCTACCGGTGTATCTTAGTTTTTGCGCCTATTTTTTTTTCAATCTGTGTAGGCTAGCAGGGTAGTTAGGTACCGGTAGTATGGTAGCTTGCCAGCTCAATTCATCTTCTATAAGATTGCTTATCTGCTAATGTTTGTTATTGGTTACGCTTTGCACTTTGGCTCTGTTTGTCTGTGCTGTAATTTATGCATTAACATTATGCATATTACAGTAGTCTACTAGGATTGTATGGTGTACCGGTATATTTGCTTCCATATTACACTAAATCTGTAAATGCTCTGGCAAGGCAAGTGGAATTCATCTTAATTGTTTCAATATCCATTTTGGTTGTGTTTTGGTGTGATTTAATGAAGTGAATACAGAATTATAGCCTACTGGTATGGTACTATTTAGCAGTTCCAATACTAATGCACTGTGCTGTGTGCAGTGATGTACTGTGTACCCAGTATCAACAGTAATTGAACTGAGAAATCAACAGTAATTGAGGGAGACTGCGAAGTGAGCTTGCGCTCTTCGAGTCAGCAGCCACCCGTTACATATGTCAAATGCGATCGACTCCAGCCGCGAATTGAACCCGTCACGTAGGATCTGTCACCTGCGCGCGGTACCGCTAGGCCATGTCGCTATCAGTACTGGTGCCAGTATTGTACAGGATACTCAGGAAATCGCTTACAGTTTAATCTCTTCTTGACTTTGCACTTAGCATTCATTTTCATCTGTTCATTGGCATGAAGTTTAACATGAGTACCGGTATAGAGGATTTTCATACACCCCACTGCCCATGTCTCTGTATCACAGATCATTAAGTACGGTAATTAACAGCTAACTGGCTAGTTAGTACTGTATATACCAGTAATGCTGTAGGCCTAATACCAGTAGTCTTAGTACCGGTATTGCTATTTACGGTATTTTATATCGTTAGTCTGAGTTATTTAGTTACAGTGTATAAGCTAGTCTAGATGTTACTCCAGCTGTCCAGTTTGAATTGGAAAATTGAAATAATATATTATTATTATGTTTTTCAGTTAGCTTTTCCACATTAGCTGCAGTTTGCACAGCATGCTGGTATGCAGCTAATTTCAAAAGGGAGTTAGAAAAGTGTCGTTTTTCATTGAAATATGAATGATATTTCTCAACAATATTTTGTTAAGTCATTGCAGTCATGTTGCAATACTGAATATGTACATGCAAATACTCTCATACATGGCTTGATGAGTGATAACACAACATATTTAGCTTAAAAATTTAATATGGAAGAAAATTAGGCGTGCGACATGCTTTTTCTTTTTTTTTCTCATTGGACTTTATTACTAAGTAAAATTAATTTCCTCTGTACTGCGTAATCATGTCGCTTCAAATGTGCAAAAAAAGTTGATTGCAAAAAGAGAAAAAGCGACTAAGGAAAATGTAAGAGAAAAACGAATTAGATGATAGACAATAAACTGAGGAATAAGTAAAGTTAGGGCTACAGTGATAATGAGATGACTAACTCCTAATCAGTATTGCTAATTAAAATACCATTCCCTTATGATATACTGAGCAGACAAACAGTGAAGAGACAGCTGTTGGTTGGTCACAGTGAAGTACTTCATATTTTGCACTACAGACCATTTGCATATATCACAATAAAGCGATAACAGTAATAGGTAGTAAAATGCTTACCCTTTTACGGTTTTGAGATGAAGTGCAGAACATGCTTATTTTTTTGAAATCATTTGTAATAAAAAGCACTTAAGCATATAGTGTACTAATAAATGAATTAATTGCTCAGCTTAGAATGCACCATCTTGTTCATCATTAGCTCTAGTGAAAATTAAATTTTAGCTTAGTAAAACACCGAAGAATGTAGGAACATGGCACAAATGTTGGCCAGTGGCTATGATTTATTACTGAATAAATGTGGTTGTTTTCGAATAAGTATGCAAGAGATGATGCCAGCCCGTTATGCATCAAACAAGCTGCCATAAATACAATATAAATGCATTTCCAAAAATAAAAACAAATAGTAGTAAAAATCAAATTTAGCACTTGGCATTGTTTGTTATACTGAGTCAATATGAGAAAGAAAAGGTTTTGAAATGAAACAAATTATACATTTGCTGTTGGGATTGTTAATTTTAAACCATTGGCTAATTTAGTGATTTAGATTCAGGATTATTAATTTAAAGTTTTCTCTTGAATTTGGGGACTAAAGAGTTTCTGATTTTATTAACAAATTCCTGAATATAGTAATTACTTTTAAATGTCGTTTTATGAAATCATTTGGCATCATCATCAATCCAGTTTTAATTGGGTTTTTTCCTCGTCTCCGAAGGTGGCCGAATACACCTCATCCCCTACGCGATTGCTCTCACTCCTTCCCCCATCTCGTTCGATCTGCAGCTTCTTCGATCTTTAACTCGACTTTCTTCACGCTCTCTTCCACCTGCCTCTTCCATGTCATTTTTGGTCGTCCTCGCTTTCGCTGTCCATTCAAGATATGGCAAGATATTACAATATTTTTGGAGAAGCAATTGTTTTTTTGTAATTGATTTAGTCTTTAATTATTAAAATATTTGTAAGTGAAATACTATTTTGACAAAGTTGATCCAATATTGACAATGTAGTTTCGATTTCAGCTAAAAACTTTTATCTCATGTTTTATCTGCTTGAATAAATATTTTTATGGTCTTGCTTTGCAGAGTAGCAAATTTCTTTGATACAAGGTGTGATTTTTTAAAATTTGTGTGCATTTTTACAGCTCTTAGAAAACTTAATAGGGATTACGTTCAATTTTTTATAAATTTATTTAAGAATTAATGAGCATTTATGTTAAAACCTCCACAAATGTAACATCCTAAGAAGAAAACTTATTTGCAGCGATATTAGGTAAAGTTCAAGGCGTGAGCAATCAGTTTCAAAGAAAAAAAGCCGACAAACATAGAAACAATTATAAAAGTAACCTATTGAAAGTTTGAAAGAGTTTTTTTGTAAACAGCTTATTGGTTTGTGATTAGACAGGCAGTCACAATAATTTTTTTTTGACTTGCTGTTGTTGTCGCTTTTTTGTGTTCAGCTTTTATTGATTTCTCATTGTAGCAAAGCTATCACTTCATTCTTGTGAGGTTAGTATGCTTCTGTCTAGGTATTTTGGTGCCTTAGAACTTTCTCATAGCAGTAAGGTAAAATTCTGCTAGCTTCGTTGAAGTTACTTTCAACTCTTAGTTGTTCAATCATAAATATTTTAATAACCGAGTTTCCGTTATTGGTGGGTTGCTTGGTTCTTAGCTACATTGGTGTTTTGTGTTTTTTGCATAAATGGTTGAAAATGTCGCAGTTTTTTTGGCAAGTGTCAATTTTTTTAGTTTTGGTATGTACCTCTGCCGTTTTCAGAAAGAACACCAACTGATCTATTATTGTAATTTTGAGTAAAATAACATTTTGTTTTTGATTGTTTTGCCAATATTACGCAATAACTGCGCTTCCTGGATTATTATGCATGCCCAAGTTTTTCCTGACATTGTTTTGACAATGTTATGCAATAACTGCGATTATTACGCGTGCCCAAGTACACGTAAGCGTGTTTTTCCTGAAAAATTGGGAATAATAAAACACGACGTTGTATTTTTCTATTTAATTTCGCTGATATCTCAAAAACTACCTGCGATGTGAGTTTGATTTTTACGCATAATGAAGAATAGAAGCTAAACATCAAATTTATGTAGTAAAAAAAAAAAAACTTTGGCCACGTTGTGTTCTTCCTGAAAACGGCAGGCCTAGTTAAAGAAAATGAATTGGCCTATTTGAAGTTGCAGTTTTAGAGAATTTTAAAGATTGGAAGTGCTGTTATTGATATTTTCTATAGCTATATTGGCATATGTAATGGTATGAAATGAGTTTTGAGATTTACCGTACCGAATAGCTACTAGGCGATCAGAATGTAATTAAGTATCCAGCTTAAACAGCACTCCCTTCCCCCCCACAGATAAGCTAGTCTGAAGAAGTAAGTAAATGTAACTTGAACCTGCTGCATCCAGATGTGCTGCTAATCTAGTCTGTTTTTTGTACCCGGAATACCAAACAGCTCTAGCTATATATAAAGATGGTGAACTCGAAATTTGCCATCGAATGTTTTCAGTGATGTGATTAGTCTTTATTAATGGATGAAAAAAAGGAAGGCATATAGTGGATGGAATTCAATTTTAAATTTGGTTATGCCAGTGACACTGAAATTGGTATTTGCAACTTTCCTGCACTTAACGTTCTATCATAAAGGGGGAGTGTGAGTCCAAGCCAGCAAGTTCGATTGATTTGTATTAAAAAAGCATCTAATAAGTTTTACTCCTAAGTGAAACAGTTATTGCACCTTTGATACTTTTTGATATTATTGTAGAAGGATGAGTATGCAATCAAGGCAACTCACAATAGAACTAAGTCATGCATTTAAAACTGCACTACAGCGTTTCTTCAAAGTTGTTCGGTGGTTAAAAAGCTGGGCTTTGCTAGCAATGGAAATACACCATTTTTAACAGTTGCAAAAAAGTTTCGTAATTTTGCGCTGTATAATATTTGATATTTTTGCGTGAGAAGATGCAATAATTCTTTAAGTTTTTGTTGTGGGCTGTTTTTGATGACACTGGGACTAAATTTGGTTTACAAATAGCTCATTTCGGTTACTTATTCTGCAAAATTTCAAAAAAAAAAATGATATGGGCATGCACCAGAAATGTTAAGGTTGGAAATTTTTGAATAGTTTCGGTTTCTTTTTAACAATTTTCATTGCAAAATGAAAAATTTTGACGGTATTTTTGTTAGTTGAATTCTGCTTTTGTGCGTTGCTGACCATGTGGTTGGTTATTTTTGTGACAATAACTGATAAGTCAATGTAACCCTTAAATACTGCTATGTTATAGAGTTGTCAAAATGTGTTTCCTGGTGCCAGCAGCAAGATATTTCTTGGTATTTTTATCGACCGCATCACCGCGAATTGTATCACAAAAGGATTGGTTTAGTTAGAACTCGGTACAGATTCTGTATCTAATGCTTATAACAATTTCAATCAGATAATCAAGTCGCATAGATGCTTTAGGATCTTGCTCTAGTTAAATGGTTCTTCACTTTTTTAGTGCTCGCATCTTTTAAACTTTTCGTAAAACTTCCTTGCACACTTTGTCTGCAAAGACTTGCGCCATGTCTACAAAAACGAAAAAGTAGGACGTTATAAAAAAAAAAAAAAATTGCCAAGAAGGAATCTAAACTGCCTTTGCTTTGACAACGTGTATCATACCCCCTGCTTTGATGCTTTGAACCCTCAGGGGGTACATGCACTTGGTTAAGAACCCCAGTAAGCTCATCATAGATACACATTACAGCATCTATTACGGTTCGTGTTTTTATTCGCCTTATGTCTTGCTCTAAGAGAAGTCATTTTGCTGCTGGCTTGTTCAGGATTGTCCAAATTCTGATGAATTGAAACAGGCTATGCTTTTACAACTTTAAGCTGACACAAAATTTTGATTTTGTTTGATGGAATATATTTCATATCAATCTAACCACTAAAGCTGTTTTGTAATTATTACTATATGTGCTATGAATGAAAATCCGTTCATAAATTTTATTAGTTGAATGTTCAACATATTAGAGACTACTTATTACTTCGCACGGTATAATAGTTGCCATCTCAATTTCACTCTTGATTCTACTCAAAAATGCTGGTAGTTTTTTCCTTAAATTTAGAATATTTATTTTGTTTTCAGGATTCGTGTTCTGGGATATTTTTCAATATTTTTTTTATTACACTATTTCTCGTAGTATTAGTTATAGTTTTGTGGCATATTAAATAAGCTTTTTAACCACCAATTGCTTTTTATGCTAAGTTTGCTAATGCAATGTATCCTTACCCTGATGGTAATGCAAAAGTGCGTTAAGTTTTGGAATCATATGGTTATATAGCAAATATTTTTAAGTCATGTTTGAATTACGTAAGGGTAAATTTTTGCTTTAAGATATGTCGGAAAAAACACGTATGCTAAAATATCATAAACAATCATCTGGTTATCCTTAGAAAATATAATCATATCTATAATTATGAAAAGACCAAGTTTGTATTTGGTTGTGAAATTGATAATGCTTTTTGGAGACTTTTCAATTTTTCAATCGTATTTTTAAATTAATCAAAATAGCCGTTGAATTGAAATTCGTTGTAAAAATGATGCAGAGAATCACATTTCTCTAATAAAATACCTTTCGATTTCACATCAAAATTCGAAACTGAGTATGCTGGTGGAAATTGCTGCTGCATCCTGAAATCAGTCAAAAAGATCAATGCTTAACTTTATGCAGTTATCAGTTCTTAAATACTGTAATGTGTAAGCACTGACATTTTTGATTGATTTCAGCATACGGCTACAGTTTCCACTAGAATATAATAACCCTTAAAATAATTAAAAATTATTTGATTCCAGGTAAATAATTTTGTTAATTATCTATAGTTCTTGATTTAGTCGGAAACTTCTTTTAAATTTCCAGTTATTTGCAAAGAAGCAAATTATGCGAGATGAATCATGGTCCCAAGCGAAGTAAGGTGCTTTGATCATTTTTTAGTTGGACTATGTATGACATGGAAAATTTGAATGTGGCAAAACACCCATCGTGATGTGGTAGACCGATGGCCGGCTACTCTTAAGTGAACTCGTTATAGCGCTATGATCGCTTTCTCGTGATAGGAGGATAAATATGCAACTTAATACAAAAATGCAATATAGCTATTTCAAACTGTAGTTTTTGTGGGCTTCGGTATTATTGTGAGATATGAAAACCTTTGAAAATACAATACTTTATGTGTCGTTTTTTTCTGCCACTTTCGATTTCGATGCCATAACTGATTCGTAGATCTGAAAAAAAAAATTCTCAGTTGATGTGTAATTGCAAAAAATTGCTAGTACAAGCTAAGGTCATATTCGATTAGCCTCAACTTTTGTGTCAACTTGAATACCTAATACCCAAAAAGTTGAACCAGTAGTGTCGTATGTTAATGAAGAACTTGGTTCAGAATCCCAACGTGTATCGCGAACAGCAAACTGAATAAATGCCTTTAAAAATTTAGTATGGTTCAATTGCACGTTTATCCAAGGAACCGCGTATTTAAATCCCATTTTAGTTTGCGTTTATTTTGGTCATAATGTGTTCTTTCTGCAGTAGAAATGGGCGTATGTTTACTTGCGTAAGTTGGATTTGGCCTAAGTACCCTTTAAACAGCTTGATTATAGTTTCTGCTGTGCTGATAATATTATCACTAGTGCAAAATGCAATATATTGAACTGAATTAGGCGTAATATTATTGTGCGTTAAATAATATAATGAACTGTTAATGCTCTTATCCCTAGTATAGCCAGACTATCTTATGTATGATGTGACCTACCCTAACTATAGTAGCCACCGGACTAAGAACAAGATCAAAAAATAGTTGCTATGTAGGGATGTGCCGAGTCGAGTCCGAGTACTCAGCCGAGTAATAAGGCATTACTCGGCCGAGTCGGAATATTAATTGATACTCGGCCGAGTATTAAACCATTATCATTTTGACCTTTTTTTTGGTTTTTATCCGAATTTGGGTCGAAATTAGGACTTCTACGCACGCGATGACCTTTTTTTTGGTCTCCACCTAATTTTGAGTTCATATTTTGACGTCGTAGATACTCGGATTCGGACTCGGCCGAGTAATGTCGTGATTACTCGTTACTCGGCGAGTCCGAGTAATTTTCCTCGAGGCACATCCCTATTGCTATGTGGCTAATTAATTATCATCAGCTTTTGCTTGGATGATGGACATACTAGTAAAGGTATGTTTCCATTTGAAACAATATCTAGTATTATCCATTTAAACCGTTCTTGTCTCCAAAGTGATTTTGGTGCGTTTCTTAATAATGGTTACAAGTTGTAGTTTAGTTCTAAAGGTTGATATGGTTTTACACCAGTTTTCTTTATTTAAGAAGTGATTTTTTAGTAAGCAGATTGCATTTAATTTTCAGTGAAATCATCAGCATCTGAACAGTGTAAAAGTGAGCAAAGTGAAGACAGTTATAACTTTCAACACGCAGTACCTGCAATGGATTTACCTGAAGATTTGGTAAGCCATTAGTAATGTTCTGTTATTCGGCCCCTTCGAAGTTTTTTTAGTGTGTGAAGGAGTCAGATTTTTGAATAAAAGTTGTTACACTGTGACACATTAGGACCAAGTACGCTTGTGTGGAAGCTGTGAACTGCCTATTTTGAAATCGAAATTAATTTTTGCGCATAATGAGACACCACCGTTTTTGCATTAACGTATTAGGATCAAAGCTACTATTAAATGCTATTTTTGCTCCAAAATCGTTTCTCGTAAAAGTTTAAGCAGAAATGTAATCAGCCCATATAATGAACTGTTTTGATTGTTTCTGACTTGCGTGTGCGTGTATCTAAAAAAAAAACTGGACGGACCAACATTGTGTGTTAATGCCGATGACATTAGCTGTGTTTCAAAAAATGAAGATAATTTAACTTCCGTTAGGGTCAATTTTTTGTTGTTGTTAGTGATGTACTTTCAAAGATATGTTGAAAACCCACCGATCTGAAGTTTTGGGTTCGATTCGCGGACTGGTCAAGTCGGGCATCGTCGCCGACGGCTCGCCGCCGCTGCGACGTATCTGTGTTGCGCAGGCGCCAAGTCGCGTAGATGGATCCCGCCACTCGTTACACGCTTTGTCGTAAAACTGCAAGTACAATGGAGATTTGATTTTGATTTTAAACTCATTTTTTTATTCAAATTATGGTTGGACGAATGAGGAGATTGTGTTGCACTGTTGTTGGTTACTAATTACCAAAGAAAAAAAAATGCACATTAAGATATACGATGCATAGCATTGATCATTTATATTGACAGAAACGAGTCAGAATATGTATTCGATTTTTTCTTTGCATGGAAATCCACGTGAACATATTTCTTAGTCATAATATCATCGTGTTTAACCTAGAAAGCTCTGCTAGTGGTCTCTACCAAAACGACCTTTACAAACCGAAAAAATAAAGTTTAGTGCTTTCGATGCATTTTTATTGCGGTACAGCTCTTTTTGGAGAAGATTGAATGTTGGGTACTGAAAATTAACCTGTGAGGACCCCAAATGGACCTGTCCGGGAGAGTTTTTCCCAGTTTTTCTTCATTCTAGGGACTTAAATGAGTCCTTAAAGCACCTGAAAAAATCTTGGCATATGCATAACCAACCAAAATAAAGAGATTCCGTGGTACAACACGCATTCTGTATTCTTTAGTTCATATTAATAGTGGTGATTGATCATTGCTAATTATTCGAATATACCATATTACTTATTGGGTACCTGCACCACAGGTTACTGTGTAGACAGGTTATATACTCTTGTCTCAAAGGGTATTATAAATGTATCAACTGTTAGTGCACGCAGCCCTAGGTGCCCATGACTTGATGAGCAAAGAACCAGCCCACAATTACTGTGTCCAACTGTCCCTTTTGATGGCTTAGCACCTTTGAGTGTTTTGCCACAGTCAAATTTTCCATGTCATATAACTTATGATGCGAAAAATTTGGTCATGATGACGAAAGCCCACTTGCTTTCATTTAATAGACATGTCATAGTGGTAGTCTAGTAAGCATTGGAAGAAAATGATAAAAAGGTAGCTCACATCTCCGTTTGCGTTAGAAAAATACGCATTTTCTCACCATTAGCGTTCGCCCTGTTCATTTACATTCTATTTTGCATTTGCATATTATTTGCAGGTACTTTTTCTTCTTACGCACTTTTTTGACTCACGCTTTACTGTTTTTATGACGGTTTTTAATCGTTCTTTTTTGTGTCTTGAACCACGCAATCTATCGAGTATTGACTTTCTAAACGTTAAAATTTTATTCTTAAGGTCTTGGTTGAAATTAGTGTTGGAATAGGCGCGATGCTCAGATGACTGTTGCCTGAGATTTTTGATTTTGAACGAAGCTCTAGTTGTAAACATTTTGCGTTGTTTTCTAACTTCCGTGACTATGTTTGACCCTTGTCTTTTGTTTAGTATAAATGCAAAATTCACGTTTTTTGAACACTATACTATGCTGCTGGCCCTCCAGCTTTTCCAAAAAATGCATTACTCATTTTGTATACTCTTATATGCCGTTGTTATTCGCTGCGGTGTGATTTTTGTCAATTGGGTTTAGGCCAGAGACCAGTTCGTAATATAAAACAGTAAATTTATTTACCATTTCTGTGTTTCTGATTATGTGGTTGAAATTACGTGAATGCGGCATGAACTTGATGCGAGCCTGATTTGAGCAAAGGTCATTTACCGGCTAAGTTATTTATAGCTCGTAAACTTAATCGTGGGTGTTGGTGTTAAAGTTACAACCAACGTTTAAGCTCCAATGGTGTTGCAATTTTTTCGTTTTTCATCAAACTTTTTACTCTTATTTTAGTTACAATAGGCTTAAGTACTTTATTTGGTTATTTCCAAGATTTAAGTGCGGTTATTTTTGCAGTAGGTGTTTTTCAAGTTGTATTTTTAAGGAATTTTTAAGTTCCGTGGCATTCGTATATAACAGTGTGTAAAATTTTGGCTAAAATAACACCAGACTTATTGCATTGATTTCTTAATGCAACTGTATTGTCTAATTATCACAATAAAGCAGTAACGCTAAATTTGAGAGCTGATTTCCTATTCTATTATGCGATCATTGCTTGATTGCAGTAGTATTGTCTGGAATATGCAATATGATATTTAGTTCACATGCTGAATACGACACTACACAGCCTTAGGTTTTTTAAAATTGTTTTATTAATTAAACAGTGGGAGGAGTAGCGTAATGTTTTGTACCGTTGTTTTTACGGCTGCCAAGGTTGTTGATTTAATTTTCGCCCTAGTTTTTGTGCGTTCAGTCAAGATACTTCGCGATAATTACCTCTGCTTAGTGCATGTTCCACCAAGAGCATAAGCGAAAAGCAACATTATCTGCGGCTAAGTCACAATCCAGTCTGTATTCGTCATTAGTAGAGCCTTCGTCGGTTTCTTGTAACTAGAACCCAAAATAGGAAAGTTTTTTCTCCGTGATATACCTGTTGCAAGGAACCCGATTAGATCGTCTTAAAAAAATTGGTCGATTATATTGTGCATTTGGTAAAAGTAAAACTGTATATATCGCTTGACAATTGACTGCAATATTTTGATTTACCATTTTACTGCAATGTTTTAATTTACCATAGCCAAACATTTAAAATATTTCGATTGTATTACAGTCTGAAAGAAAAAGACGCTTCGATATTCCAGGAGTTCCATTACCGAGTTCAATGATCTATCCTGGACAACTACCACATCAGTTTTTTGCAGGTGTTTGTGAGTTACGTTAACGTAGAAACTGTTTAAAAGTAATGTTTCCGAGATTTTTCAGAAATTTTATACCAATCAGTTTGTTATTAATATCAACCTTCTGTTTCTCACTGCCGAAACTCTCCAAGAATCAAAACTAAAAAAGCTATAACTTTACACTAACCAAATCCAAAAAAAACGACTCCTAAATAGTATGCTTCGTATATGTAGGCTACTCTTACTTTAATATTTCTATTCTATTAGTCAGCGTTTATTCTTTTCAAGTTTATTTTGATGCGCACTTTTTTGCTAGTAATATTGACCTGTGGACCGTGTCACTTTCGACCGTTTTGCTGGGGAAAAAGTTCTGTTTCATGTATATTTAGGCCAATTTTGAAATATGAGGCTTGCTTCACGCAAATACTATGAAGTAAATTTCGATGATCTATCGGTATTTAATTCCGCATCCAAATAACTTGATATTAAGGTGGTCGTTAACGGCTTGCCACTTCTGCAACGTTTCTTTGGACCTGTGTTACTAAGTCCCGGAGATGGATCCTGCCACTCGTTCGGGCTTTAGTGTAATACCACGAGTATAGTGAAAATTTGCTTTTAAATTAGATTGTTTGTTTCATGCAAAACCATTATAGCACTTTAGATTAACACCATTTGTAAACCAAGTACCGTCATTGTTTCCTCATTCTGGCTGTTGTCAGCTTCCAGAGTTATTTCTGTTGTGAAAGCGACAGTACTGAACTGGTGGTGTGATGTCGCTTAATTTTCATACTTCGTTTTTTGCATACTTTTCAATTTTGATTTATTAAAGAATCATTTTCCATTTTTTTTATGGTCAAGTCACTGACTACGTCGTTGGGCACAATCGATCAAATCACAATTAATAGTTGGAGTGATAGTGTTGTGTTCTGTAGATTAATCACGCGTTCAGATTCGAAGTTGAATCATCAAAATGTAATTTTTGTAATAGCAGAGTAGCTTTTATTGCGAATTGTAAAAATGTTATGATGATCTTCTAAGCTGAAGAGTTAATAAATGTTAAAAGGATTAAACCACTACGACCAAAATAGAAACTCATAATTCTGTTTGTATTTTGTATCAATAATGGTGCGCAAAATTATGTCCTTTAATTTTGCTTTCACATGGAGTGTCAACGGCTCGCCATCCTATGACGTTTTTTCCAAGCTGTCTTGCTCAGGCGCTAAGCCGCGGAGATGGCCCACTACTCTAAAAGTCGTAACACGCTTCGACGTAGTACCGCGAGTATAATGAAGATTTGGATTTTTTGGAGCTTCTATACACGATTCAGTGCAGCATTATAACAAATCTGAACAAAACAATTTATTAAGCTGCAACGTTAAAAGATAGTAACAAATATTGCTTTTATGTTTTTGTAGCTTAAGTAGAAGGCTAACCTTAAACTTTCGGTTTCCAAGCGGACTTTACAAGTCTTGTGCACTTGGTCTTGTCCTTAATAACAATTAGCTTCTTTATCTCTGCACTTGTGCTGAACGGTATGCAGGACAGCTGCGAATGCTATTTTTAGCTCCAATAAAATATGTTTCCGTGAGAACGTGCAACACTTTGTTGCTTGTTCTCTCCGTATTTTGGCATATTTTGAAGATTTTTTACACCACTTACTTTGCCGCCGGAATATACGGTGTCTGTAGGGTGCAGCTCATTTTCATCGTTATCGTTTGACCTTCATTAATACACAAACGCAATTAGATTTTACATTAACCGACTTAATAAGTAAAAATTTAATTTTGTGCAATCGTTGATATAATACGTTGCAAACCGGTTAGTTATACCTTAATTTGGCCTGGGCCATGGTGATCAATTGTGCTGTGGTGGTCTACAGGCTGCATTTATAAAGTAATTTTGCATCTTGAAAAAAAAAAAAACTTATACCCGGTATAATAAAAATATAAAGTTACTTTGGTTGAAGCCATAACGGACATGATTATCAAACCGCACGAAAAACCTCAAGCTTTTTGTTTCAGAATTGATTTTTTCAATAGAAAAACAAAATGTCTTCCGAAGCTTTGACGAATTCTGCTGTGTGACTTTGCATGGCCGATGTTAAACTAGATTTAGCGGTTGTCGTTTACACTTAGTTGAATGCAGAATTGCAAAAAACATTACTTTTTACGCGACTCTGCTCTCGGAAAAGTTACTAGTACTGTAGTATAATACGGTTTGTTGGCGTAGTGGTGAAAGACATCCGCTATCTGCACGGGAGGACGTGGGTTTGATTACCGAGTCGATCAAATCAGTCTATGGATTGAAACCGCTGCGACGTTTTTGTGTTGCCAGGCGCTAAGCCGCAGACTTGGCCCTGCCACTCGTTATACGCTTCGGCGTAATACCGCGAGTATAATGAAGATTTGATTATTTTTTAATTTGATAATGCCGATGAGTCTTTCTGCACCTTCAATACTATAGATGTCGCAAGATCAAAACACCAACACGATGTACAGCAACATAAATGTAAAACTTATGGGGTTGAAAAAATACGATAAGCTATGCATAACAGAAACACGAATCTAACCTAAAAGCATATTTCGGCATAGTTCTACAGAAAATGTTAGGATTGATGTTAATACACAGAAAATTTATTCGCAAAATTGATGATGCATTCTCATTGTACTTGTTTTTTTTTTATGCGGTGATCGAGCTTGGGTAAGATCATGGTAATAAAATGAACAAAAAACTAACGTGCGTCAGCATCAATAACTGAAAAAGCAATGTCCTTCCTGGCCTTCTGGACGGGAAGTCATGACGACTTCTTGTTGGGTCGGAGGCTGTATGAGCTCTCCATCACCAACAATGCTAAGCACTCCAGTCAAACGTACCGTGGGGCGGGACAGCGCTGTTTCGGACTATTAGCCCTCATCAGCCGCCTTCAGGTAAGGCTGAAGAGAGCTAATAGCCCGAAACAGCGCTGTCCCGCTCTACGGTATGCATAAGCATTTCGAAATTTGAGATAATTTGCTATTTAGCTACTAGAATACGTAAATACGTGGTTTAACCGTTACGCCAAACAGAACTCGATAGCAAGTGCCAGAACATTAACATAAAACAATCACCAGTATTTAAAATGTCATAGAAGCCCCAACATGCTGTTTCGCCTCCAAGGGGTCTGATGAATTTTAGTGGCGAAACAGCCTGTTGGGGTTTGTATGATATTTTAAATACTGGTGATTGATTGTTTTATGTTTTAATTAACTACTAGAATATGTGTTTGCTCTATTGTTATGAAAGAAAGCTGTTTTTGACCCAGTGCGATACGCAGTCGAGTGTTAAAAAATGGTTGCAACATATCTGGAAAAGAAAGAAATTGCTTAACGCTAATAATAAAAAATAATTAGAAGTGGTAATATCACATTATTTAAATTAAAATTGTATAATCCCTCTTCACGAGATTTTAGTTGTTAAAAGAATGAAATATAATTGAAAATTTTAATTGAGGTCACTATTTCTAACTGAAATTGGCTCGTGGTTTTTAATTTCAGTTGTTTAATTTCGAAACGAAACCTGTGTTGCACAACTTGTTTGCAAACTTCAATTATCCAGACGTGAAAAATTTCCATAATTAGCGCCAATGATTAACTTAATATAATGACATCTTGCGCACTCGTAAGCGGATGTTTCAAGTTTTATGACTAAGTTTATATCAAATACTGCTGCTGTTCGCAGAGTGGTGCAATATTGTGTGATTCAAGCAACTAATGATCAAAACAGGCGTTTTCAGCCGGGAGCCATTGGCCTCGAGAAATTAACTCGAGGTCAGAAACGTAAGCTTTATTAACCTGTTAACGATAATTAACCACTAATGAATGGCGGACGGCTGTGGCTATTACGAATGAAATATCCTCCACAAGTTTTATTGCTGAGCAGGGGGCCACTGATGTCGAGAGTCTAGAAGGGGGCCGCGACCGTAAAAGGTTGAGAACCGCTGGATTAGAACGTTAGCCCAATTCGCAGTCTTCCGTCAAAGCATTCTAAAATTTCGTTTTTATTTTTGAAAATTGCTTCTGTTTTAATCTTTATGATTGTTTACGCAGATATTTAATTGTGAGGTTCTGGCATTGCAAGATTTCAACCATTTTACTGTCTCGAGTATATTCGAATGTGCACTAGCCGTGTTTCATTAATAGTTACGCAGTAGCAGATAATGTGAAGCAGATCGAATACGGAATAATTGCCTTGACCAATCAGAAAGCACAATTAGGTCAATATTGTAAAAATCGCGACCGACGGACGTTGTTTTGTTTTTCTTTTTCAAATTGTTAAATTTTCCATATTGATCGGTTGTGTGCTATAGAAAGTCACTTTGTCAATTTTTATCGCTTAACACTTTTTGATTAGTTAATTTATGTTCTGTCATTTTGATGATGCATCACTAATAGACTTAAAAACTATGCTAAAAATTATATAAAAAACCAAATAATATGGCTTACTCAGCAATGGCTTTATCGGTACTTGGACCTTATAAACACGCGTGTGATAAGGTATAGCGCAAGACTCTTTGAACAGATTGTTAAGTGTTGTACATGATGAGAGCGTACATTATTTGTGCCACACGCACCGTGGCAGCGTTTGCATGTATTTTGGTAAGTAATTAACGCTTCCGCTACTAGAGTCACGATTTCTTATTCATTATTTAAACTTGATGAGTACTTAGCGCTTTATAAGCGTGATGCATTGAAAGGTCTTTATTGTCAGCGTTATTATGCGAGCATTTTGCCCGGCATTTACAGGTTTAGGCGGTATGATAAAAAGTGCATAATCGCATATGTTAATACAAGTGTACTCTCGTTAATTTCTCGATTTTTACAAGTTTTAGTTTTGTAAATGTATAAACTTTTAACTTTTTTTCCATTTTAAATTCACGCGATAATTCAGCTGTTTTCGCCGTATTCAAGCCAACGTTATGCATTCGAGTTTTACGTAGTTGCTAGCACATTTACCTGCCGTTTTGCTCGCGCATTTCGTTTAGCTGGTATTTAATTATTTATAGCATATTAACAATTAGTTATATAAATCATCAAAAGCACATCATTAGACGTTACTATTGGTGCGGGAAGTCTAGGGTTCGAATGGGTCGGTCAAATCGGACACAGACTCGCCACCTCTGCCACGTTTTTTCGGAGCTGTGTTGCTCAGGCGCTGAGCCGCATAGATGGACACTAGGGTGTTGCAAATGCCCTCATTTGGCCAAAAACAAAATTAATTTTGATATGTGGTGACCAGTCCACAAAAAAATCCAGATACGGGGTTTTAGAAAAATTGAACATTGTTTAGGTGTTCCGCTTTTCATTTCCATGACGACAGGCTTATCGATGCAGTGAATTTTTCTATCTCCTTAACCACTTGTGCTAGAAAGTTGGTTAATGGCTCTAATGACTCAGAAACCTCAAGTTTCTATCTAACTTACAGAGGAACTACATGGCTATTGTGCTTAGTTTTCGAGTTATTGCGTTATTTATGTTTCAAAGTCAGGTTTTGGGGGGATACAATGTTATTACTCCGTCTATTTAAGCTACTTCATAATGATACAAAGCAAAATCAGATACCAACACTGCTTTGGTTACATGACAATATGCTACCAGTATTCTAGCTCATGGGTGGAGTAGAAGTCTCTTAGTTTTTCAAATTTTGTGTTTAGTTTGTATGCAGATTACAAGGTAGTTTGTGTATAATTGACTAGTTAAAAGTTAAAAAATCATCATAGGGCTATTTTGTAAACAAATTATCCACAAGAATAGGATGACTACACGCCATAGAGTTCCCCGTTTGTTTCTGCAGGGATCTGTTCCAACTCAAGACGACATCCACATTGTTACAAGGAAACTAACAACCAACAAGCAAGTATTACTAGCATTCATTACTAAAAATGAAGAAATCGACCAAACCAAAAACAAAAAGCCGATGTTCAAAGCTTACATGTCAATCACAACTGAACAGATTTTGCCAATTTATGCCAGAGCAAGAATTCCGACATAACAAGCAAACAAGATTGCACAAGATATAGTGCAACATTATAGGAGTATGCAAAATTTGATGAAAAGTAAAAAAGAGAAATAGGGAGACCCAAAGAAAGGATTGAAGCATTCAAGAAACGTTTGCAAAAAACATGGCTTGCTGGCTGAAAGATGTATGGAGCAGGTTATCCAATACAGAAGACAAAGCATTTCTTTCATCAATGCAGAATGATCGCACTGCGTCAATAGCTGGAAAAGATATTAAAACGCATCAATTGGAAAGGAGACAACAGAAAAGAAGCTCAGATCAGGCTTGAACAAGCAGTAAAAATGAGAAAAAAATGAAGAAGCAACAGTTGCAATGCTTGCCAATAGCTCTGACGATCAACTTTCATCACAATCATCTGCACCAGAAGGTGCAGATGATTGTAATGAAAAGGCTTTTGTTTTTGGTTTGGTTGAATTCTTCTTTTTCAGCAATGAATGCTAATAATACTTGCTTGTTGGTTGGTAAACTTTTGCTTGTAACAATGTGTCATCCTATTCTTGTGGATAATTTGTTTACCAAGTAGCACTATGATGATTTTTTAACTTTTAACTCATCCATAATACACACCAGCTTGTAATCTATATGCAAATCAAACACAAAATTTGAAAAACTAAGAGACTTCTACTCCACCCATGAGCTAGAATACTGGTAGCATATTGTCATGTAACCAAAGCAGTGTTGGTATCTGATTTTGCTTTGTATCATTATGAAGTAGCTTAAATAGACGGAGTAATAACATTGTATCCCCCCAAAACCTGACTTTGAAACATAAATAACGCAATAACTCGAAAACTAAGCACAATAGCCATGTAGTTCCTCTGTAAGTTAGACAGAAACTTGAGGTTTCTGAGTCATTAGAGCCATTAACCAACTTTCTAGCACAAGTGGTTAAGGAGATAGAAAAATTCACAGCATCGATAAGCCTGTCGTCATGGAAATGAAAAGCGGAACACCTAAACAATGTTCAATTTTTCTAAAACCCCGTATCTGGATTTTTTTGTGGACTGGTCACCACATATCAAAAGTAATTTGTGATCAGCACAGTTTTTTATTTTTGAGGGGCGTTTGTAACACCCTAATGGACATCTCCACTTATTACACGCTTCGGTGTAATAATCTAAGTAAAGGAAAGATTTTGATTTTTTTGATTTGATAAAATGACTCTAAAAATTGGTATTAGCTGCTTCCCAGCTTGACGTTCGACTTTAAAGGGACAGTGTAGAGAACAAGCCGGCAAGTTTACTTGTTGTTCCGTTAGGAAAAGCAGTTAACGGGATTCCTCATATTTGAGTGGTAGACAAAGGCCGTAAAATTAGCCGAAGATAAAAGCTTAAACATGAAGATAAGAGGAGTCACTGCCAGTGACTCCATAGCGCTCTAAGTTCGTAGCCTAGGTGCCTAGTTGCGGAGATGGGCACCACTAACTCGTTACAAGCCCCGTATCACTCGACGAGCATAAAAAAGATGAATAAATGAGTATGTTTTTATATGGACGATGTGAATCTCCACAAAAATGGAATCAAGCATATTTTTGTGACATGACAATTCCGATTTCAAACCCAATCTACGTCATACTCGTTGTACGTTGCATTGCCGTAGGTTTCTCTGTACGAAACGTTTAATCGTTTTGATCGTGGTGTTGCGAACATAAGAATTACTGCAACGTTGTTGAGTCACTGCAATGATTGCGTTTATCGTCAGATCCCCGAAATGATCTATCGCAAGATAGGCTAGAATTGTTTCTGGCCCAAATAGTTTGATTCAATTTTCGAAAATCACAGTGTCAGCAACGGCTTGTCACCGCTGCAACGTTTCTTCGTGTGTTGCCCCGCTTCGTCGTATTACCGCGAGTATGATGAAGATTTGATTTTGATTTTTAAATTGGTCATTATCATTAGGCTTACTCAGTGTAATCTTTAGGTCACATTTGTATATTTCAACACTCCGTCGTGTGAGCGATATAAAAATGTAGCACAGTTGGTTTCTTAAATTGTTGCAATGTCACATAAGTTTACCAAATTTAATTTTTAATAGAGTTGTTTTCGTACGATAACGGTGCCTGATGATGGTATGGTAACACAAAATCTTTGGGCTTGACTGAATGGATTGATTGCTAAATTTATAGTGGAAACCACACTTTTATTAACCATCTTTTTTATAGCTCCTTTATATGCATTATTTGATAAATTTTGAACCTTAGAAAATGTGGAAATTTTGTATGAAGCAATTATTTCATCTCACAAATTATTTGATAGGTATTAAAATTGACTAAGCATTTTTGATTAAACTGCTTAAATTCAATTAAAATATTAATTAAACATCACATGATAATTAACCATTTTTTCATTGCATTTGCAAGGTCCCTGAATTACTGAATAAATACTAAAAAGTAATACGGTTACTACGGTTACATTAATGCTATAAAGTAATACGGTTGTTAAATCTTTAATTCTAGTTTCATTAATACTATAAAATAATACGGTTACTCCGCTGTACGGTTACTAAATAAAGATGCCTTATTTTTAAGCTTTCAAATTGAACGACCATACAGTGTTTTCTTTTTGAAATTAGGCCTGAGGAACCATGAAGTAATTTATTACGCAATACACAGTTTTCTACACTGTTGTAGAAGCAAGATTTTGAGAGACCGCTGGACAATTTTAGGAGACCAATTGGGTCACTCAAAACGCTGTAAAAAAAAATACTGGACAAATCCATTAAAAGTAACGTTTTTAAAAATAGGTTACTGAAAATGTTGCACTTAAAATTTTCACACTAGTTTGAGTGTTCTTTTTTGATAAAGCAACTCTTTATGATAATTTGCATACTGGTTGCGCGACTAAAAATCTCAACTTATTTACGATGCTACTTTATACGTAATGCTATGACTTAGCAAATTTAAATACTCCACTTTGTACCATATTTGGTTTCTACTTTGTTCTTTTTTTCAACTTTTTTGCAGAGCCTATTGTCCGGCTAACCTTTACGTATTTTTGAAATATCAGAGATTTTGAACGAATGAATTTGTGAAAAATGTCGGATTGTGGAAATTTAATTGTCGAATAATTCATTTCGTTTTGAACTATTTTGGTATTTCTCAAAAATTAACTTGATGAAATTTTTTCTAAGTTTAGTTCATATCTTTAGAATAATTTGGCCTGAAGACAGCATTAACAGTTCTTCAGTTTTGCATTAAGTGTGCCTTATTACAAATTATTTGAGTTTTTAGTATAACATCGTGCAAGTTGCTTTCAGAGTTAGGCAGTCGGTGCGTTGCAGTCATATTGTGCATTGTGTTAGTAGAAATGATGAAAACTGCCAGTTTTCTCTACTTTTAAATAGCAGCTATAGAGCTGTTAAATATGGAAATTAGTAAAATGAAAAGATTATACATAGCCAGTACATTTGCAATCAGCTCACAAACGTTTTGGTGAAAACTTATATTACCAT
This sequence comes from Trididemnum miniatum, assembly GCA_964006365.1. NCBI lineage: Eukaryota > Metazoa > Chordata > Ascidiacea > Aplousobranchia > Didemnidae > Trididemnum > Trididemnum miniatum. The sequence goes on from OZ023242.1 coordinate 5,849,206, forward strand.
CTGTGTAAACTACAGAAAAACTAAGCTAGAATTCTAGTTTAAATGAGCACATTTTCGCTTATCAGTGTACGCTAAAGAGGCACTATTTCTAGCGTAGTACCTCCTTAATTTGCACTGATGATGGTATAGTTTTTTTACCGAAACGTTGGTAAAATTATTCTGAATATACTGGCTATAATTTTTTAATTAAAGTTGAGTTTCATAACCCATCTTAGTGGTTCTGGTATAAATAACTTTGACTGCTTCATGGTTGGTGTCTTCGACCTTGTATATGGTCTAATGTCTTCGTATAATGGCTCTTTTGGTTTTTGCAATCTATGTTCCGTAAGTGGCGTGATGCCACAATTTTGGTAATTTTGTGTTTACGGAAAGATATTACCCGCTTTAAAGGGGCATCTTGTGTTTGAGCCTGCCACGTTTGAAACTCCATTGTGTCACAGTGGTTTGATCAACAAGATGGAGGCAAAAGGACTGAGAAGCTTCAGTGTATTCAGATATATAATTGATAAATTATAATTGTGCAGTGCATGCAGCTAAGGAAATTTTTAATGAGAATGTGCTTTGTGGGTAGGCAGCTACTTAAAGAGAGTTAAAGCAATAGCCTTCAGCCATGAATCGAACTCATTACGCGGAATCTTTATCGCATACGTAACTAGTAGATTACGAAGTGACTGAATAAAACGAAAACTTAGTTGCTGGTTGCTGTCCTCCGGTGGAGTAAATTTGTACAATATTTGTCTGATAAGCAAGTTGCTCCACCGCAACATTTATGCAGTCATTCTTCTTAATTGTATTGCATGAAAGCCCGCATTGTCGCCGCAAGACTGTGGTTTGATTCTCTGTCAAGTAAGATTAGAAACTCTGAAAATAGTTTTGGTAACTTTCCTACTTGTTGCTCAAAATTAAGGGTGCTTTTTAATTGAATCATTTTTTCGTTTGGTTCGTTTTGTATCAAAGATCGCTTAGGTTAATTGGTAAGCGCATCGCTATCGGTGCTGGAGGTCTGTGGTTCAATCTCCGGGCCGGTCAAATCAAACACAGTGTCACCAACGGCTCGCCACCGTCGTGATATTTCTGCGGAGCTGTGTTGCCCAGGCGATAAGCCGCGGAAAGAGGCCCCGCCACTCATTACACGCTTCGGCGTATTACCCGCTAGCACAGTACAGTGAAGATTTGTTTTTTTTTTTTAATTCATGTTTTCGTTTGGTTCATTTTGTCTCAAAGACTGGTAATTGCTTTTCACTAAAAATGAGTAAAATTCTTGTCTTTATGGGAAGTTAGTTGAAACATTTTTCGGTACTCAGACCAGTAACGTTGATTTCACAAAAATTTTCGCTCTGCCTGTGAAATAAACCCGGTAACACTCTGACCCTACTTAATCAATGGCTAAAAGTAAACTTGGCGATTTTTTCATGATCGCAAGAGCTTTTGCCCGCAGTATCGTATCCTTAACATGGTTGACAAAAATCAATTATTCATAAATAATTAAAAATTTCATAAGAACCGTAATCCTAGATCCTGTTTGTACATTGCATTTTTGTTTACGCAAAAAATATCGTACTTTATTATGTATATATACTATGTTTACATATTTGGCAGCTATGTTGTTTTGTTGCTGTTTCAAACATCTATTTTTGCTGTGTGAGGTAAAACCATACATTTTGTACTCCTGTTGCAAATATTTTCTTCAGAAGGGAAAAAAATTGGTTTTGAGAAAAAATTTCATTTTATAAAATGGCGGTTAATGAAACTTACCAAGTTTTTTTTTTTTTTTCTCAATTTGTTTTGTTTAAGTTGTTTGTTTAACGTTACGTTATTCTTTGCGAGCTCGCAAATTGGATATCTGCTTTTTTGCCAAAAAGCTAATTTAGTAATCAGCAAAATTGTTACGTGACATACCGCATATACAGCAATGAGTTAAAACGTTAAACATATTTGAAATCATCGCAAAAAATAAAAAAGTTGGTGAATTTTGAACGCGTAGAAATAGGTCAATGTGCAATGATTCGTATTTAAATAATTAAGTAAGTGGTTAATCTGGAATTGTTAAGATGGTTGTGTTGATTTAAAAATGAGGTTATTATTCATTGGTCGGTTAACTCAGTTGTTAAGCATATGGCTATCGGTGCGGAAGGTCTAGGGTTCGATTACCGGGCTCGTCAAATCGCAGCGGTTGCCATCGGTTTGCCACCGCTGCGACGTTTCTTCAGGTCTGTGTTGTCCTGGCGCGAAGTCGGGCCTCGCCACTCGTTACACGCTTCGGTGTAATACCGCGAGTATGATGAAGATTTGATTTTTTAGTATTATTTGTATTGCAACCATTACAGTTGACTTCTTCGTCAAAATCCATATATCTCGGAACAAAAACGACCGGCAAGCATAGTGTAATGACATCGTTATTGGTGCGGCAGGTCTGGGGTTTTATTCTGAGTTCGGTCGAATCGGACCTAGTGTTGCCCAAGCGCTACGCTGCGTAGACAGGCCCCGCCACTCGTTTCAAGGTCGATGTAACATTACGATTTTTTTTATTTTTCGCAACGAAATGGGCTGAGCTATACAATTACATTGCGAGGTTTTTGAGTTGTTGAGGTATCATATTGATTTAATCATAGCCATGATGCATGTCATTCAAAATTCTCCTACAGAGTGATAGCTCATTTTTAAAACGCTCGAATTTCAACTTTAACGTAGCAAACTGCGAGTTTTATGCGTCGTTAAAAGAATGATTAAAGTTATTTTTTTGGGTTTTCTAGTAGTAGAACTTGAAGTTCAGCACATTATTTTTTTGCATTGCACACTACTGTGAGGCATTTTGGTTCTGCAAGGGATTTACACGGTCGTTGAAACTGAGAAACAAAACACATTGATTTAAACATTAGCTATTTCTTCCCAGTGCACTTGTTGCTGAGCGCTCGAAAAGCAGCTCAAATGCTTTTTCTCAAGTCTTCATCAATGAGCATGACTTGCCTGAGATTGTCTCAATTTTCCGATTGCTGGGTGGCCAAGAAGAGGATTTATTTTGTTGCATTTTGCATCACACAACGCATATAACAATAACAAAAAATGTTGATGAAATAAAAATGGAAGTGTTATATTAAAGTAACAAAAACAGTTATTAACAGTTTATGCAACAGGGAAGCTGCGAAATGACCGTCTGAAGGTCTTCTAGTCAAGCAGCTACCCACATTTATAAATTTATGAAGTTGACATGTTTTTTTTTTTTAATTTTAAAGTAAATGAAGCGTCCTTATGTTAGTTGGGCATGTTTTGCGAACAGATTGGCAAAATTAGTAACGGCCCGTGAAACTGCGCAATATCTACTGACTTTTGTGTTTAGTGATGAACATAAATGTAAAAAAGAATTCTTCTTGCAGACAAAAGTAAAAATACAAATGCAATGTTGAATAATCGTGCCACGCAAAGATCCGCGTCCACCGAAGAAGAGCTTTTATCACACGATAGTGATAATCAAGAAGAGGGTTTGGTAAGACAAGTTGTTTTTTTGCATTTTTTTGTAAACTTGGAACATAGATATTCCTCGCATTTACGCATTGCTATGACTAGGTTGTTAAATTGCTAAAATGTTAAAATTTGTCTGTTAACTTTTTGAACGGTCTAGATTTTACTTTGTTGGGATCAGAATTTTTCGTTTATTCGTCAATGGCCAAGTGGTCTACCGACTACGAGATCCATTCGGGCGTAATTGTAATGCATCTTATTGCTTTACTCGTATTTTACCGATGTTTGGATTTAGTTATAGTTGTGACTTCACTAGAAATGCAAGGCCGCTGACGAAATGTCGTTTTTGCGCAAGTTCTAAAAGTGTGGCTCATTTTTGGGGATGTCGCAGATCGCTAATCCATTCTAGTGTCGCCGCAATAGGCTTCTAAGCCAGTGCTTCTCGACCTTTTATGGTTTGTGGATATTTTTGGAGACTCTCAGCACTAAATGCTCAAACGTCATCTTTTGTTGCCGTTCATCCCAAGTTCTTTTATGGTGTGGAAGTCTCACTCAGAGGTGTATTCAGGGGGAAAGAACACCTGGGTTCCCCCATCTGTTTTTTTACAAAGCCCAACCTGAAGTGTGCCTAAAACATTTGCATAAAATACCGCTATCTTTGTAATCTGTGGCTTCTCGTAGTTTCCCCTCAAGTGTTCCCTCGGCTTCAACCCTGGTATCTCAAAATATTATGTAGGTATTACTGACATCATTATATTTACTTATGATGACTCGAGAAAATTGTTTTGATTTTCTCTCTCCTAACATGGTATGTGATAGGGTCCTTTCTCATGCTCTGAATTGAACACCCTCCAAAAGAACTTCAGGGGTGGAATTTCCTCATTTGTGGGGCTTGAATGAGGGCAGTCAGATGCATATTTTTTTCGCACACTCAGTGCGTTATCATGGTTGTTTTATTCTTAATATTGCAGTTTCAGTATGGTAGCTGCAGTTGCAGTTTTTTCTCTTTTTCAAGGTTTACGTGTCACCAAACTAACTGTGGTGACAGACCAAATTTTTGCGAACAAAACCCTTATAACCTGGTGACTATTGAAAAAAATACTACTTCATATGCTGAAAAAAGTGAATACGAAATCGGATGTAACGCTTTGATCCAGCGCGACCCTGACAATTCAATTAAATACGATCAAAGCAGAAATATTTCATTTGATCTTAGATTAGCTTTAAATTCGAACGAAATTCTTGATAACCAGTTAATTTGCATTCTAAAGTCATGCTTTTTGCCATAATTCCGATTTTTCATTGGCAGCATTTTGTTTTTGTTGTTGCTTGTGAATCAAATGCTTTTATTTCGTGACCAAAAAATTACATTGATGATTTTTTAACGAAAGAAAGAAATAGTAGTTATTGTTAAACGGGAGAAAAGTAATGGAGTTGTGACAAAATAGCCAGATATCAAGACACATGAAAGAAAAAGCTTATCACTCATTCACCATAAGATCTGTAATACATTGCTATCCGACCCACATCAAAGACGATATGGATTAGGTATTTGCGTACAAATGCCATGGGGTCAGTGGTTGAGTGAAATTTAATGGAAGTTTTTGAAACGAAAAATTTTTCGTGTTTTGCCTGCTTATTTTTGCACAGGCACGGTTGTCAAGTGCATCGCTATCGGTGCGGGAGGCCTGGGCTTCAATTCCCGGGCCGGTGTCGCCACCGCTGAGACGTTTCTTCAGAGCTGTGTTGCCGAGGCGCTAAGCTGCGGAGAAGGGCCCCGCCACTCGTTACGCGTTTCGGCGTAATAAGCTGCTGCGAGTGGAATGAAGGTTGTGATTTTTTTACAGGAAGAAGCACGGCAATTGGAAACTTTAGAAATTTTTGCCAAAGAATTCAAACAGAAACGAATAAAGTTGGGGTACACGCAAGGAGACGTGGGTTTGGCAATTGGCCAACTGTATGGAAATGATTTTAGCCAAACGACTATCTCAAGATTCGAGGCTTTAAATTTAAGGCAAGTTCGCATCAACTCATATTACCATTCTATCATATTACCATAACTGCTTAGCTGAGACAGAAAACATGCTTTTTGATCGCTTTTCCGAAGAAGTTAGTGTTTATTTCTTATTTTGGTCGTAAAAAACCTGCCCTCAGGCTGATATTTAAATGATTTTTTTACGATCGTATTTATAAATAAACTAAACTTGGCTTTAACTTTGCTTTTTAAGATTAAATTCACTGATATTATCTCGTTAAATCAAATTCGAATTAAATTTTAAATAAAAAATTAACCAATTTTTTTTACAGTTTTAAGAATATGTGTAAGCTAAAACCCTTGTTGGAACAATGGCTCAATTATGCAAATAAAGTTGTGAAAAAAGCAGAAGATGGTAAGTAAAGCCGGTACTAATTTAAATGCTGTTTCATTGTATGGTAATGGACTCTTTTTGTCTGTATCTAAGCAAGAAATAACTGATTTCGCTCCTAATAACGATGATTTTTTACATTTTTGACCTCTTTATATGGTTTAATTGTGCGTAAATCGGAAACAAGCTTGTATAAAATTGATAGATTACCGTACCTACAGTGTTAACCAAGTAGGTACCAATCCTGTAAGTGTATTCACTAATAAAGTTTACTAAGAGTATTTTTTGTATGCTACTGTAAAAAAACTGAATTCGTTTTGTTGGTTAAATGTGTTCTTATTGTCGAAAGGTTTGCTGCATTACACACAATGCGTATCCAGACTCACTGACGAGTGTGTTTATTCGTGTTGTATATCAACTTAATGTTTCTGAGTTTGACACAAAACCCTTTTTCATTGTTTTTTTCTTCAAATAATTTTATCATAGCCAGGTTTGAGCTGGAGATTCTGGTTAATCTTGGTTATACTCGCGGTATGACGCCTAAGCGTGTAATAAGTGACAGGATCCTTCCCCGCTGCTTAGCGCCTGGGAAACACAGTCCCGAAGAAACGTAGCAGCGGTGGCGAGCCGTTGACAACACTGTCCGATTTGACCGTCCTGGAAATCGAACCCGTGACCTTTCGCGCCGATAGCGGTGCCTTTAACCACATCGCTGATCGGCCAGTTCTCAAAATAGTCACAGCTCTCCCGAAAATCAATCCTGAACCTTTGTTGCCTTTTCGATTAATTATCGGTAGTGCGGTTTCTTTTGAACGAAACAGAACGAAATAGTTGCAGCATTTTTTGTTTACTTGCGCAAATTTGACTTGCATTTTGCAATGTTCATTTGAGAAGGCATTTTTAACACTTAGGCGCGCGTGGCATCTACCTTTATTTTCTAGTTTTACCAAAATTGCAGCCCAAGTTGGTGGAATGCGATCTTTATATTACAGATTAGAAACATAGTCTAGGTCAGGGGTGGGAAACCTACAGATGGCCAACATTTTTTCGATGTGGCTCGCGTTAGAAATAGTTGAGTGTAGAATAATGTACAGGTAGTATCGAAAGCGTTAAGCTTTCTTGCAAACTACCACACGTTCAAATATTAACGTCGTAAAACACACCACACGGTCTTTGATTTTGCGGTAAAAAATAATTTTGCTATTAATAATTGATGAATTTGCAACTTAACTGTGATATATTATGAGGATTTGAAAATTTAGGGATGTTTTGGCCGGTTCTAGATATTAGGCAGTTAGTGTGGCCTCACTACTATGCAAGTTTTCCACCCCTGGTCTGGATCATTTTCACTGACGATGGTCGTTGGTAACTAATCGAAACGTTTGTAAACGAGTATTAGTGGGTTGAAGTTTTGTTTAAAGTAAGAAAGTTGTCTCTTAAAATTTTTCTCAGTTTCTTCACTTTTCTTTTGCGTTCTTAGTTTTATGAAACTACAGGTCTTGAATTGAAAATTGTTTTCTATTTTTACTTCACTTGTTGTTTCCTTTCTTTCTCTTTTCAACGAGTTTATTTGCATAATTTGCACATTCTTTAAAAGTTGATCAATGGCCGTCAACGCACTCCGGAATTCCGTTTTGATTTCTTTTAACTTTGATTGTTTTATCAAGCATTCAAGTTTGTTTTTCGTCAATAAGTCTTTTTACAGCAACTTGAAACACAATTAAGTTTATTCAATTCATCATCGAATATAGCAAATTATTAGTAACTGGCGAAGTAAATATCTTCATGAACGCAGTCAGGCAACTCAGATGGCCGAGTGGTAACATCGCTTGCCTATGGAGATGTATACTCTGGTTTGATTTTGACTCGGGGCTTACTAATGACTTTGAATTTTATATTTACAGCTCCCGTGCTTGACCCTTAGTATTAAAAGGATTGTGTGGAGAACAAGCTGGCAAGTTTACTTGTTATGGCACTCACGGTATTTTCCACCGCTTAGCGTGGTGGACAGATGCCTGGCAACTCCTAAGTAAGCTCGTTATAGTGTTTTGATCGCTTTCTCGAGATAGAAGGATAAATATACAGCTAAAAAAATAAACCATGACCTAGTACAAAGCAAAACTTGTGATGGAAGAATTTGTTTCATTTTGTTCAGATGGTGATTTTGGTCAATTTTGGGTGACTTTTGCGCGTGCAATTGAAACTGTGTTCAGCTAAAATTGCGCCGAAGTGCGATTTTAGCTTTATGAGAGCGTATATCTAAATGTATAAGCCCTCTACTGGCTATAAGCTAATCACGCTTGCCCTGTGTGTGACTTTCGCTGTGAGCGGTTTTAGTTGCAACCCAATATTGCAATTTACAACATACGTAAATGCACCTTGATTCACAAAAACACCAGTTGCGTCGTCAACTTGTCATAATTCGTCAGATGGTCGTTTGTTCATACTATGGTATTGCTTAAATTAGTGTACTCACTGATGGGATTTTAGGACGAAACAGGCATTTTAAATGATAAAAAATTGTTATTTGTACAGGGTGACCCGTAAAGAGCGTACATTTGCATATTAAGTTTATGTTTAGATTGTTTAGTTAGAGCCAGCTTTGGCTCTCGTAGTTGTGCACCTGATGAGTCTGGAAGGACGAAAAAAATGATAACCGGTTACCCTTTTTCGTGCACTAAGCGTTAGTGTACACCCGGCCCATGTCGTGCTTGCATTGCTTGGTGTCGCAAACAATCACTATAGATTTGATAATTGTGTAGTAGAGGGTGAATAAATCAAATCTCCATCATACTCGCGGTATTACGCGGAAGCGTGTAACGAGTGGTGGGGCCCATCTCCGCGACATAGCGCCTGGTAAAATCGCCTGGGCTACACAGCTCCGAAGAAACGTCGCAGCAATGGCGATCCGTTGGCAACGGTGTCAGATTTAACCGGCCTGGGAATCGAACCCTAGACCTCCCGCGCCGATAGCGATGTCTTTAACCACTACGCGAAGTTGCCGGCGATGTATGTAATGCGTGGGCGATGAATGAGCATCTGTTGTGTGATGATGATCGTTGCATTGATGCTAGTTTGTATTTTTTGAAAATTTGGTTCAGTAATGCACAACTTTTGGAAATGGTGATGCTAGTGTATTTAAGTAGTTGTCCTTGTCAAAACATCGAATAATTTGAAATACAGTAAGAACGAACATAGCGTAAAACGGTAAAATGAAACTTCAATAACTCTTTCAAAGTAAACGTTTTGACAACATAGATTCAGATGTCATCATCAGCAGCATATTGAAGTTTTATACTGCCTTGCATATAGTTTCTGATGATAATAAGTGAATTTATGTAGTCGAAACATCCAGTTACAAAGAATTACTGAGGTTTTAATCTCCTCCTTAAACTATGATCGTCCTTTGCTGTATTTCGAATTATTCAAAGTTGAATACTGCCTTGCATATGGTTTCTGATGATGACAATTGAGTCTATGTTGTCGAAACGTCCAGTTACCGGAATTATTGCAGCTTTAATATCTTTTGAAAAATTTGAATATTGCTGAACACGGTGTACATTGTAATGGCAATATATCCGGCTTAATCTGTTTAGCGTAGGTGGAAAACTGAGAAAACTGCAATGTGGTTAGGGCGATTATGTTTATAAATAAATTTCACGTATTTATTTTTGTTATTTAATGCAAATGAGCTGCATAATTACATTATTCGTTTTTTTTAAAAGTGGGCGTATAATCAAATCAGCTTTTCGTTTTTAGATTTCATTATCAAGTTAATCATGCTTCTAATAACCAAATAGTATTTTGGTGCGCTGAGAAAGTATGTTGTATTTGTTAATAACCGAAAAACTGGTAGGTCAGAATTTATAGTAAAATAGGAACTGCTTGGATAGTCATTAAAATTCCTTAGCCTCTTCTGTAAACTAGTAATCGTGTTTTTGAATGCAGTTAAAATTTTTTGTGATATCTGCCAAAATCCACTGTTTGAAACGTTTACTTTTGCTTGATTTAGATCGTTAGTTAAAATGGAAAGCACTTGTCACTAATTAAAAATGAGTCGTTTTATTGCGATTAGCAATGCATTACTACGGGTATTGCACACCACCGGCGATGTATTAAAATCAAATCTTTATTATACTCGCTGTATTACGCCGAAGCGAATCCCCGCGGCTTAGCGCCTGGGCTACTTAGCTACACAGCTACGAAGTAACGTCGCAACAGTGGCGAGCCGTTGACGATACTGTGTCTGATTCAACCGGCCCGGGAATGGAACCTCAGACCTACGGCACCGATAGCATGCGCTTAACAACTGAGCTAACCGACCGGTGAATTTTTTACTCTATAAATTAGTCGTGTTTTTGGATATCTTCAAAAATCCACTGTTTCTTAAAAAGTTTGCCTTTTAACTTAAATCACTAGTTAAAATAGAAAGCAATGGTTACAAATAAAACTGCGTGGATGATTTATAGTAATACTCAGCTGCGGGTATTGAATTGCTCATGATCGACAATGTAAATTGTTTCGAAAAATTCCCATTACTTAATCCGGGGCTTGTTATTTCAAAACAGCAAGTCATTAATTTTGCGAAAGGAGGTATTTATACCCTGTCCACATGCCCAGTTCAAGTGAATCTAAAACCCTGTGCTTTTTGCATCATAACCAAATTTTTGATGCCACAATCACTTTTTTTCAATTATGACATTAAAGTTTGATTGTGATGCAGAAAGTCCGTAGACTTCACTTAAACTGGACGTGTGGATATGATAATGCTGGTTATGGCCTTTATTGATCAAAATCAGTGTTTAATAAATGCTGTTGTTTTGACTTGATGTTTTTTTTTCAAGGTTACAGCACTTTTGGATGCATTTCATTTGATTTTGTGTGATCACTGTAGCAGGTCTCAGTTATACTCGGTCCATTTTTCGTAGGCCGTGACCCCATGTTTTTTTCGTTATAAAATGATCAAGCAATTGAAAAAATCACGAGCATTGGTATGCGAGCACTTGGCTTGTTTTCCAAACTGTCCCTTTGATGCTGAGCGTTAGGCAGGGAAGCTGTGAATACCAATTTTAAAGTCATTGGTTTTAAGCAGAGTCTATAGCTTTGGAAGCATATGCTCTTACCCCCCGGCCATCGGAGCTGTTTTAAAAATTGTCTACCTATTGAACAACTTCACGGGCATTTGGTACACGAAAAAGCTTTTGGACAGGGTTATTGCATCTTAACAAGCCCCAGCTGCTATACTTGCAAAATTACTTGAGAGCAATGCACAAACGTTTCTTGGCTTGTCCACATAATAAATAAGAAGTGTCGCATCCAAATCAAGTGTAAGTGTGCACGGTTTATTTGTGATTTGGCTGAATCCGAGATAACTCGGCACGAAAGTCAGACCTCGTTGAACATGAATCACGAAGTCTTTCTCAAGATTAGCGATTAGCAAAATGATTTCACCGTCTGCCAATATTCCGTCGTTTTGTCTCACTTTTTGATTTACGACCAGCCGAACACTTTCATGTTGCTAAACACTGTTATCTCTGAACACAAAATTTGAGAGAATGAGAAATTTTTGGGCAAAATTTTTCAATTTTTTTTTAGCTTGTTTGGAATGGTGATTCTTGACCGAATTTGAATCAAAGTTTTCGATATTTCTGTACAAAACAAATGTTTCATACTCTATAAACTCCAGTTGGAGCAAAAAGTGGATGAAACTTTTTTTAAACCCCCTAAATCTTTGGGCAAATTTATTATTAGAATTTATGATCGGACAAATCCGCACTTCTAAAAAGTAGAAGGAACACTGGTAATGCTGAATATTTCGTCAGATAGAATCTGAACTATGAAAGGAGGTTAAGATTTTGGTGTAAAATAGTCAAATATTGTACTGTTTACAATTAACAGTTTTTGTTTCTTGGCTGTATTGTTTACATTTAAAAGAGCTTAAAATACAAACTCACATTTTTTCGTATGTTTGGCGGTATGAAAACGACATCATAAGAGTTATGCGATGACGTATTGTAGTTTATTTTGCTCTCTGAGGCGCGTAGCTGTTGCATTTATAAGTATCATGCGTGGTGTTTTGACAAAAGTTGATACTGCATTATATATTGTACTTATAGCAATGTAAGCTTTTTAAAATGAAAAATTTAGTAGAATCGTGAAATAGGAAACTCAACAGGGCAGTAAGAGAGACTGCGAATCAAGCTTGCGCTCTTCGTGTCAGCAGCGTCAGCATGTGAAATGTGTGGTGCGATCGGCTGCAGCTGTAAATCGAACCTGTCACGCCAAAACTTTGAAGGCACGCGTAGTGACGCTAGACAAGGTCGTTAACAAATTGGTGATTTTAAACCATTTTAAAAATGTGTTTTTGAAATCATTTTTTACGTACTAATTTGAATCGCTGCAGTTTCTCTTTCAATGTACAATTTACAAAACCATTGCGATAAAAGTTTCTCCAATGGTGTGTTGCGCGATCTTTTTTGTTCATCGCAAAACTGTAAACACTCGTAGCTTCCTTTTGAGGGTAATAGCAATTTACTCTCATTAGCTGACTTTTGAAACCGGCCGCTTAGCTCAGTTGGCTCTGTTAAATCGGGCTCTGTGTCGTCAGCGACTCGCTGCCTTTGCGACGTTTCTTCAGAGCTGTGTTGCCCAGGCGCTAAGCCGCGTAGATGAGCCCAGCTACTCGTCACACGCTTCGACGTAGTACCGCAAGTACAATGAAAACTTGATTTTTTAGCAGCTGATTTTTGGAACGTAGGTGTTATTAAAAATGTCAAAATGTAAATCGAAAATTTGAATGAAAGTCCAGAACATTTTTCAAGAAAACGTCGTGACCTGTTTTTGCACTTGATGTGTAGAAAAATTCCCTAGTGATATTTAAATTTTCGCTTGATGTTACCGAGATTTTTGCACTTATGCTGAACCCAGCTATTGATACAATCTTTGAAATGACTTACAGCATGTGCCTTTAGTACGATCCTTAACCTATATTAGTAGACCTGTATTTGTTAAGTTGTGCCTTTTTTGTTGTGTGCAAGGAAGGGAAACATATTTTTAGCATTTTCCGTTTCAAAAATAGGTCGCCTCTGCCCCTGCTGTTTACGTGTGGGTACGAATTACAAAGAACTTTTCTCGACGCAATCACTCTGTCAGGTTTTCGCGAAGCATCTGCTTTTAAAACCTTAAGGCGCAGCATCTGTATATCACTTGTTAAAGGTAAAGGTAAAGGTACGGGACAGCGGGTGCAAGCACACATTGTTTAGGCCATTTTCAATTGTCGGCCCATTACAATTTTCAATCACGAATGATTGAACGCTGTTAAGGGACATAACATGACGAACAACACATACACAAAACCCTTCGCACTTCCGCTTGTGCCGAGCGCCTGGCGCGAAAGCTGCGAATACTATTTTTAAAGTCTTTAGTATGACCCGACTGGGAATAAAACCCCAGTCTACCGGCTACCAAGTGGACGCTCTTAACCTATACACCAAGCGCCGGTTTACGATTAAAGGCGCACGAATCGAAAACTGCTGGGAAAAAATTCGGTTGGAGTAGTTGTTAAAGACAACGCCATTGGCGCGGGAGGTCTTGGGTTCGATTCCCTGGCCGGTCAAAGCGGATACTGTGTCGCCAACGGTTCGCCACCCCTGCAACGTTTCTGTTGCTCAGGCGCCATGTCGCTGAGATGCAGATGCTTCACAACTTATTGCACACTTCGGCGTAATACCACGAGTATAATGAAGATGTAGATTGACGGTAGAGCGCAACTTGGTTCATACATTTTGACGCTTTGAAGTGTTAAGCTCCTGTGCCATTGTTATAAAAATTAAAGGCTTTATTTAAGTGTGCCATGTAGTCCAAAAAGCACTCATCTTTCTGTCTTTTTTTTACCATGATTGGGATAAATGTCTTTTTTGTTTTATTTTTGATTGAACTAATTAGCTATGACTTGAATTTAAATGAGGTAGAATTTGTTGACACGAAGATTCGTGTAATGGCTTGCTCATGATCAGCAGTTTGGCCAGTAGTATGAATTTTTACGTTTAACTATGCAGGATCCGATCTTTTGAAGGTAATTTTTAAAGAATCTAACTGCTTGGCGCGCGTTCAATTTACGAAAAATTAGCGTGCTTCGTGTGTGAAGGTCACTGGGTCAGCTGCTTCAGGTTTTAAATGTCATAGAAATTTTGTAGCGCATAAGTGTAAGATTTGTACTGCCAGTGTATTTTTGATGTACACATTTCAATGTGATATTGTTATGCAGGAAAAGAGTGTTGTGTGTTTAGTGTCCTATTGCATACCAATTACTTGGCCCAGCTTGCATAATTCCTTGCAATAGTCCTAAAGAAGTAGTTGTTCAAAGCGATGGACATTGGGTAGCGCCCGAAAATTGATTGAAAGCACGAAAGCTGACCGAGTGCTTGGTGTTTGAACTCCGGAGCTAGTTTCGCGGATTCAATGCTAAACTAGGTCATCTGCCATGATGCATGAACTTCGCTACTGTAGAAACTAAGCTGCAGTTAGATGGCTTGAAAAACAAAAAACAGCTGATGCAAAGAGAGTCGATTGTGTGGTTGGTACATTGAGCTCCGGAGTTGGTTTCGCCAGCAAAAAAAATTTTTATCTTCGTTGTGCTAGGCAGTACTACGCTGAAGCGTGTAACGAGTGGTGGGGCCCATCTCCGCGACTTAGCGCATGGGCGGCATTGTTCCGAAGTATTGTCGCAGCGGTGACAAGTCGTTGGTGACTCTGTCCGACTTGACCAGGCCGAGAATAAAACCCTTGAGCTACCGCACCAGCAGCGATGTACTGAGCTAACCGGTCGGTTTTCACCATCGTGCTTATAATTCAGTGATATGAGAACTTCAGCTGCAATCAATCGTGTGCTTTAAAAACAGCCGAAACACAATTTCGCATGCTTGTGAAGTGGAGTGCTATAGATTTTTTTATGGTGAACAGAAAGGCTTTCTGTAAGGCTTAAGTTAGTTGCGCTTACAGACTTTAAAGAAAATTTCTTTGCGATCCATTCGCAGTTTTTGGTATTTAACGTGAACTGTTATGTGTACCAGACCTGCTGCTGCATTTAGAAAAAAACAAGTATAATTCATTTATCAAATTTACATGCGCAGTTCAATTCGAGGGGTGAATTTGCTAGGCCTTGATTTATACCAATGCGAAATCAGAATTCCACAACCTCTTCGCGGTCCCCCTATAATTGCTTTGCGGACCCCAAAGAGGCCGCGGTCCTCAGTTTGAGAACTACTGCTTTCAACGAAACGCTGAGCTGATTCATGATTGGGAGTGTGTAGGCTCTTGAATTTTTGTAATCTTTAACAAAAATTTAAATTTTATCGTTTTTTTTTCCAGTTTTCAAAAATTTAAGTACTTCCCTTTTTGGTTTAACTTGTCGAAGATCAATATTTTATCTGTTATTATGTACTTTTAAGCAGATGATATTTATCGCTTTAGTGTTAGCTTGATTTGATTGAGAGTTTGCGTTTTTTTCAAGTAACATGTCTGGTTAGCGTCCACCCATTTTTACATATTAAGACAATGTCTTACCAATAATCTTCAGCTTGCTAAAAAATAAGTTGTTTTAGGCAAAGTAAGCTTCATTGACTTTTTAGATATGAATTAAATCAAAAAATTTAAGCTCATTAGTTTGGTTAAAATGTCACGCTTGAATGATTTCTCCAAATTTTGTTATTTTTAGTATATTAACATTTCAAAATGAGCTACTGTAGTTATGTGTATTCTATTTTGACCATAATGATTAATGTAAGTTGTGCTGAAACTGCCAGTTCATGCTGCATTGATACCAATTTCTTAGTGCTTATAGCATCAAATCAAACAAAATCTTCAGTATACTCGCGGCAGTACCCCGATGAGTGTAACGAGTGGCGGGGCCGTCCCCGCGGCTTAGCGTCTTTACAACACAGCTACGAAGAAACGTCGCAGTGGTGACGAGCCGTTGCGACACTGCGTCTGGTTGACCAGCCCGGGATAGAACCCTTGATCCCTTGCACCGATAGCTCTGTGCTTAGCAATTGAGCTAGACAGTAACTAATTGTAAATGAATATATATTGTGATACACTATTTTCGAGCGATTTTTATTTCAATGCGCTGGATTTGTTTTGAATGGTTTGTACATTACGTATGTATTTACTTATGTTCATATTTTGTGAAGATATAGATGATTCTTGGTTATTAGTATAAAACTTTTTGCCATTTGACAGGTCAGTTAGCTCAGTTGTTAAGACATTGCTTCGTTGTAGAGGTCTGGGTTCGATTACCGGGCCAGTCAAATGGGACACACTTATCCAAACCACATGTCCAATTTATGTAAGCTTTAAGCCTACATAGATGTAGGCTTGTTGCTGTGGGCTTTCTGCATCACAATTAAGTTTTTGATGTCATAATTTAAAAAAGTGATTATGACATCAAGCCCACATAAATTGGACATGTGGACTGGGTAATTGTCGCAAACGCAACAGGATTATGGATTCTTAACGGTTGGCGTAGTGGTTAAATATATCGTTATTGGCGCGATAGGTCTTGTGTTCGATTCCCGGATCGGTCAGTTCGGACACGATCGCCACCGCTGCGACGTTCTTCGATGCAGCCCAGGCGCTGAGCCACGGAAATGGTCCCGCCACTCGTTACACGCTTCGGCGTAATAACGCGAGTATAATGTGGATTTGATTCTTTTTTGATGTTGCCATATATTTTCAGGCGATTCAATAATTGTCCATGCCCCAGTCGATCCTTCCATCACTCCGAGTAGAAAACGGAAAAAGCGGACAAGCATTGATCAAAAGCGGAGAGGAGTTCTCAATGATATGTTTAACAAGGTAGATATATGTTTGTGTGGATCCTGTATTGTTCACTGTGCGGAACATCTCTTCACAGCCGTGATATCCAATTTTGTTTGGTTAATTCCCGAATCTGTTGCTGATTTCAAATTTTGCTTCTCCGATAATTGCTGCCGGTAGAATTTTTAAAGTAGAAAACCCCGCAACGTGCAGAGCTGTTTGAAACTGTCCAAACCTCATGAGCTACAATCGCAGCTCACAAACTTTTTGCATGTCCCACTTAAGCCGAAAACCTGAATGGTGTAGGCTGTTTTGACGTCTTCTTTGTGCTATTTGACCAGGAATATAACTCCAAATTTCCTGCTATAACCCCTTAGCTAAATTGTTAACTCGTCCAGAAAATGCAATGAATCCGTTGTACATGCACAGATAAATGATTTTGTACGAAGTAGCTTCTCCGATCAAGTTTATTCCATCGTCGTAGAACACCTGTTTTAGGGCTCCAGTTTTTAGTCAAAATTGGCCTGCATAATGGCTATACACATTAGACAATTTTTTTCCAATATATTTACGTCTAGTGCCTATGCGGGATATACAATGCACGAAATTTGTGTCTTCTGATGTATATGGCTAGCTGTTTGTGAGATACGAAGCTGTGACGAGATGCGAACTTAAGATAGAGCAACGTTTTAACTCAACACCACGTGCATGACTTGTCGGCCACCGCAAGTTCGTTCCTAATAGTAAAGCCATTTGCACATCTGTCTATTCTATCTTGCGTGGATAAATGGATAGAATTTAGTTTTTCTTCGTCGATAACGATACGCACAATTTTCACAATTGTTAAAATGCGTAAGAAACTTCGGTCATCAGTGAGAGACTGTGCGGAACCAATCATCCATGTTCACGAGAACATCACGCGGTCATCCAGTCTAAAACCTGGCGCTTTCTTGAACTTGGCTTCAATGATTAACACGTCCATCTAGCAGTTTCAGGATTCAATTCACATGTTTATCGACATGACCTGGCACTATTCTGCGACGGGGTGACACATTCTACGTGACAGGTTCGATTCATGCTGGTGTCGATAGTAAATGACACATGTTTGGCTGGCTGTTGACTCGAAGCGCTCGAGCTCATTCACAGATCACAGTCTCACTCACAGCTCACTCAATCATCATTGAGTTTTCCGTTGAATCATAATAACCTGTTTTTTTTTGAAGTCCAATTTGATTCAAAAAATCCCCACAAATATTGCCAGTTTTTGATGTATGCAGACGTCAATTGGAAAA
The DNA here is from genome assembly GCA_964006365.1 of Trididemnum miniatum. Lineage (NCBI taxonomy): Eukaryota > Metazoa > Chordata > Ascidiacea > Aplousobranchia > Didemnidae > Trididemnum > Trididemnum miniatum. The sequence continues at coordinate 5,867,138 of OZ023242.1, forward strand.
CAGATAAATGTGTGTAGAAATTGCTCAAGTTGGCTCAGTTTATTGTTATCGGTGCGAGAGGTCTGGGTCGAATCTGGAGTCGGTCAAATCGTACACAGTGTCGCCAACGGCTCTCCACCGCTGTGACGTTTCGTCGGAGCTGTTTTGCCCAGGCTTTAAGCCGCGTAGATAAGCCCCGCCACTCGTTACACGCTTTGGCGTAATAGTTCAAGTATAATGAAGATTTTGATTTGGTTAGTGTTGCCATTTTGAATTTCGATTTAACAAATTTGGCATGAACATTTCGCAGTAGTTTCTGACTAAAGGTTGCTTAGTAGAATAACTTCAAATATCATTATCAATAGCATTTGAAAATCTTATTTTTGCACATATTTTGACACTTGGCGTTTCTCAGCTAGTTAAATTCGATAGTACATGTTTTATTGCTAATTTTAATGGCGGCACAAATCATAAATCACGACTTCTAGTTCTGATTTCTGCATGTCATTCATAGGCTCACGCGAGGTTCTGCTGTTCAAAGCGTTGCAAAATGGAGTAGATTAATAAAAAGTCCGATGAGCAATTGTTGAGCTTGCGATTGTTGAGTCAGTCACACTCAAAACATGTGTCGAATCCAATTGGATTCATCGTGACTCGATACCATTGTAATTAGCAGCTATTTTTTTAATCGCAAATACGGCCTAAGAATTTCACATACTGTCGTAATTTTAAGGACTTGTAACTAGTGTTTGTCGTTGACTACGGACTTGTTGCTTCGATGATGCAGAAACGATAGTAAGCCCAAGTACATGATGCGTTTCTTGAGCGACTTGATTCTCACTATGACGTCACAATGACCATGCAAATTTGAAGAAAGTGGTGCACGATTTTGAAAACTGGTTTAGATTTGCACCTAGGCCTACGAGCGTAATTTTGAATAATTAAGATCGTTACCAGATGTAAAAGCTGAAATGGATTAATTTGAATTGAAAGAATATCCAAACCGACCAATCAGCCCAGTCGTTAACCACTTTTCTATCTGTGCGGGAGGTTTGGAGTTCAAATCCCGGGCTGGTCTAAGCGAACAACAGTGGCGCCGACGGCTCGCCATCGCTGTAACGTTTCTTCGGAGCTGTGTTGCCCAGGCGCTAATCCGCAGAAATGGACTCCACCACTCGTTTGATTTATTTCGGCGTAGTACCGCGAGTATAATGAAGATTTGATTTGAAAGATTAGCCTACGTGATATGAAATTGTAATCGCTTAGAAAGCGTATGATGTAAGCACGTATTACGGAGAGAAATGACCAGCTTTTCGCTTTAGATTTTTTATTTAATTTCTAGATTCGAAAGGTAAAGGTGTTCTTAAAAAAGCATTGGCAGAAACAGTTTTTGGTTGTGCATAATGAGATTGAACTTAGAATTCAACAGTAATTGAGGGATAGTGCGTAGTGAGCTTGCGTTCTTCGAGTTAGCGATTACCCGGTATTCATATCCAGTGCGATCTACTCTAGCCATGAATCGAACCCGTAGTCTGCGAGCGATACTGCCAAGTTATAATACGTCCGTTGTTTAGAATCCCAAGCCGACATCAGACGAGCTTCATAACATAGCGGAGGAATGTGCACTTGATAAAGAAGTAGTGCGAGTGTGGTTCTGTAATCGAAGACAAAAGGAAAAGCGCATTGCCATGCATGAACAGCAATCACAAGAAGATATGGTGAGAGCAAATATAATGCAATATTAAATCACTTACTAAGCTGTGATGATTACAAAGTCAATGACAGAGACTCATTCATTTATGGTTTGTAGCCTTCTTCTAAAGACTCAATATCAGTGGCCCCTGCTCAGCAATAGAATTTGCTCTCGGTGTTTCGATGGTGGCTGCAGCCATCTGCTGGCTTTAGGTGGTTAATTACCGCTAACATGATAATGAGTGTTTCGCTCGTGGCTCGTTGGTTAATGTCTGATGGCGGTTGAGAATCCCTAAGCTGTGGTATTGACTCAGAATCACGTCGTAGTTTGACAGACAAATGTAGAGGTAAAATTACTATGCTAAAAATTATTTTTTCAATTGAATGCTTTGCTCGAATCCTGGTAGGTTGGCGTAGTTTTGTGGTTACAGAGATTGGTACGTAAGGTCTTGGATTCGATTCCGGCCCTTTTAATTCGGGCACAGTGTCGCCAACGGCTCGCCACCGCTGTGACGTTTCTGCGGAGCTGTGTTGCCCAGGCGCTAAGTCGCAGAGGTGGCCCCGTCACTCGTTACACGCTTCGGCGCTAATACCGCGAGTATAATGAAGATTTGATTTTTTTCAATTGAATGCTTCGTGCGAAATGTTATTTTAATAAAAAACTTGTTAAGTCTTCGTTTAACTTTTCGTATAGTCTTACAGTTACCCTTTTTTGTATTTGGTTTCTTTGAAAGCTCTTTTTGACATTTTTCTACCTAATTGTTTCTCATTGCAGGATCCCCATTCCCCCGATTCTCCACATCACAACATCTTTTCGGTCAGTGGCATCTTGCCCGAGTCTCAAGCCAGCTTCAATGCGTTCGTTTCTTCAGGAAGCAGCAGCGGGGCGATCAACAATTTGCCCCGTTCTGTCGCCCCTTCCATGCTGGGGGAAGGAAAAAAGATGGAAAAAGCCCCTGAACCCCGATTAAACCCGTTAAATTTTGCCTTGCCTTTGCTCCAGCACAGTAACCCGTTAACTAGCGGGTTTACTTCAAATCTTGCGTACATCCGTTCTGCGCGTGCAGCTCAGACTGATCTTGTGTCTCCTGCTTACCCCGCTGATAAAGAACAATATCGAAAGATGGTTTCTTCGTCTGGCGCTCTATTGTCGGGGTCAACACGCCCCCAAGCTTCAGCATCTTCTTTAAATCCTGAGAAATCGTCCCTGATTACTGCTGATCGTAATAGTCTGGCATCGTCAGTTCAGAGACAAGATATGACCAATTCGTCAGCATCATCAGCCGTGTTAAATTCTTCTTACTAAAGGTGGGCTCTCCTATGATTGCATTCTGGCTTCTGCATATATTCAACATTGACGCCTCATCGTGGTGGTATGATCTTTAGTGGACTCGATCTTCGGAAGTCTCACGTCTGTAAGGTCCCTTCAAACCGCAGAATTAGAAAATATGCATGACATTTGAGCCAGAATAGCCATGGTGAGCTAGACTAGTCGAACGCCTACTAACATCTCATTTTGGCCTTGCTTTGCTTTACCGAGTGCTGTTTGACCGCTTTTCCGGATAAAAGTGTTAAATTTGCGGCAAATTACCCTGCACTTCTCGATGTCTTGTTTGTGTAGATAGTGGTATTTGATACGGAGATAATAGTTGCGCAAAGCCGTAATTGTATGAATGTGCGTGTATGTTTTTAAAGTAAAACCTCATTAGGTAGATAGCAATACGCCCAGCAAAACGTTGGTCCAAGTTGTGACTTTTTATGACTTTTTCCTCACCTTTTATCCAAGTTGCGACTTTTTATGATTTTGCCTCAAATGTGTATTATCGGGTGGATTATATTTAAAGAACTTTTGATTCAAGTTCATTTTTTTAAGTTTGAGCCAAGTTATCGTTACGTGTCTTATTAGTTATTGGGTTCGAAACGCTTAATGAACGTCTGATTATTTTCATTTTCGTATTTGCTGTGTTAAGTTAAATTCTCACTGAGTAGCATTTGCGATTAATAGACGATTCTATGCCAATCGGAGATTTCTGATTTTGCACCCTCGTTAAAATAGCTTTCGCTTGCTACTGAGCTAGCTTTTGACAACTTTTCTGCGCAGTAGCTGTTGAATGCTTGATGATTGTTGCTAAGTGATAAGCTGCGTTTACTGGTCACTCACTTCAACACCTTAGATGGCCGAGTGGTAAGAGCGTTTGCTTCTGAAGTTTTAGACTCTGGTTTGATTCCGTGTGCGGTCAGGATAATGACTTTAAAATGGGTATTCAGCTTCCCTGCTTGACGCTCAGCATTTAAGGAACAGTGTAGAGAACAAGTTGGCAAGTATAGGCTTGTTGTGCCGTTGGGAAAAGCACTTGGCGGGATTCCCTCATCTTAGTATGGTGGATTGCTGGCAAGCTCGTTATCGCACTTTGATTACTTTTGCGTGATAGAAGAATAAATGTGCAACTAAATGTTCAAAAAAAAATGTCTGCTGGTCTACGGCAGCGAAACTTATATGTTTAACTATTACTAGTTCTGTCATAAGTTTATTATTAACCGCAAGTTTGGAGATGGCAGTTGAATTTAAAGAATAAAAGTAGTTCCGAATGGCCAGCTAGCGCAGCATTGGAAATATTGTAAAGTTTGCTGTTATCATTTATGCTCAAAGCCACAATTGGCATTGGTAACATCATTGTAGGCTATTCGTGATAATTGAGCGTGTGTTGGATTTTATTATTCCTACTTGGAACAATTTTCGGTCAGAGTTCATCCTGTTTGGGCTTGAACAGTTTTTGTGTTATTTGACTTGGTCTGGGTTTTAAATTTACTTTGCGGACACACATCCCAGGTTTTTTACAGTCCCGCTTTTGATGCCAACTTGTTTTATGATTTCAAGGATTTTTCTTTTGCTTTGGCTTTGCAGACTTTTCTGCTTGAGCGAGTAGCAAAGAGCAGTTTTCTAGAATGGAATCTATCTCAAGAATTTATGAACTTGAAAGCCTGCAGTTCGGAAAACTAAATCGTGTTTTCTTAATTGCTTGTTAAAAATTGTTTCAAGTGTCCTATTAATTCGTGTATGCATTCTTTTTTTCGCTTGTTTTTATTTTTCAACCACGTCGCTTGCGTTATCAGATATCACCATATAAAGCAGTATGTGGAGCACCAGGAAAAATTGTAACTCATGTATGTCAAAATTCAAGTGGTGCCCTGATTCTAGGTTCCCAATACCCTCTCTTAGGTATGGTTTTATTGAAAATTCCAAAATTTGCTTAAATGATGCACCTTTTGTATTTGGAAACTAAGTAGAAATCTAGTGCTCCAAACACTGTCTAACGTACATGGCAACCTCCCAGCCATAATTGTAAAACCCACGTTATATGTGAACTATTATTTGGCAGGTGATTGCGTTACGTGACCGTGAAAATGACTTTGAAAGCAGTATTAGTTTTCACATTTTGTTTAAATTTTGAAATCTTTCTCACTTGCAGTTAAACTTTGTTGCACATGCATTAACTTTCTCAATGGTCCAACTATTCTCAAGCTCTGCACTAGGGTTTTTCTTTCCCGATTTTTCAACTTCCCGGGAAAGGGGAAAATTGAGAATTTTTTTGGGAATCCCGGGAAATTTCAATGAGTCCTTGGTATCATTTTGTTTGCATGGCCGATGTATTGTCCCTACTGCAAAGCTAAGTTTTTCATCATTTAAGCCAGCGTCCGCTTACAATTCATTACAGTACTTGTAAGTGGTATAAATTCGCGCTAACGCGGATGTCTTATGGCTAAAGTACTCACCTTTCGATTTTGCTTTTTTGTATTCTATCATTACAAGTGCTAAATATGGAATGCAATGCAGAGAACATTAACTTCACCATCTTGACGATACGTTCAACGATGCGCGGCAGACAGCAACGCGACCCTTGTCATACGAAGGTTTTCGTATCGATGCATGTTTTTTCTGTTCTCCCACCACGCCAAACTCTGCTACATTTACAGTTTATTTCCCTGCCGCGTGTCTCTGATCGGTAAACGCACCTTTCAGCTAAAAGAAAGACTCTTTTAGTAGCAGTTCGGTTTAGTAGCATTTTTTGTCATTTTTACGGTCACATAACTGCAAGTTCCGTTTCTCTGAGACCTCAACTCGACAGTAGATGTAGCATATAGCCTACTTCGTTCTATTCGTGGAAAGTTCTAGAATGTTGTGTCCAATCACAGTTCATCGTCTATGCAACTACACAAGTAACAATATTACAGTTGCGCCGTCGTATTTGCCAATCTACCTTTTTATCAATCAGCTTTATGCGATGATCTTTTTCGATTTTTGAATACTTTAATTGAAAAAATAAGAGCCAAAACTATTTGAAACAATTCACTATTTTCGAGATGTTTCTATTTTTACTTAAACCATTGTCAATCTAGTTGAAATGGAATATTGGTTCAGATAGAAGATTAATTCGTTCTATTTGAATTAAGATTGACAATGGTTTAAGTATAAATCGAAATGCCTTAAAAATATGTTAATCTTTCAACAATAAAAGTATTCAAAATCTCCATAACTTGTGTTCCGAAGTGTTTCTATTTTATCGAATGAGGCATATTCAATTCATCGATTTTTTCAACGTCATTATAATCGATAATTATCGATTATTGGGTAAGGTTGTATCGATTATTGAAGATTTTTGGTAAATCGATTTACAATTTTTTAATACCGGTTATCGCTTGCTTTTGCGTATCGATTTCATTACCGATTTTGTTTGATGGGAGTTGCTATCGGATAGTACCAGTTATGTGTTGCTATCAGTTACTTGTGCTCGGTTATACTGATTGCTGTGTTGTGTGTAAGCAGATGTTTTTCTCGCAGCCTTAATGCCTCATGTTTACTATTATTTACTAATTTGTTGACGATGTTCAGGTCTAACAAAACTACATCCCTCAATATTCGTGCATTCTTTGATGTGATGTAATAAACTAGAGAGAAAAGGATGGAAAAAGCTGAATTGAGATTAGCCTAGGTTTCAAAGTTTATTTAGTATCGATAGTTGGTGCTCGATGAATACAGGAACATTATTTGATAGACAACCTGTCGTTATCGCATTAGTTCAAGACATCGGTATTAGTGGAAAGGCCTGCTGTTCAATTCCCGGCTCGGTAGAAAAAATTTATGCTTAAAAAAAATTGAGGAGCATGTAAATTCAATCCACTGTGGGTTTGAAAAAACACAAAAAAGTCTTGAGAAAATTTTGACGTCAATTAACTGAAACAAAAAAACATGAGAACGCTGTGTCTGTCTTAGTTTTTTATATATAGCAGGGGCGTACCCAGGTAGGAGGGCCGCACCCCTCCGCAGGCAAAAGTACAACACTTTTATGGTGTAAAGCTGATATAAACGTAATTGTTAAATATCCAGGACGCTTCACTTCGGCGTTGAAAGTATGTCAAAGCTAGTTCTGGGGGGGGAGGTTCAATTTCGTTTTAGTATGTCTGATGTCTTGAACGTAAAATTGAGATTTGAAACGATATTGGACAAAAAGTCACAAAAGTGACATACCAAACCTGTTATGTTGGGGTATTAAGTGAAACATATTCTGCTATTAATTTATAACGAAAATTTGATGCTTTAAAGGCCTATTAGATTTGTAAGCTGTGTGCTAACCCACCAGTTTAAAGCGGTAAGATTTAAAGATAACCGGTATCAGCTTTCTTGCATATGTAGTAGCTCAAATAAATAATAGCTGAAGTGTTTGCGTTTGTTTGTATAGGTCTGGTTACAAAATAGGTAGGATGGTCGGTTTGACCATTTGCACAGTACGGCATGTCCTATCCAGCAAAACTAAGCAGTGTTATCAAGCGTACACAAACCAGTGATGTGGTGAAGTTGGAACGCATGCGAACGGTTTTTGCACTGGTTTGCAAAATGTTCTATGTTTCGGTACTAAAGATGCTAAATTTAGGCTACATTAACTTGTTGGTCAAAATTTTGCCTATGAAAGCGTCCATTGTGGGAAGACTTCCACAGTTTGCAATTATGTAAGTAAAACATAATTATGCCCACCCACACTACTTTTTTTAGGGCTACACCCCTACGTAAAACTAATTAGGTCGGTACGTCCTCTCCAGAATATACAACCCAGTAGGGTAAGCCTACATTCCTTATTACTTCCTCTCCGACATAATATATCTCCATAGAAATCCTAATGCAGGGGTGGCCAACCTTTTGATTCCATGCGCCAATATTTTTCACCCTTAATTTAGATGCGCCACATCAAGCATCCGTTTCTTTTCAGTTCTTTAAAACAAGAGCGTGCAATATCGGTGAAGAGCAAAAAAAAGGGTCTTCACTTCACGCCCTCAGACAGTGGCGCACCCAGGATTTGGCAAAGGGGGATCACAACCGGGGGTCTGGGGGTGTGGCCCCCAGCCGCCAACGGATTTTTCCGGTTTTAATATAAAAAACACTCATTTTAGCACACTTTTTTTTGAAAAAAGGCGTGCAATGAGTGCAGTCATTACGAACAATGCAAAAATATTTTCACAGCTTATGTCTAAAAGCAGAAGCTTGGCTAAAATAAGTGAAAGGGGGCTACAACCATTATTAGTTTGAGAAATTATAGATTAAAAGTTGGGTTTTAGCACCTTATTACAGGGCCAAAGGGGGGGGGGGGGCATGGCACCGTGGCTCCCCTGCGTGCGCATAGGCCCTCCAACGTCCTGTTTTCCACTGACAATGTCGGTGGAGAACAAAAAATAAAAAAGGTGTTCACGCCCTCAGATGTTCTGTTTTCCACTGAAAAATATCGGTGGAGGGCAAATTAAAAAAAAAATTAGTGAGTAGAAGTGGCTTGTCATCAAAAAGTTGCAATGCGCCACTTTTGAGTAGCCAATGCGCCACGCATGGCGCATGCGCCACAGTTTGGCCACCCCTGTCCTAATGCATCCTCCAATTTCAACGTCGTATAAAAATAATATTAAAACGCCAAATTACGTTAACCCCAGAAAACTATCCAGACCGGTATTACAAGAAATTATCTATAACAATATTTTAGAGTTAGGTTTAACAAGTTCGATTGCAAGGAAACCATAGTCGTTTGGAGGTTTTAAAAGGATAAGTCCGGCAGAAGTTGAAGCAAGCACAAAGCTCGTCTTTCAGGAAAAGTCAACTAGCATGGACTCAAGCAGCTGCTTTACAGTATTTGTTGCTGCTATCGCAATTACCATGCAGCAACAGGGTGACTACGAAGGGATCGTGAGGTCATCGAGTCAAGTACCCACCCTGTAAATGAAAATTTAATACAACAAAAGTCAAGACAGCAATGAGCTATCATAGTCAAGAATCGTACTTAAAATAATTAGAAAATAAACAGTAACCATAAACAATAATCGATTTACAATCACTGACAAGTTGGAAAAAGACATGAAATTAATAGTTATGTCTATGCCATGGATAAGTCATCCAATGACATCGAGGATTGTATTGATTAACAAACTTTTATAGTATTTTTTGAATTTAGTAAAAGAGTGTTTACGTAAATCAATAGGAAAAGAATTCCAAATTTTAGGGCCAATAAATTTGATAGAACGCTGCAGTCTATTTGTTTTGAAAATGCCCAGGGTCCTTTTCAAAAGGCCCAGGGTTTTTTTCCAGGTGTTCAGGAGCGTATACTGGGGCCGCGGCCTTTTACCCCCGCAGACAAATGCACAAAACAGAAGCGTATTTAGAAGGGGCATTGAGCCATGGCCCCACCATTTTCAACATTATTTTTGCCGTTTTTTCAAAAGGGTTTTTGATGAATACAATTTTTCCATAATATTGAACCTCTTCAATAGCGATAAGCCTTACGCCTTATAACAGACATGGGCAAACTACGGCCCGCAGGCCAAATCCGGCCCGCCGGTCCTTTTATTCTGGCCCGCCGGCATTTACACAAACTTAAACTCCCACCGTGAATTGAGCGGAAGATCTTTTTTTTCCTATAGAGATCATGGATGGCAGTGATTTTCAAAAAATAAGCCTTAACGGTGCAAAATTGGAATAAAAAACGAAGTGAAAACCTTTTATTTATTGGTTCACATTCGTACGTGGATCGTGATCTCCAAAAAAAGGTCTTCACCTTGTTTTTCAACCAGCCCGCGGTTTCAAAAGTTTTCTAAACCTGGCCCCTCGTGTGAAAAACTTGCCCACCCCTGCCTCATAAATTGTTCAATAGACCTACATGTAATAATGTGGGAGTGGTTATTGGTTATACATTGATGTCAAAAAATAAAGGCCAAAAAGAAAGCATTCAAATAGTATAATTTAAACAGTAAAGCACGCTAATTTTTCGGATACATGATTACAAACTCAATTTAGTGACAAAAATGCAACGTTTAACCCAGAGTTGGATTCGGGCAGGGCTTTTCAGTACAGGCTCGGGTTCGGGCCAGGTTCAGGCCGTGATTTTCAAATTACTTCGGGCTTTTTTCGGGCTGATGCTAAGCATGTCAACGCAAAATATTTTTTATCTTTTTTTTTAAGTATTTTTGCTATAATTTTTATCTGAATCTGTATTCTGTAGCAAGCACTCGTTTGAATTATTATTTTTTTTTTTACTTTGCAATAATGGCATAGAGCAGCACAGAATAGCCTGTAGGCCTATATTTACACACTACACTATTTCGGGCCGAAATAGGGATGTTGATTCTTTCGTCGAGTTCGGATAGTAGGTGTCGGGTTCGGGCCGAGAAAATCCGCCCGCGTCCAACTCTGGTTTAACTTTGATCGGAAATGAATAAAAAAAGTTGAGACTTCTTGTTAGTGTGACTTAGTGACTATAGAATAGTTGGAGCCTTCGACTGGTGCTGTGAAATCTTCAAATAACTTTTTTCTTTAAATTGCCGGAAAGACTTTTTGTTAAATTCGTCTCAAAAGCAAGTTGGACAAAGTGGCATTTCCGCATGTGAAACATCGAACGGCGACGATTGGAAAAAACGCTTTAAGACAGAAAAAAAATTCCCTCATGGCTGTGAAAGCTGCAATGGTAACTCTTAATTTAAAAAACAAGTAGCACGGAAGGCATTGTTTTGAAGATTTCATAATACTGTACTTTCTCGATGAAAGCTCGGCGATAAAGAAATAGAGTCTACTCTTTCTTTGTTAGGTTTTTAATATATTGCCTGGCAAAAAGAAACTCAGATTCAACATGAATTGGTTCACAAGCGTAGCCAGGATTTTGCAATGGGAGGGATTGAGAACAGTGGGGCACCCAGGATTTAGCAAAGAGGAGGGCGCAAGCGTATTTAGCAAAGGGGAGAACACCCAGGATTTAGCAAAGGAGTAGGGCACAGCCGCCAACGAATTTTTGCGGTTTTGACATAAAAAAGCACTCATTTTAGCACACTTTTTTATCGAAAAAAGGCATGCAGTGAGTGCGTGCAATTACTATAGACAATGCTAAAATATTTTCGCAGCTTACTGTATGTCTAAAAGCAGAAGGTTGGCTAAAATAAGCGAAAGGAGGCTACAACCATTATTCATTTGACAAAATTGTAGACTGAAAGCTAGGTTTTAGCACCTTATCACAGGGCCAAAGGGGGGGCACCGTGACCCCTGCGTTTGACCATACGTTGTGCACTACAAATCTTTTTGGGTAGTAAAAAGCCATAAAAGTGAGTAAAAGTGCTCAATACCCAATTAATTGTGATGCAGTACCCAAAAATATTGGGCAAAAATGTTTTTACCCAAGAGCGCGAAAAAATGTTGATTCAAAAGCTAAACCCAAAAAATTTACTGGGGTAAACGTAAACGTAATTGGGTGAAAATCAACCAAACCCAAAAACCTTTGAAAACGTAATTGGGTTGTTTAAATTTTTGCCCAACTCTCAATTCTATGTACCCCAGTAAATTAGTACATCGCCGGAGATTATTGGGCTTAGCTAATTATTACCCAACAAGTTAAATATTTAAATTCATTCTTGGGTAAGAATCTGAAATAGAGATGCTGTAAGCAGTGGAGGGATTCAAATTTTCTGTCAGCCGGTTTTATATTTACAAAAGTTTTACTTCCGGCCGGTTTTGTTTTAACTAATGATGCAATTAGGAGATGCGAAGCAGCATTCTACTCCACTCCCAGCAGTGCAAATATCATTCAAAATTATCCAGTCCAGATGTCCAATTGTTGCGAGCCACACGCCCGTTGAATTTTTGCATCCATGCATATTTCTTGTTTACATATAACCTCTCATTAAACGGTTGATGAGTGTACAAAATAATTTTTAGGTGGCTGGTAACAATGTTTTCCAAAGTTATATGCTTGCCATCTGGACCAAAAATCTCAAATAGAAGTTTGATTTGCCACATGCTGGTTCACTATCGCATTGTTACATACAAGCATTTATAAGAAAAAAAAAGAAAGTTATAAATTTCAAAAATGTTGGGTATTAAACTCCCAAAAGGACGTATTTGCGTAAATGCCACTAAAGAAAAGTTGTTCATCATTTGTCGTTTGATATATGAATCAAGAAATTTTACATATAAATCTGCTGAGGTAAAAAATGCGAATAGGGAACAATCCAGGACAGTCGTAATATAGGCTCAAGAAAAGACGTAATGTAGATCTTGATCTGATCTAGTTGCATAATTATTTATCCTCCTATCACGAGAAAGCGATCAGAACGCTATACGAGCTCGCTTAGGAGTTGCCGGCCTTCTGTCTACCATACAAAGATGGGGGAATCTCGCTAAGTGCCTTTCCCAACGGCACAACAAGTAAACTTGCCGACTTGTTTTCCTCACTGTCCCTTTTATGCTGAGCGTCAAGCAGGGAAGCTGTGAATATCAATTTTAAAGTCATTGGTTTGACCCGACTCGGAAGCGAACCCCGAGTCTACAGCTCAAGAGACAGACGCTCTATACTACTCGGCTATCTGAGCTGTTTTATTCTTAAATTCCCGAGACCCACATTTGGGTCTCAATAATGAGTTAACCCACTTTCGTTTTTTTGTACTACTCGCTATCTGAGCTGTTTTAATCTTAAATTCCCGAGACCCACATTTGGGTCTCAATAATGAGTTAACCCACTTTCGTTTTTTGGGTTGTTGTTGGCAGTTTTGGAACGTGGTGGGAAGGTTTGAGTTTTCAATGATCCTTAGAGCAATGCCGTCGGTAGTATTTCATCACTTCCATCAGGGTCACCCATGGCGGTAAGGTCGAAGGGGAGAAACAAACCAAGTAGCAATCCAATGCTGTAGCTAAATGAAAAGTTGTAATAACAATATTCATGCTGCATCGGACAGCGCGCAGGATAAAAAGGTCCGCGTTCGAGTTTTAGGCAGAGGGACTCGTTCGAAAAATAAGCTACAGTCTCTCCCACAAGCTGACCGTCACCGGAAACCCACCAACGCAGTCGCTAAGCGTTTGGGGAGGCAAATGGGGTCAGCGCACAGAAAACGTACTCGAGTTGGACCAAACTGCCGGGATCTAGCTATCGGGAACTGGAACGTTTCGTCACTGACAGGAAAAGAGCAGGAGCTTGTTTGCAAAGCCCAACAGTATCGCCTTGAGGTTGGGGTGGGAATTTCATCAACAAAGCGCCGGGGTTTTGGAACTGTCGAGTTAAACGGCGGGTGGAAAATTTTCTATTCAGGTGTTGATGCAGCAATGTCTGCTCAAGCTGATGTTGGCTTACTTGTGAGCCCCAACATAGCTGAATGTGTCGTTGACTGGGTACCCCTGGGAGGAAGGGTTTGTCTTCTACAGCTAAGGCTGCAGGAGCGATCTCTGTGTATCTTGCAGGTGTACGCACCTAACATAGAATAACAGTACGAAGCGTTTCTGGAGGAAGTTGAGGTTGCATTGGGAAAAGCAACTTCATCAGAATCCCTTGTCCTTTTGGGCGCTTTAAATGCACATGTGGACATCGACAATGCAACCTGGAAAAGTGTTATTGGGCAACATGGTGACCCTGACATTAACAAGAACGGAAGGTGTTTATTGCAGTTCTGTGCCACCAATGGGCTGTGCATAATGAACACATTTTTTCAGCACAAAAGAATTCATAAGTGCACCTGGTACAGAGACTCTCTGGGACAACGCTCCTTGATTGATTTTTGTATCGTTTCGGCGGACTTGTTTCCTACCGTGTTTGATGTTCGTGTTAAAAGAGGGGCGGAGTTGTCAACTGATCACCACCTAGTTGTCTGCACTTTGAAAGCTTTGAAAGCCTTGAGAAAACGAAAGACTTTTCGACCACGAGAAACTTATCGAATCAAATGGGAGTCATTGGCTGACAAACAGGTACGAACTGCATTTGCAGACAACATTGCATTTAAGTTCAAAGAACTTCTGACCTCTTCTGAAAACATTGAAACTGAGTGGTGTTTGTTTCGAACAGCAGTCATTACGTCCGCTACTAACTGTTGTGGACGTAAGCGTGTTGGAGGGACAAAGAGTAGCGAGAAAAGAATTCCATGGTGGAACCAAGAAGTTAAAGAAGCTATTCGTGCGAAAAAAAGTGGCCTTGAAGGCCTGGCTTGCAAATAAGTCATCACTTGAACTTCGTTCGTAGTACTCTGAAGCACGTAAGGCGGCAGCCACAAAACTAAACTGTCTAAGGAAAGGGCCTGGAAAGAATTCGGAGAAAGTTTAGACGATGGTTTCAAAACGGCAAACAAAGTGTTCTGGCTGACCATTCGCCGTTTGCGTGGAAAAAAATCTCGAGCCGCTTTCTTTATCGAAGATTCAAATGGTGTGACTCTGAAAGATCAAAATACTATTTTGAATCGGTGGAGAGACTACTTTAGTGATTTTTTAAACCCAGTTGATGCTACACCGATGCAAATTCACGAGGAACAGGTTGGGGAAGATATTCAGATAACCGAAGCAGATGTGAATGCAGTAATCAAATCATTGAAAACTGGAAAAGCACCTGGTGAGGATGATATCAGACCGGAAATGTTAAAAGCAATGAACATATATGGTGTTCGTTGGTTGATTCGTGTTTGTAAGGTGGCATGTAGTACTGGGCAAGCACCAAAGCAATGGCAAACTACAGTAGTGTGATAATACCTATCCACAACCACAAGAAAGGAGACAAGAGAAAATGCACCAATTATAGGGGCGTATCTCTCATCAGTGTCCCGGGTAAGGTCTATGCCAAATGCCTTGAAAAGAAATGCCATGAAATAGTCGAGCCTAAACTAACGGATGCTCAGTGTGGCTTTCGTCCTGGCCGAAGCACAATGGATCAGATCTTTGCCTTGCAGCAAATCTTTGAGAAGTCGTGGGAATATGCAAAAGAGGTCAATGCATTTTTTGTTGATCTTGAAAAAGCATATGGTCGGATTCCTAGAGACAAGCTTTGGGCGGTGCTGTTGCAGTATAGCATTGATGGCCAGTTACTAACTGCCATTAAGTCGCTGAACATGCATTCCGAGGTCTGTGTTCGTGTTAACAGTGCAACGACGAAACCTTTCAGAGTTAGTGTGGGACTACGGCAAGGCTGCTCTCTTTCACCTATTCTGTTCCTTATTTATATGGATAGAATAGTTAAGAACAGTGAGTCTTGTGGCGGAATAAAGATCGGTGAATGCACTGTACAACGTCTGTTATTTGCAGATGATCTTGTGCTACTCGACTCTACCCAAAATGGTCTCCAGCAAGCTCTTGACAGGCTTTCGGATGCATGCTCTGTTGCCGGAATGAAAATCAGTGCAACAAAAACAGAAACCATGTGCCTGTCCAGACAACCAAAGCAGTGCTCTCTCCAAATTGATGGAGTACCACTAAAACAGTCAGAGAAATTCAAGTACCTTGGCGTCTCATTCACAAGTGACGGCAGAAAAAATAGCGAATTGGATATCCGCATCGGAAAAGCAAGTGCACCAATGTGTGGTACTGAAACGGGAGCTTTGCACCAAGGCAAAACTATCCATTTTCAGATCGGTCTATGTTCCTACTTTGACTTATGGCCATGAGTGTTGGATCATGAATGAGAAAGAGAGGTCTCGAGTTCAAGCAGCCGAAATGGGATTTTTGCGAAGAATTAGCGGTTTGACCTTGATCGACAAGGTCAAAAGTGCAGATATTCGTAAATCTCTAAACATCGAATCGCTGCTTCTCCGACTAGAAAGATCGCAACTGCGTTGGTATGGACATGTGACACGAATGTCCCAAGAAAGAACAGTCAAAAAACTGGTCTGTTTAACACCGATTGGTCGAAGGCCTAGAGGCCGTCCCAGAACTCGATGGCGAGATTACGTAGATCTTAGTTGGTCTCGCCTTGGCATCCCAGCAGAGCATGCATCCTTTGTTGCAGAGGATCGAGTTGCGTGGAGACTCCAACTCGAGCTGCTGCCCCCGTGATCCCCCAAGGATAAGCCGGTCCAGAAAATTGATTGATTGATACCCAATTAAATAAGTTGGGTGTCTCAACGAGTCTACACCGTAAAAAATAATGGGTTATCTTAACCCAAAAACCTTGGGTACTTTATTGGGTAGTCTTCTTGAGACGTCCAAGTTTTGACAATGGGTATAATATACCCAAATGTTTTACCCAAGTTACATTTTAGGGTTTTCGTCACCCACTCAAGTTAGCGAGCTCACAACCTGCCTTAAAATTTTGGGTGTATATAATCTGAAAAAATTTTTGGGTAGACCTTAGTTTAAGTTTGTAACTGATACGTCTTTTCTTGCGTTTATTACCACTGTCCTGGATTGTTCCCTACTCGCATTTCTTACCTCAACAGTTTTTACGAAGTATCTTCTGTAGATATACTGTTTCATACAAACTTCTTGATTCATGTATATAACAACAAATGATATTTTTCTTTAGTGGGATTTACTCAAATACGTCATTTTGGGTGTGCAATACCCAATATTTTTGCAATTTATAAATTTGTTTTTCCTCTTACTATAAATGTTTATGTCACAATGCGATAGTGGACCATGTGCAGGGCCGCAGCCAGGGGGGGGCGCGATGCCCTCCCTGGAAAATTTTTGCCCCCCTACAAAAAACTGGTTACTAATAAATGATACCGGTATAGGTAATTTGGCTCCCCCTAAAATATTTTTCGCCCCTTTCTAAGCATTTGCTTCTAGCTGCGGGCCTGACCACGTGTCAAATCAAACTTCTATTTGAGATTTTTGGTTAAGATAACAAACATCTACCTTTGAATAACATCATTACCAGACACCTAAAAATTACTTTGCAAAATTATCAACCGTTTTATGAGATGCTTATATGCGAACAAGAATTATGCTTGAATGCAGAGATCTAACGAGCGTGTGGCCCGCAACAATTGGTCATCTGGACTGCATAATTTTGAATGATATTTGCGCTGCTAAGAGCAGGGGTGCCTTGGGAAAATTCGAACCAGGGGGGCCCTGCATAATGCAAAAAATTTATTATTTTTTACCAGATGTTCTTAAACTTTTTCAGTCACGCCCCCTTTGGCGTTAGTTGTTTCTGCCCACGCACCACCGCCAGTGCAGTCTGAAGACTGTTGCCCCACCCCCTAAAAAAGCTCCAGATGGGGCCCTTTCATATCCACAAGCATTTTGAGTAGTTTCGCGTTTTTCGACTCGGTTAACGACTTTTTCTTCAGCTGCATTGTCTCAAGGGACGCATCCAGAAATTTCCTCAGAATGAGCGCCCCAAATTACGTCATGTAATTGCAATTACAGCGCTTTTTCATCAAGTTTTTGACGAAACTTTCTTTAAAATTTATTGCCTCTGATTCTGAGTATATTGTGGGACCCCTACAATTAAATGCCCTTCCCCCGACCGGAGAGAACGAACTTCGAAGATGCCTAGATGCGGCAATGTCTGAATCGACTTAATGGGAAGGATGCAGCTGCTTTGGGAAAACAAGTTGTGATGTTTGACAAAAAAAAAATTTAAATATACGTTCAATCATCAATTTAAATCACTGCTTTGCTCACGTTCCCCCTGCAAACTTTTTATGCCTCCCAATTTAAGAACTTCTGCTCAAAAGTCTAAACGTTCACAAGAACTTGGCCGATTTTAAGAGCTCCCCCTGGGTTCCCCTTGCTAACAGTTTTTTTAGATCCAGGAGGGCCGATCCCCCAGCCTCCCCCCCCACCTAGGCAACCCTGGCTGGGAGGAGAGTAGAATGCTGCTTGAATTTGTATCTCAATATTGATACCCCTACTCAGGTTTGCGAACTCGATCGATTTTTAACGGAACTCAAGTTCGAGTTGAAAAGATATTTGCAAGTTCGAGTTCTAAGAATTTTATTTTTTGAGTTCGAGTTTGGCAAAAATGACAGAGTTCAGCGAGTTCGAGTTCGCAGCCCTGGTTCTAACTGACATTTAAAACTGCTTTTTTTAATGTTTCAAGTCAGGGGGGTCATTCCATGCTCATTCGTACGAACGTTCGGGTTCGTATTCGGCAAAGACAATTTTGTTCGGCATTCGTATCTTTTGTTCGGCATTCGTATCTCCCGAATAAGAACACGAACGTTCGGCGGAGGTATTCCATGCTCTGTTCGTGTTCGGTTTTCGTATTCGGCATTCGCACAAAATGCTATGCCCGATACGTAGATAATTCACCTCAATGACGAAATAATACTTGTTTAAAAGTTAACTTAGTAGAGCCAAGCACCGATTAGGCTATTACAGTAATTGCATAAACCTAAATCCCTAAATATTAAGCAAACTATCATTCTATATCTGCTAATATACGTGTATCAAAATGCCACGAAGATGGAATAAGGATGAAATAGATCTTTTAGTGGAGTTAGTTGCCAAAAACTATGAGTTTCTTACTGGGTCAATTAATAATTCGAAAACCAAAGCAATGGTGGACAAAAAATGGGCTGAAATAGCCAGCAGCATAAATAGTATTGGGGCTGGACCAATTCTCGGAATAGAACAGGTCAGAAAGAAATGGTTTGATACCAAATCCCTAGCAAAAAAAGCGGTAGCAGAATTTAAGAAAGAGTCTAGTAAGACAGGTGGTGGTGTTAACACAGCTGCAACCCCATCGGAATTACAATTTAAGATTGTCAGCTTAATTGGTCCAATTTTTACTGTTGGAATTCCGGGTACTGAGCCTTGCGATACAACTGGAGCGTCCATATCCTCCAATAATGATGCACTTTTGCCTGTTCAGCCAAGAGATAATAGTGTGGAAAACTTGGAAGCATGTTCAAGTCAGGTCAGCTTATGTTTTCACTCGCCGGATACACCAGCTGTCAAGAGATCTAAAACGTCAAAGCGTGAACAACAAAATGAAGAGATGATCGATGTTGAACAAAAAATTCAACGTGCTGTTTCAGATATACGAGACGAGCTTCGACAAACAAACAATATATTGAGTGAAGTCATTACAGAAATGAAAGTAGCAAATGAAACACAGCAACAGCTTTTGGCAACAATTGCCTCGTACGTAAACAGTCAACAACAACAACAGCAACATCAAACTAACTTGCCAACTCTTGAATATCATTATGAACAATTGTAGGCTGAGGCTACAAGCGTGATTTATAAAATGATGTGTTTGATGAAAAATAAAATAATTCTTTTAAATAACGCAACATTTGTAATTATTGGCTTATATGCTGCTGCATAAGCCTACGAGCGATAATTAGGCTAGACAAAACAGTCAATAGCGGCGCGAGTAATTTCGAAATGTAGACCAACAGCTACAGCATTTGAACTATGCGTTATCTTTGTCTCCAGCCACTAGGTACGTTGTTGCCTTGTTGGCTCCATGATCTTCATCTTCGACATTTAAGGGACTTGCCAATGGTTGAGATCCTAAAATAGGAGTTCCATGTCGACGACAGATGTTATGAAGAACGCAGCAGGTTACAGTAATTTTTGCTGCTTTTGCAGGAGAGTAACACAGACTACCTCCAGTATGGTCCATAATTCTCCATCTACTTTTTAGCACGCCAAAAGCTCGTTCCACTAAACAACGCGTTTTTCTGTGCAAGACGTTAAACTTTCGCTCCGCAGGCGTGGATGGAGCTGGTATTGGGGTAATTAACCACTGCTTTAGAGGGTATCCACTGTCACCCAGCAACCAGCTGTCTCCAAACTTTCCTCTTTCAAATTCGTCATGAATGGCAGAGGTTAACAAAATGAAAGAATCGTGGTTTGATCCAGGCCATTTTGCTACAACATCCATGAAAACTAAATTTGCATCGCAAATTGCCTGAACGTTTATGGAATGAAATTTTTTCCGATTAACATAAGCGAATTCATCATCATGAGGAGCAACGATAGGAATGTGAGTTCCATCAATACAGCCTATTACGCCAGAAAACCCAGCGAATTGATAAAAATTTTGCTTTGTTTCAATAATGTCGCCACGTTCCTTAGGCATAAAGATGAACTTTGGAGCCAGCTTGACCATGGATTTTGTAAATGCAGTAAGTATTTTGCTTACAGTAGGCTGAGACACTTGGACAAAATCCTTACTACAGTTTTGAAAGCTCCCTGACCCCAAAGTTTTTAGGCAAACCAAAACTTTTTCTTCGAGCGTAACATCATTAGAGCGACTACCTAAAGACGCCATATCATCTTTTACTAGAGAACAAACATACTTTATTTCTTGCTTGCTCATTCTAAACTCTGCAATAACTTCTTCTTCCTTCCATTTAGATAAGATATTCACCTTGTGTTTTTCCCGTCCTGCAGTTGCTCTTCCAGACATACGAGTATTGTTCATAAAATAATATCTCCCAGCCATTAGCAGGTCAATATTATTTTATTATTTCAAAAATTAAACTTGCTTAGCCTACCTACAAAGTCTGTCTGAAAGTATCTAGATTCTATTCGGCATTTCTCCCGAATGGTTTTATTATTCGGGAGATTTTTCGAATATTCGTGTTTTGTTACGAAGATTTTTTGTTCGGTATTCGTAAGAACGGAGCATGGAATACCAAAATTCGGGAACATGCCGAATACCGAAGATTTTTGTTCGTACGAAGAGCATGGAATGACCCCCCAGATTTGAGCGGCGCCGAAAAATTAATAAAAGGTACCCGGTATATTGATTCCCAAATTTTTTTAGCGCAATCTTTCTGCTAGTAAATTTAATAGATAAAACCTCAAACTTTTTTCAGTGCCACCCATATCTGACTTAAAAAAATATTTCAAGAATCAAGCCGAAAACAGTGAAAACAAAACCTTTAATAATAATTATGTCAGCACCGTACTCTACTACTTTGTACTAAAACTTTCATACCTTACCATTAAGCCTAATTCTCCCTTGACCTATATACTTACTGATCCATTCATCTTCAAAATAGTCTTAAACCTTAACTTAGTAACACACAAACAGCTGCTGCAACCGCAACTGCATAACTGCGATTTCATTAAAAACGCTGGGCACACCAATTATGATGCAATAAATAAGTTTCAAAAAGACAACGTTGAATGAAATGCAAAATAATGCAGTATCGGAACCGGTATTGCAAATTTGCAATCATTCATTCTATAACGAAAAATCAAAAGTAAAGTTCGTTTTAAGAGATTTGAATCAATAAACGTAATTCGCTCAATCAGTGAACTCGAACTCAATTGTCTTTTTTCGAGTTCGGCAAAATGATCGAGTTCAGCGAGTTCGAGTTCAAATTCGCAGCCCTGCCCCTAATTGTAGTTGTACCATTAGTTACAACAGAACCGGCCGGAAGTAAAACTTTCGTAATTACAGAACCGGCTGACAAAAAATTTGGATCCCTCCACTCCTTATATAGCATCCATTTCCATTTTAGGTTTTTACCGAAGAATGAATTTTATTTTTTAACTTGTTGGGTAATAATTAGCTAAGCCCAATAATTTCGGCGATAATATAACTTACTTGGGTACACAGAATTGAGAGTTGGGCAAAAATTAACACAACCCAAATACGTCTTCGAAGGTTTTTGGGTTTGATTGATTTTCACCCAATTATGTTTACGCTTACCCAAGTAAATTTTTGGGGTTTAGCTTTTGAATCAACATTTTTTTCGCGCTCTTGGGTAAAAACGTTTTTGCCCAATATTATTGGGTAATAATTGGGTATTGGGCACTTTCACCCACTTTTATGTACTTTTACTACCCAAAAATATTTGCAGTGTACCCAATTTATTACCCAAGTTTTTTGGGTTGTTACTATCCATTTTGGTTTGCAGTGTACAATAGCAAAAGATGGTCTCAAATTTAAGAGAGATGTTTTAAACTAAAAATACCGCCGGCAGTTAAGGCACAATTATTGCTAGGATGTCAAAGAAATGCTTTCTGGTAAACTGGTAAAACGATATTCAAATGTTAGCGATTCAGTTCGTTTTTAAGCTCCGTAAATCAGTTTTGCTTGAAATCGTTTAGCCTTTTTTCTGCGGAAGATTTGAGGGACCGGGGACAGTTGCGTGTAGCCTACAGGAGCGGCACTGCCTGCTAATATAATTGCGTCATTGCTTCATAAGCATAACGACAAAGAACAAGATTCAGGAAACAACGCTAAGTAATTGTTGTTATTATGACAATTACAAAACCAGATTTTCAATGACAAAGTATCTAGCACTTCGAAAGAAATATCAGAAGAAGTAAGTATGAAGCCATTTTAGTCTCAAAAAGAGTACCGTGGTTACGTTACTTTTCCGTACCGTAGTTACGCCACTAAATTTTAAATTCTATAAACACGACACCTGAGTGTTAAAATATCACAAGTGGGTAACAGTTAAAAGTGAACTCTGTGTTGTTTCATACTTCTGTTCTGAATGTACAATAATTTTGCGCCGTTTATCACCCCCTAAATCGAGCTCTTGGGTTACGTCTCTGGCTACGCGTTCAATTGACATAAAAAAACGACTTAGGCCTAGCATTAAAAATAATTAGGCTAACGCTTCAAAAAGAAAGTCAGAAAGAGACGTAAGTATGACGCCACTTAAGGCTCAATAAAAGGGGGGTGTAACCCCCTCCCCACCCCGTGGCTACGCCACTAAATTGGTGTGTTCCATTAATGGCTTGTTTGTTTGTTTATTATTTCAGCGACAGCTAAAAGTACAAAATTAAGCAGAAAGAAATGATATAAAATAAAATGCGACACCACAGAAACTATGAGAAGCCCAGAAAATGGCTTTTAATCGATTGTTCAAGGAACTATCAATTCATAGCCTCTGTAATCAAAATGGGAGAAAAAACAAATATAAAAAAACAAAACATAAAAGAAAACGTATACCGGTAAATATACTGACTATAAAGAAGATAAATGCGAGGATCCCAATAGTGCTTGAGGAGTAAAAGTGATATCAAATTCAAAAGTATTAAATTAATAGCTGTTTTTAGCAGTTGTTTTAATCATTTTTTAAATTGAGCTAGGTTTTTTGATTGTTTCATTTCATTAGGTATTTCGTTCCATAATTTAACGCCAACCGATATAATTGACTGCTTGCGAGTGCTTTTTTTAAATAGAAGAAGGTGAAGGTTATTTGATTGTCTTGTTTGACGGGAATGAATTTCGGAGTTGAGCTGAAAAAAGTTGTTAAAGTAATCAGGTAACATGCGGCGAAGAAATTTATAAACAAAGCAGCAAATTTCAAATTTAAACTTATCTCTAACTTTAAGGATGGCAAATTTTTTTGTAAATTTCGTCGATATTGTCACGAGGATCGCGGTGGAAAATTAGCCGAAGGATTCTCTTGCACAAGCTTTGAATTTCAGTTACTTTCGAAAAATTAGTAGTACACCACGTAGTGATACAGTAATTCAGGTGTGTTAATGCAAGCGAATGAAGTATAAATAATAAACAACTTGTATTTAGACAATCACGAGCTTTATAAACTATTCCCAAGCATAAACGAAGTGTACAGCATAAACATAACGAACAAGCATAAACGAAGTGTACGATTCGATTTGGGATTTCCAATGAGGTTGTCAGAAAGGGTGACGCCAAGGAAACGAAAGTTTTGTAGCTCAGAAATCGGAATATTATTAACGGAGATTACATGATCAGGGTTTCGGGCCAAGCGATGAGGTCGTGGAGTCAATATCATAAATTTTCTTTTGGAAATGTTTAAGGTTGATCTGTTGACAAGAAGATTATTATGAATTATATTAAGGGATTTATTAGCAGGACAGAACAAATCAGATAGAGACTTATCATGTATGACAACCGTTGCATCATCTGCACACAAAATGGTTTCATTATCAATGTCTTGAAATACATCATTTAAATAGATTAAGAACAAAAGAGGGCCGAGAGTAGAACCCTGCGGCACTCCAAATGAGGTAGGCTTAACATCTGAGTATTTGTCATTAACACGAACTTTTTGCTGGCGATTGTTGAGATAATTACGAAACCAGTCATTAAGCCACCGCGAAAGCCATAGTTTCTTAGCTTAGTAAGCATTATATCATGATCCAGAGTATCAAATGCTTTTGTTAAGTCTAGAAAGATAGCCAAAACTAAATTATTGTCATTAAAATTATCAGAGATTTTGGAGGACAAGTAGGAACAAGCTAAATGGGTTGCAAAAGGAGCCAAACTGTAATTTGGATAGGATATTGCTTTGGTTAAGAAAAGATAGGATGCGCTTATGTACTATTTTCTCTAATATTTTGGAGAAGGCACTTAACACACTTATTGGACGATGATTTGAAACCATTTGAGCGTTACCATGTTTGTACATTGGCGTAACCTTTGCAACTCTAAAAACCGAGAAATATTTACCAGTACAAAAAGATTGATTGAACATGTGTGCCAGTAATTCAAGAGTAGAAGATGGCAGATACCGTAAGAGTTTGGTTGGGAATTCGTCCACGCCACTACTGTTTTGGGATTTAATACCTGGATAATCTTTTTCACTTCATAGGCGGTTGTGGGCGTGAAAAAAAAGGAAGAAGAAATTTTAGAAGAATTAGATTTGGATTTTAGGTTCGAAGGGCTGGGAGGTGAACTCAGTTTGGCTCTTAATTTATTGGCAATGAAAGAAAAATGATCATTGAACGACTTAGTAATTTCAAAGGAGTCAGTAAGCAGTTTGTCATCACCTTTTATGCAATTTGGCAAAATGGAAGACTTTTTGCCAATGATGCCATTGATTACCCTTCACGTTTGCTTCAAGTCGTTTCGACAAGAAACAAGGCGTTTTTGGAAACATTGAGATTTCTTTGTTTAAATGCCTCGTTCGTAGTGGTTTCGAGTTCTGTGATAAGCCAATTGCGATTCGAGATCATTTTTGCGTAAAGATCGTAGTACGCGGTCCGTTTTTCATTTTGTAGCGAACGAAGTTTGGCATCAAACCACCCGCAAATTCTAGATTTTGGCTTCATGCTGGTTATAATGGGAAAGGCTTCGTTATAATTAATTTGTATTTTTTGTAGAAACATCGTGAAAGCGAGATCAAGGTCATTTTGCTCATAAACGTCATACCAACTAACATCATCTAACATTTCTTGAAAGCGATGATATTATCATCGTTAAAAATTCTAATGTTTTCCGTATTTGAAGTACTCAAGGTGGAGACAGGAAGCTGCGTGCATTAAAATACGGCAAAATGATCAGAGATAGGATCAGTAAAAATGTCACTTTTGCTTGGATGCTTACAATTATTGGTCCAAATATTATCAAGGAGGATGGCGGTAGTGGAGATATGAGTTGCTTTATCAATTAAGGGAAATAACCCAGTTGAAAACATTTCGTCTACAAACAAATCAGTTTGCAAATCAGGATCAAGCAAGTTACGGTTAAAATCGCCCATTAAAAAGACAAGTTTTTTTTCACGCTTAAGTTTACCAAGGACAAGAGAAACTTCACAGCATAATCGCTCAAAAAGTTGAAGTTATTGGGATCGATCGCTTGTAGAGCAGCGGCTTGTGGAGAGTTTCTCTCAGAGAAGCTATTTTCCATCTCGCTGATAAATCGATCAATTACATTGAAGTAACAGACTGCGCAAACCTTCTTTACATTCGTCACTGGGTTGTCCTGTGGTTCCTTCCATCACGTAATCTTGGTGGTCCGGCTGCAATCTCCGACGTTTGCGTTGCGCAATTAGAGAATCACATGACTTTCAAGTGTTCCAAAGTTCTTAAAATGCGCCAACGGTGCGAAGCTCTTTTACACACTGCATGGACGGCCGTATAACGGTTATTCCATTGCACAGATCAACGTTATCCGACTGCAGCGTTTTGTATGCGGGTTTAAAAAAGGTAAGAACCTAAACTACAAGATAGAAATATTGTATAATCAGTTACAACTGGTAATACAATACTGTTGCATTTATGCAACTTAAAAATCGTTCGCTATATTTAACCAAAAATGCCTATGAGCATATTACACTGCCTGCAAATTCTTTTCTAGTTTGGAAATGGACTTAGGCTTACCTTGTGAATATGACGAGCAATAAAAAAATAAAGCTCACATAAGAAACCTCCTTTAAAAGTTCAGTAGCTTCAATACGACAATCGGATTTTGCCATAATTCTGGCTGTGATGCCTTGCAGTACCGTCAATATGTCGTCAAACGATGACATAATAGTTGACAAGGTTGTAAGATGTCCGGACCAGCGTTGTTCAAGTAGTCATGTTAATGTCACGCAACCATAATTCGCAGCCAGGATTGGGAAAAATCAATTGTAATCGATATTCTTTTGCGATATTCTTTGCTTTTTGTTTATCGAATGCACTGGAGCCTTTGCTTTTTTGAATGAGTATCGAATATGATCTTTACTTTTTATTTTTTCGGAGCAATTCGATATACCATATTCGATTCTTTTTGTCCAGGTTACTTTATTTCACTTTAGTAAATTTAAAATAATCGTCTGTATGTCATTATCTTGTTTTTGCTGATAATTTTTTTTTGGGGGCCAAAAAAAAAAAACAAAAAAAAGATTTTTAAAAGCAAAGTTGCTTTGCATCAATAATGTCGCAAGCCAGTGGTTTTCAACCTTTTTAGCCCGTGGACTATTTCCAAGCTAGCCTAAATGCATGCGGACTCAAGTCACTCATGCGTATGAAAACAAGCTTGTTCGACAACTTTCTGCCGAAAACAAAGCATTATTTATTCCTAACTAAGGGATTTGGAAGCTGTAAGGGATTTTGAAACCAATAATTTGGAAGCTGAAACTTTACAATTTGTCAAAAAAAAAATATATATGTAGGCTATATGTTTGCGTGTGTATACAGTAATTATTAACTTCATTTTACATGAAGCTGTTTGACTCGAAGACTACTTGGTCACTTCGCAGCTCCATGTCTACACAATTTTTTTAAGACTCGCAATCCCAAAAATATTTCAATTTTTCGTATTCAACTTTAATTATCCTACTTATTGCGTGTCATCTTTATATATTGTACTTTGTTGTTGTTGACAAACAAACTCTGTCTGTCTGCTACATTCATGCCGAAAATCGACTATACGTGAAATGAACCTTTTAATTTTTTTGTTTTGTTTAATTCGTTTTTATAGCAATCTTTTACGTTTATTATTATTATTTTTTTGAGTGACTCTTCATTGCCAGTATGTAATCCTGCAGCTGTCAATTCCTGCATCACTTTGTTTACGTTATGCTCTCTAACATTTTTCCTCATAGTTTTCATTACAATTGTCTCACAAAGCTTCAAAGTTTTTGTATATGTTCAAGAATTTGACAATGTCTTCTCTAAACCATTGATTTTAAGACTTACCACTTTGCCATAGCCTTTTTTGGAACACCCGGTACATTACTTTTTTTGACTCGTAAATGCTGACAATAAGCTCGCGAATGTTTTGTAGTAGCCGGATATCACTTTTAATTCGTAAACGCTGCTAATAAACTCGCGAATGCGTGGTTAGATGGAATTATTACACGCTGCGATTGGCCACGTGGTCGTAAATTCGCTTTTTAACCCTTACCGTACCTGTAACTTTCGCGGACTCATCCACGCCCTTCCGCGGACTTATTTGAATCCGCGGACTCAGGGTTAAGAAACGCTGTCAAATACTACACATGTTCGTCTTTTGTCTGTAAGTTACCGCATCAATGTGAGGACATCACAAAAAATGCTTGGCGTACACCGCTAAATGCTCAGAGTAATATCGAATATCGATTACAATTATCTTTATTCTTTACTTTTTTGAACTACCATCAAAATCGATTATTTCTTTATTTTTTGGTGAACTATCGAATATCGATTTTTCTGTATTTTTTTGGGTATCGATTCCAAACCCTGTTCGCAGCTACCGTTGGCTTTTAAACAAGCTGTAAAAAGCAGAGCAAATATCAAAAAAATCCGATTCTTCTTTTTCGGCCGAAATGGAGTGTACCACAACCAAATGAAACTGATAGATGAAACAGAGTATGTATCGGATCTCCATCCTTTCTTTTTCTTTTTAAAAGACGTTGGACTCGGCATTTTTGCCGTGACATCATCGGTGCACCGTCATAAACGTGAGCAAGTATTTTCGCAGTTTTTAATCTAGCAGCTTCTGGTTGAGAAAACACTAGTTCTGCAAGTGTCTTAGCATCTACGGGGCTGGTAGTCATGGTCAATAGTCGCTCGCAAGTTTCAATCAATCAATCAATTTGTTTTTATTTCCGCACTCCATAATGTTAGAAACACACGTTCATAATAAGTATTCGCTGAGCGCGGAAAAGGGCACACGCAGCAAAACGGGTAATCGTTGAAGCAGGCTCGTCAAAAAGACTAGGCATGGCTGCGTGACCCTAAAAAAAAAAGGATTTAACAACAAAAACACAAGCACAAAACGAACCAACACAGAAACAAAATTTATTAATTAGTCAATTAAGCAGCATGCCATAGCAAACAAGATCAATTTTACAAATAAACTGTATTAGTACTAAGGTTTCAGCCTGTGACTCCAGCTATTGGGGGTTAACAGGTTCTAAACCTTGCCCAAGGGTTACCTGGAGGGAGTTGTGAATGGGTACCCTCATTCATCCGCACTTGTTTAAAAGACAAGTTCACAACCGGGTACAGTTTTTACTCATGTCCAGGAGTGTATTGGTATCAGATTAATGATAGATTAGAAACATGTGCCAGTTTTTTGGTAGGGTATTTAACAGTAGCCCACGAATGACTGCAGTTTTGTGTAATATATGTAATCACAAAAAGTTTTTTTTTTAAAACTGAGTTTTGATGATAATAATTAACCATCTTTTCAGAAATAGACACTGTTCATCAATCAAATTAAAGTGAAATATTGCTTCTGCCTTGTGGTTCTTGATTTAGTGTTAGATGGAGTTGCTAGTCGCCATCTTTTTGTATTTCGAACTTCATGATTCCATTCGTTCTTTGAGCATCTGCAAATAAAGATCAACAGCAGCACCAGAACAGATCAAATCATAATTAATTACTGTAAATATACAATGATCCAACAGAGGTAGTGGTAATCGACTGAGCTTGTTAACAACATAATAATTAGTCTGTGCTCAAAAAATGTGCTTTAACTTTGTCTGAAAAAGATTTCAAACTCTTGCTTTCCTTAATCGCAGTTGGCAATTTACTCCATACTTTGGGTCCTGAAAATTTTATAGACTGTTGGCACATAGTTAATCTATATGATGGGGAGATATAAAGACTATTACTTCTAGTTGATACAAGACTTGATTTTAATTCAAATAAGTTTAGTATTGCGACTGGGTGAAGTTTTTTAACGGTTTTATACATGAAAATAGCAAGCCCAACATGATATACTTGTTTAATAGCCAATAATCCATTTTGTTTCATGGCATTTTTTACACTGTCACGTTTCTTTAAGCCAAAAACTAATCTGATAAATTTATTACAGATGCGTTGTAATTGATGAATTCCGGTTTCATTGCCAAAACACCGGTTGGTTATACAATAGCGAACATGGCTAAGTAGCAATGAGTGGTAAAGACAAAGCATAGCTTTAGAAGATAAATACACACGAATGCGCATAACAGCACCAAGAGCAGCTCTCATTTTTTTCTTTATCATATCTACGTGGTTCTTCCATGATAAGTTTTCATCTATTAACACTCCAAGAAATCGAGTTGAAGACACCCTATCTATCGCATTACTTCTTAGTTTCAGCTGAAAAATTTTCTTGGTTTTTGTTAATCGGGATTTTGGTGTTTGAAACTAAATATAATTTGTTTTATTGGTGTTTATAAACAGTTTATTAGCTATCATCCAGTTATCAATGTTTTCAATTTCGATGTTTCCTTTTTCATGAAGTGCTTGAAGTTTTTTATCAACAATGAAAACATTTGTGTCATAAGCGAAAGATATATTTGTGCTATACTGCAGACAATTTTTGAAGTCGTTTACATAGATGATAAATAATAAAGGTGCGAGGATAGAGCCTTGAAGCACCGAACAAAAGGTATTCATTTGGTTAGAAGAAGTAACACCAGCATATTCCACAATTTGAGAACGATTGGAGAGGTAACTTTTAAACCAGTTCAACGATATACCTCTTACACCATAGTTATTCAATTTATGCAGTAAAATTGCGTGGTCAATTGTGTCAAATGCCTTTGAGATATCAAGAAAAATTCCCATTACCAATTGTTTTCTTTCAAAAGCATCTACAATGTTACTAATAAGCAGAGTTGTTGCATGATTGGTCGAATGTTTATTCCTGAATCCAAACTGCTGATGCGAGAGATTATTATCCATGTTAATAAACGAATGCAATCTTAGCGTAAACAATTTTTTCCAGAATTTTTGACACAGAAGAGAGCAAGCTAATAGGTTTATAATTCAAAACATTTTTTGGATTTCCTTTTTTTCATGTCGTTCTTCCTTAAAAAAAAACGAATAACAATCGAGACGTTTTCCATCCCAACTAGATCCTTGGTTCCGTCAACTTTTAAGGTGTACCAAGAATCACCCACTTCTCTTATGATTTCTTGCGTTAAAGCTTCACTCATACTTGAAATTATTATTAATTTTGAATGTCATGACTAGTAAAGGTTGCATTTTTTGGAATATTGTTTTAACGCACTCTGCAAGCGTAGAGCTTTTCTTTATAGCAAACTCCAATAGAGACATAAACAAGCCACGCTTTTGATCTTCCTTGCTGCTTAAAGTGTCCACTCTTCCTCTTAGGACCAAGAATTGCACAACTTTCATCAACGAGGATACGTAAAATCGATTTTTCGTTATCTGGTTGGTGTTGATAAGCGTTGAAATTTCGCAGTTTTGTTTTTTGTTCTTTTTTCTTCTACGCTTTCATACAACGTAAGTGCTCCAAGTCCAACGACTCTGCATCTGCGTGTTTGCAAAAATCTTTATGTTCTTCAACGGCGTGCTGCCAGTCGGTATAACTTCTTTTTATAAAGGCTTCGTCAGAGCGAGTGTCCTGACCAGAAAATTTCCGACAAGGAAAGCAAAATGCAGCATTTCTGATTACTGAGTGCTCGAGCCATTCCCATTTTTCATACCACCCTGAATAAAAGGAGCGGGATCAAGTGCCATACAGGGTAGCTATAAATATCCCCAGCTATGCCCGCATAGGTTCATCCCGACCTAAATCTTTTTGTTCAATGACAGTTTCATTTCCAGAATTATTTTGTGCTTCCTGCTCTACATTACTCGCCTTAGATGTTTTACCACTACAATGTAACTCTTCTTCATTATCTTATCCTCATCATTGACTTTCGAGCTTTTATTCTTACCTAACAACCATCGCCGCAATGCCATGATACCTCACTCACAACCACGCGTGTACAATAAACATTGTGATCAATGTAATGAGCTGATTTGAAGATCTGCTGCTTTTTATTGGATGTAACAGGCTCGCTTTTAATGTTATATCACAGCAAAAACAGGTTTGGTCTATGCTATTACATCACTATATGCATACCCGTATTCGAAAACGCGTATTATGCAGATCCACGGCCTTATCAACGTTATCACTACCACAACTGTCCCATGTCGTTTTACGAGTTCGAGGTAAAAAAAAAGCAGTACAACCCGCTTAGTTGCTTGTCATCTTGTTAACAAACGCAATTTTCGTATTTGATATTTTTTATTTGGAACGATATGCAAAAGAGTTCAAATAAAGCTGTTTCAACAAAATAGAAATTGTTTGAAATTGTGCACAAAAGAAGTAAGCTTGTTGATTGAAGGAAAGGGAGGGCAAGCTTCCCGATTGGGGGAGGCCAGGCTCTCCTGGTCCCCTCTTGGCGCCGGCCCTGGTGTGGCTTCTTTGTGTTCAAGCGAGTGGTCCTAGGGCAGGGTTCGGCTACGTTTTATTTCTAGTGTGCCAATTTGTAAGATTCAATGTCAGAACGTATGTTTACGTGCCGATAAAAGATTGCGTTGGATATTCAGAACTCAAAACAACGCAGATTGACGTAAAATTGCTTAGATAGTTTGCACTACTTAAAGTCACTTGCTTAAATGTACGTAACCAAATTTCACCACAAATTATGAAAGTTACTATTATGCGCACAAAAGTATTCACATAACATTCCATTTGGGGGGGATCCCTAGTCTTCCTTTTTCTCTCACAGAGTGTAAGTGCCGTTTTCCGATTACTTTTTCGCTTTGTCTGAGTAACTTTTCTTTTGGAAACACTGCTGCTTCTTTGTTCTTGTCAGAAAAGCTATATGAAACTCCGCTAAAATCGCCATTTTTCTGTATGATTGTTAAAATCTTATTGTTATGCTTTCTGATGGTAGCAAAAACTGGAAATGAGCATGATCTTTTACTTAGTAGTAATGATCGTGCAGTAATGCTTAGCGGCCGAATTTTAGTTTCTTAGTTTTAAAGGATGTCATCTGAATTAACCTAGACCAACTAGAGGGTTCCCAACCTGTGATACGCGTACTACTGGTGGTACATGTCTTCAACGGGCATTGCCATAGCATAGTCTTCAACGGGCATTACCACTAGCTCGCTTGCTTGCGGGTCTTTTTTTTTCTTTCTGCAGCAGCAAGCTGCAAAACCATCGAATATTGTAGCTGGCGTAATTGAAATGTTGAGATGAATCTATGAATCAACCTAACCGATAAAATATTAGATAATTCTATTCTTATTTCGTGTTCATCGAAATAGTGAAACTCAGGGTTCAAAATTACTCCTTGCTTGAGTTTCGCAGTTCTAGCTAACATAACCCTGGGTGCAGTGAAGTATAAGAACGCATACAAACTGCGTTTCGCACCAGTTTTGCAAAACGTTTTGTATTTCAAGGTAATTTCGTAAAATTTGTGTTTTTAGAGAAAACGTGCTCAATCGATACCGGCACAGTGTTTTAGCAAGCCACAGCCCGCAAGGTATCTCGTGTCAGCGTTGGGTATTGGTAGTTGAGTGCAAGGGTGGAAACCAAAACCTAAACCTAAACCTGAAAACCCGGTTTTGAAGGAAATTTTGGAAACCCAAACTGAAACTGACACCTACTCAGCCAAATTTTTGAAAACCTAAACTTAAACCGAAACCGTTTTTTCTTGAAACGTCAAAACCGAAACTGAAACTAAAACCTGTTCCGAATTTTCTAAGGTTTTGGGTTTTAAAAATCGTCATCACCATGATTACCAGAACAGTTCCTTTAATGCTGAGCGTCAAATAAAAAAGCTGTGGATACTAATTTTTGAGTCTTTGGTTTTACCGGACTCGGAATTATACCCAAGTCGACAACTTCGAAAGCAATTGCTCTCCTCACTCGGCCATCTGACTTGCTACATATAGTCGCAACACAACAAAAACGCTAAAAAATAGAGCACTTAAAAAATCCGTATTCAGAATAAAATAGCTTTTATGGATGAAACTTAAATTGAAACTGAAACCCAGAAACCGAAGTTGTGCGTAAGCAAAACTGAAACCGAAACTGGAACCTATTTTTCAACAGCCGTGAAACCAAACCAAAACTGAAACCTGACATCTGAGTTTCAACACACCGAAACTGACACTGACATCTTTACGCCAAGTAGCCAGGTTTCCACCCTTGGTTGAGTGAGCAACCACACAAAGATTTATTTTTTGCTCGTAATTTGTGACTTTTTGCTGAACACAAGCTTGGGAATTATCAACCGTGAAAAAACAGCTATGAGGTCTCAAAACAAACTTCATGCGTGAAAAAATTCAAACTCCAGACAACTTTTAACAAGAAACTGCCTCTTTGAAAGCCTCACTTTTCTTAGAATCATCGTAGAATAATTTGTTGTTTAAATTCAAAATGACGTTTGATATTTGAGGTATGGCAAACGACATTTTCGCTGGAGATTGTAGACCTATTATATATGCTGTTCTGTCATTTACGACGGACAAGTCCAAAATATGCAGTCCATGACTTTTGAAATTGTCTCGCATCTGATTTTGACCTCTTGGCAGCAGACATCCCGATTAACATTAGGATTACAGGCTGAATAAACGCCAGTATTATATGCAATAGTAACGCAATAATACCAGTAAAAAAATTATACTGTTTATTATACTCGTCGAAGCGTGTAACGAGTGGCGGAGCCCATCTCCGCGGTTTGGCGCTCGGGTACGCAGCTGCTCCGAAGAAACATCGAGCTGTCATCATGAGCAGTGTCATCAGCTGTCATTATCTGCACTAAGAATTTTTTTTCAGTTTTGTACTACCTTGCTCACACTTATGATGATGACAACTGAATCTGTGTAGTCGAAACGTCCAGTTTTGGGATTTACGGCGGCTTTATTTTTCCTCTTCAAACTATTTCAAAAAGTGTTTTTGGAAAAATTTGACAACTCCGCGTGCCGTATAAAATCACGTCGCGTGCCATGATTGGCTCGAGTGCCGAGAGTTGCCAACCTCTGTCCTAGGGCATTGTGGCCAGGGCCGGATTTTGACAATGAGAGGCCCTAAGCTAATTCTATTTTTTCCACTAAAAATCGGTGAAGACCAAAAACAAAGGATTTCATGTCCGCAGATGTCGTGTTTTCACTGAAAATATAGGTGAAAATCAAAAAAAAAGTCATCGTTGTTCGTGATGAGGCTCCTCATTTTCTCCGATGCCCTAGGCTTCAGCCTGCCTAGCTTATTTTTAAATCCGGCCCTGATTGCGACGGTGTTACCTTGTGACATGCTATTAGTCTATACAGCTGTTCGTGTGGTTCTTTGTTTGGGAAGGTAGGCCTTTGAATTTTTTTTTTTTTTCTTTAATATCTTGATGTTTTTTAACTGAGTCTTTTCTTTTCATGAATTTTTATCTCAAACACTTTCGTTTTTGAATTGAGAAAAAAAATGTTTCGTCGCTAGCCGTTACTAGCAAGTCTTTGAACAATTATTAGCCTTATGACTTATGAGATAAATTCGATAAATGGGGTTTTGTTCAATGGACTAAATAAATCGCTGTCACAGGAAGATAAAAATGCTATTAATGAAAAATGAAGCTTCTTGGTAAAAAACGATTAAACTTACTTGGCTTGTGATGATATGAGGAAATATTCACGGAGCTAGCCTAAGCATATGTGAACCAGATAGTGACCAAGACAGCTGACCTTCTGCATTACCATTCCGACTATCAGTTTTCACATTGTCAAAATATTGTTTGCAAAATACACTATACGAATTATTTACAAGAACAAGACGTAAAAACAAGTTGAAATGCACAGCAGATTTTTCACACAATAAACAATATTAAAGAAAAGTGCAACACAGATGCTGGTATACTGTATACTCAAATAAGGCTGCGTCACCACAATAAAGTATACCGGTAGAAAAAATTAAGCTTCTTGCAGAAACAGAAGAAATGATTAATTTTCATTGCCTACGATTTAAACGTATCATTGCTCGACATGGTAAATATTGACAGCGAGAAAAACAGGTTGCTGTGTTTTTTTTTTTTTTTTTTTTTTTTTATATTTGATAATCCCAGTTCGGTCTAAGTTTAGAAATTCGGTTACGGTATCTACCCAATTCATAGCAAAACATTCTACAAAGAGAGTCTTTCATTTCTTGCAGCTTGACTTTCCAAAAAAACACTTCAAAAACCTATTTAAAAACATAAGTTTTTGTAATGGATAACAACACGTTAAAAACCGCTATCTTTACTATGAATTTTACCATTCTCAAAGTCGCTAAAATTTGTAAGTCTTGACTTTATAAGTTCAAAATTGAATTACTGGATAATTCATTTTTTCAGACAAACATTAAAAACGTCTTAGTCATTCATCTCATTTTTAAATTACAGTGTATCCAAAAATTTACAAGCTTAAACTTAACATCATGCCCAAAGCACAAACGGTTAACTTGACAATTAATATGAACTGAGCTCATAAGACACAGATCTTCTTAATGAACAGGTCGAATATCCTGCAAAATTCTCATCGTTTAATTCGGTGCTCACATTCTATAACCATTACTAATCATGAAACAGTGGCGCTGAGGGAAGCTCCTATGCATCCCCCTCTTCAGACGGTTTTTGATACACGCTAAAAGCGTTTTTGTGTTGAAAAACCGAGCATTTTTGTGAGGAACACCTCAGAAAATATCTGCATACGTCTTCTACACACAAATACTGGGCTACTGCAGACATTATAACGAATCGCATAGGCACAAAGCATGTAGGCCTACATATAATGTAATCGCTGAGCAAAGAGATAAAAGTTAGAATACAAACCACAAAATTGATTTACGTAAACTTCATCAACAAACATAAAACTCCTCTGAAATAAAAATAAATTAGGCATAGTAAAACATCACTTTGAAGTTCACAATAGAATTAATAATTACTTTTAAGAGTTCTTATTTTAAATCAATCACTTTCATGTTTTAACTGAAAAATAATGAATATTGTGTAAATTGAAAAAAATTAGTTAGGTAAAATTCAAAACACAAAATTTCAGTAAGCATGTTACAGGTTTGCAGCATTTTTGATGATGTTTCGATCAATGCTAAATAAATGCAAATTGAAAAGCGAAGAAACAGCGATGTAATTATTGAAACATTACAATAAGCGAAAACTCACAAAAACTTGTGTATATATCATCTAAAGCTGTGGTTCCCAAACTTTTTTGCTCCGTGGCCTGATTTTGATTAACAAACAGTTCGTGACCCTCTATTTTTAAGATATTTCATACGCTTGTATAAGGGTTCTAGTAATGTTAAAAAGTTTTACGAAGCTATAAAAATGCAGCACCTTGGTATGGATGCGATGTTTCAATGAAAATGATGCACTCGCTTTTTGCGGAATAGAAATTAAGAAATTGTTAACAATCGTTTTTTAAAACAAAGCGTGAAATATCCATTAGAAAATCTAATACTGTTGGTGTATATGGTCAATTCTAAATAGCTCTGTGATCCACAAAAAATGTCTTCGTAGCCCACTGGTAGGCCATGACCCACAATTTGGAAACCACTGATCTAACATAACACATCGTAAAAGAGTTGCTTAAATACGTCATGGTAGCAATTCACCACTCCTCTTATTTACAACGCTAAAACGTATTTCAAAGCTGATACACTTCTGTATTTCATTGAATGGTTTCAAGCAAAACCATTTCCATTAAATATTGGTAATGCATTGTATTAAACGATACTTTTCACTTACTTTGCTGTAAGGCTGAAACATTGCAATGAAATTCACACGTTTTATTAATACACACACAACCATGGCCGTTCAGAGGAATTTTGGGTCCCAAAGCGACATACCTATGATTAAAGAGCATCTTCTAAAAATTCCATCCCCGGCGAGAGCCCTTAGAGTCGCGCGGGCCCCGCAGCGTTTGCCCCGGCTTCCTCCTTGCAGTGCCATTGCCCACTACTCCCACCTTCCCTCCTGTGCGTCCTTTTTAATAAATGTGTTCTTTGCGTTAGGAAGAGTTACAAAGAGAACCGCTACGATTTAATTCCCGTTTGTGTTACTGAGTGTGTAAAGCAGTGGTTCTCAAACTGGGGACTGCAGTCCCCTTGGGGTCCGCGAAGCAGTTTCAGGGGGACCGCAAAGAGGTCGTGGATTTTTGATAAATCATCCCACTGAATTGTGCTTGATTGGACATTTGCGGACAGTGGCGTAGCCACAGGGGGGGGGGGGGTTGAGGGTTATAACCCCCCATTGAGCATCAAATGACGTCATACTTACTTCTTTTTTTGATATTTATTTCGAAGTGCATGATACTTTGTCATTGATAATCTGGTTTTGTAATTGTTAAAATAACAAGAATTACGTAGCGTTGTTTCCTGAATTTTGTTCTTTGCCGTTATGCTTGAAGCAATGACGCAATTTTATTAGTAGAGCAGTGCCGCTCCCGTGCATGCAACTGCCTCGGCCCCTCAGACCTTCCGCAGAAAAAGGGCTGAACGATTTCAAGCAAAAATGATATACGTACTGTAGCTCAAAAAAAAAAAAAGCTAATCGGTAACATTTGAATATCGTTTTACCAGTTTCACCAAAAAGCATTCCTTTGACTTCTTTACAACAATCGTGCCATAACTGCCTTCGGCATTTCTGATTTTAAACGTCTCTCTTAAAATGTGAGGCCATCTTTTGTTATTGTACAACCAGGGGCGGATGCGGGGGAGATGTGGGGTATGCTGCGTATGCATTCCCCCTCCAGCCATTTTCAACAATGTTTTGGATGAATAAAACTTTTCCATAATTTTAAACTTCTTCATAATAATATGCAATATGCCTTAGTCGCCTTAAGCACGCATAATCGAAACTGTGCGAACAAAATGCATTATATTTGATGAAGCACTCAAAGTTAGGGGCCAAAAATATGACAAACTTTCATTAAAAATTGTTCAAAAAGCATTAAAATGGCCATTGCAGTATGCAAATTTTTTAAAATTTTCCGGGGGAGCATGCCTTGGACCCCTCTAAAGTCGTTTTTGTCACTTAAGTTGCTTAAAATCAAATCTGTCAAAAAAAACACGCTTGAAAAAGTGAGGAAAATTGGTGCCCCCTCCCTGAAAAAAATTCTGAATACGTCCTTGACATGGAAACATTTTTCAAAAGGCATTTACGCCAGTTTCGTGGTCTAAACGTCTTTGCATTTGGTTAACATTCAAATTGATTCAAAATTACATCTACCCCACCAAAACTTTCTGGATCCGCTCCTGTATACAACGTATGGTCAAATGTGATGTCATTCTCAAACCCCCCTCATTGCAAAATTCTGGCTACGCTAGTGTCTGCGGATGACATTTTTTTTGCTTTTCACTTGATTTTGCGTGAAAACTTATGCTTAAAAATAAAGGACCGTGAGTGATAGCAAAAAATTTGTGGGGACCGCAAAGTCGAAATTTTAAAAAATTTTGAGAACCACTGGTGTAGAGACTACCTCTACAAAGCTGGATTGAAATTTAGTTTTAAAAAAAGAAAAAAAATATATATATATTGAGCTATTTGTATTAGCTTACCTCTAACAGAGGTGGGGAGGGGGAGTAGTAGGCTTGGTCAACTTTAAGAGCGTTGGCAGATAATTTTTTCAAAATAGCCGAATTTTCGTCGAAACCAGCAGTATAAATAAGCTTGGGTATCTAAAATTTTTAAAAAATCACAAATTCCTGAAGGCCAGTAGTCGGCAACCACCCGGCCGCGGCCCGGTCCGTGTGAATTTTGTTTCCGGTCCGTATGCGTTTTCAGATTAAATGCTTTGAATTTGAAACATTTTATAACGTTAGACGCAATTTTCGGATTTAAAAAAAAAAATACTTAATAACTCGATTCTGGTGACCCTGTAAGGCAAATCTACTCAAAATGATAAAATTTATCGTAAATCTTGTGCGAATCAAATAGCGCTAGGCTAAATAAGCTATAGTTAAGAGAGAGAATAACGTCAGAAACCAGTTTAAGAAGCAAGCACAAAAAAAAAATAAATAAAGCAAACTGCTGCAGCAAGATCTAAAAAGTTTAATACTGTAGTCAGAGTAAAACAACATTGAGGTTTTTAGTTCTGAATAAATATGTATGAGCGTTTTATTGCGTTAACATTTTTGATCGTTTAACGGCCGGTCCGCAAAAAAAATTCAGCTTCAAACCGGTCCGTTGTGCGGAAAAGGTTGCCGACCCCTGCTGAAGGCAATAGTTTCTCTAAGATAGTAAATTTGTTTCCAGTACTTTGCTGGGATTGGCATCTTGTTACAGTAAATACTCAGAGCTTTTTCGAAACAAGAATAACCCTTACAATCGAGATTTCGAGCTTTGTACGCTTCTCCTAAGTGTTCGAAATTGATTGCAATGTCACGACAGTTTTGTTCACTCTCTGGAAGATCTTTAAAAACTCTTAGTGATTTTTTGAAAAAACTTGATGCCATTTCATGCTCGCATTCTTTCTGGTAACAGAACCCAATGTTTTTCAAAATGATACCAATATTTTCTTCGATCTTATGATTTGATGGAAGACATTCGAAGGTCTTGATAGATTGTTTGAAGACACCGATAGCCTTTAAATGTTCACCTTGATTTTTGTAAGAAAACCCCATAGCTTTTAGTACCAAAGCACGCTTAAATTGGTATTTGGAACGATTTGAAAGTTTGGATAAAATTTTGATAGCAAATTCAAAACATTTCAGCGAATGTTTTGCTGTGTTGCTAATGTGACCAAAATTTTCGAGTGTCAAGGCCAACACAAACTTTCTTCTGGGGATTTTAACTCCGTCCAAGCAGCAATCGTAAGCTTTTTTGAACAATTTTTTTGCCTCTTCATTTTCACCATTGCTCTTTTTGTAGCGGCCCATTTTATTCCACAACAATGCTTTCTCGACTTCATACTTAGGAGACTTTGAAAGTGAATTAAACTTCTTTAGCGACAATTCGAAGTATTGAATAGCTTCATCCCATCTTTTTTCCTTCTCCCAACAATTTCCAAGATTTTTCAAAGCGTAGGCAATATCTTTTTCGCATCTTGAAGACAATTCATGCGGTTCCATTTTAGACGTTTGATCTAGAAATTCTTCAAAAAAATGCCTTGCTTCAGAAAACTTGGCCAAGTCCCAGTAACATGCTGCAATTTCCTTAAGAATCGATACATTTTTCAGTCCTTCTCGTTCCACAATTTCGCGGTATAT
Source organism: Trididemnum miniatum (assembly GCA_964006365.1). Classification (NCBI taxonomy): domain Eukaryota; kingdom Metazoa; phylum Chordata; class Ascidiacea; order Aplousobranchia; family Didemnidae; genus Trididemnum; species Trididemnum miniatum. Next base: position 5,907,658 of record OZ023242.1, read on the forward strand.
ATTCAAAGCTTTTTTGGCATGCTTTTTTCCATTGCTTGTCTGATCATTCATTTGCAATGTGTAGCCCAAGCTCCGATGAATATCCGCAATAGTTTTGAATTTCATGTTGTTCTGGGTGTTCTCTACCATAAATGATAGCTCCAAAGCCTTTTCATAACAGCAAGAGGCCTCATCAAATTTATCCAGAATTTGGTAAGACCGTCCTTGAAGTCTGCGTACTTCCATAATATGAGAGCCAGTAGAAACTTCATGGCTTAATTCTTCAAAAAATTCGAGAGCTTGTCGCAAATGACGTAGCGCCTTTTGATGGAAATCGTGCTGTTGACAGAATAAAGCGATGTCCTGGTGACAACTGGCCATGTTGTAACAGTATTTATTGTGGTGAAGCATTTCGACTGAAGTGCTAGGTGTATTACACACAGAGTATAACTCCAAAAGCTCATCGAGTGCATTGTCGGCTTCATTGCGCATGTCCAAGTCAGAGTAACAAATATATAAATTCATGAAGCAAAAGTTTACGTCGTCAGATTTTTGCATGAAAAATGACTTGTAAGCACGCAAAGCAGTGACAAAAGTGTCACATGCTTCTTCAGTATCACCCAAGTTTTTGTAACAAGAACCTAACTCTTTGTGACAATCTGCTATGAAACTTCTTCCACGCGAGCTCATGTCACTTTCCTTATCAACCTGGCTAAGCTTTAGAGCATTCACAAAATCATCACGAGCCGTGTCATATTCACCTCTACTACTCCGGCACTTTTCCTTCCAAAAGCAAAGGCGAGCTTGATTCCATCTGCAAGTTGTAACATTTTCATCTTCATTGACATACTTATTTCCGAAGCAAAAATAATCTAAAGCTTCAAGGTGTTCTTCTTTCTGGTACATTTGCTTTCCGATATCCATTAGGACATCGAAAACATTCTCTGACGTTAAGAGAGCACAACTCATGTCAAAGACTGCGTTTTGAGCTTTAAAAAATTCAATTTTGGAGTACAGGCACTGTATTTGAGAGTACCAGTTGCCAAAAACTTCTTGATGATCCTCGTTTTCGTCGCAAGGTGAACTTATGCTGTTTTTAGCGTCCATGTTTTGTTCCGGTTGATGGCACAAAATTGGATATCTTTGAACGTAGCTTTGAACAGCCAAAATAAGATCTGGTGAATCAAAAAGTAAATTAATTGCGATGCAAGTTGTGATAGGATGGAAATACATAAATGATCGTCGCAATTTGAAATGTGTGATTACGTCATATTGAAAGCAACTAGCAATGGTGAAGTAGTCCTTACAACTTTGCTTTCCGATGAATTTTCGGAGAATTAACCCAACATCTTGATCTTTATGGTTTGGTGATACGGAATCATTCTGTCGTCCTTGATCAAAATACACTTTCAACCTGATTTCGCATGCAATTGCAATTGCGTACATGAGCTTGTGAGCAAATTCATTCGAAATAAGTTTGCGTTTCATCATTTCTTGGACTATTTCAAAACATGATCCAGGGTTGATTTTATACCTTTTTGCAAGTCCCATTACGAAGATAGTTGCACTGCGGTAGATCAGCTGCTTAACATTGCACTTGTTATCAGCAATGGTTTTCGGAATACACTTCCTAAAGTTGAATTTTTTCATATCATCTTTGATGCTTTGCGTTGTTTTTTCCAAAATATCTTCAGGTGTGGCAGACAGCTTTTCCTCTACTTTTGTGGTAAAAGAACTATATATGTTTTGATCGCCAGACACAAAGCAAGAATTAGATAAGATTTCAGCCAAGTGATAACCGTTTTTGAGATCTTCTTTTTCATCCAAATATTGAACCATTTGGCTGATTGGTTTTATCAGCTCAGTTTTCTGCGGTTTGTTTTCCAGAATCTGTTGTCTCCCCAGTGGACTTTTGCAAGCATGTGGCATCATGCCGTCAAAGCTTATGCCACTCTTTGTAAACGCATCATAAAACCAATCTCCACCTGGTGTGATGAAATTGTTTAAAGATGGAATGGCAACACTGGGCAGGATTGTTTCACCTAAGTTAATCAAAATCACTTGGAACATGACAGCGTACCATCGAAAATATTCCAAAATCTGTTCATAATCTTCTTTCTTTCTGCACTGAACACCTTCCTGTAGCAAGATCATGTTTTCAAAATCCGAAAACGGAGTGATTTCCTCGCGAGCCATAGAGCCCATACCTACTAACGCGTATTGACAAGGAATTTTACCCAGTACACGAATACAGATGTCAGAAACTTGCGCCATAAAGGATTTGTACTTTTCAGTGATTTGAGTTTTCAATCTGTTCACATCTTTTACTTTTTCCTGTTCCAAACGAGACAAAGTTTCTTCATTGGCTTCATCAGGAATAGCAGTTATATTGTTGATATCTCTCTTCAGACCATTTCTCCAACCAGTGTTGTAGTCGAGACCACATGCTTCGAGACCGAGACCAAGACCGAGACCGGATAATTTTTTCGAGACCAAGACCGAGACCAAGACCGGGTGTTTTTCGAGACCCATGGTTCGAGACCGAGACCAGCAAGAATCGAGACCGAGACCAAGACCGAAACCGGCAATTATTCGGCAGGTGTCACTTTGAAGTAGGCGTAATCCTGCTGGTTCGTGAAATTTAGCTTCAATCAAGAGAATTTAATTAAATCTATTTTCTTTAATTTTGATTCTTAAGTAATCTTTATTTCAGGTAAAGTTAAAATTCCAAAACATAACTGTCTGTGAATCAAATTTTCACTCACAGTCAACATTTTTTCTTGCTTTCTTCACTTTTAGACCTTATTGTTGAACTTTTTATGTATTTGGCAAGGTTTTTGATGTCGAGCTTAACGAATTTGGACAATGCGCATGAACGAACCGCTAACGGAAGTTAACCTAGCAATAAACGTTAAATTAATGGACAGTTAAACGGAAGTTACTTTGGTCGGTTAATTTTAAAAAGCTGTTCAACGAAAAAACTAATTACTGGAAAAATGCTGAGTATTTACGATTAATGAATTTGTGCGCTCCTATGCTTAAATCGGCAGTCCGTAAGTCTGGTCATTTTGGAATGAACATTACTATCTACTCATTAACTTTCGATAATAAATCGTTAAATGTGTAAACCCCGTAATCGTTAAGTTTTCAAACGTTGCAGTTTTAGACGTGATCGAGGACAAAAGAGAGCGAAAGCAGCAACAAAATTGAACGGTGAATGTGAGCACCAAGCTTATGGAATGAAAAATAGCTTAATACTCTAATTTTTTTATTTTTTGCTTTAACCTATTTAATTGCACCTTACTTGGATTTCAACAATAGGCCTGAAAACTCAAGGTATTTTTATCGGGTTTGAGTTCACGAAAATTTGCAAATCTTAGTAGTTTGCTTCAAGTTCCAATTCAGTAATTTCAAGTACATTGTATCGATAGATATTAGGCCTATGGTAGGCCAGAAGACTTACTAAATAAACGTTGTAAAAAACAATTCTGCTGAGTAGAATTAAAAGTAGAATTGAATTTTAAAGCATGTATTTAGTAAGTCTTCTGGCCTACTATAATATCTATTTATATTTCATAATAGACTTACATCGGCTCCACATATTTCAATATTAAATTATATTAAGTCAAGCCACTTGTAAACATCATTTTTTAATCGAGGTAAAAGTTAACTTAATCAACTTTTTTCGAGATTCGGCCAAAAAGTGCGAATGCTGCAAGTTCAATTTTACAGGCCTGGCTACAACGCAGAAATATGAAAGCGACTGTTGCAATTGTGACATCATTGCTTACACATTTTCACAACAACTGTGTAACATACGAATATATAAAACAGTTATTGGAAGTCTACAATGATAAATTTTAAAAGTAAAAAAAAATTGTCTTCGATTTCAATTAACTTTATATGATTATAGATATATGACATGTACATAACTGCTGTGATTAAATAACTGCAGTAATTTATATGATTAGACATTAAATCTGCTCTTCCTCTTCAATCCAGACATCTGTAGGCCTACCATTGGGAAAATTTTATTTTCAAAATAAAAAACTGCAAAATCGTACTGCAGAAAAGTTCCCTTCTGCACAGCTCTGAATTCTGATTTGAGGCAAATTGCTCGCTGCGGCGTAAATATCATCTATTAAAAATGTGAAGTATTATTATGGTTCATAGGTTAATTTATAATATGGCAACACTCTTTCTTGCAGCTAACGTGATTGTTTTCGCTTTTTTTTACGTTTATAACAATGTGGACGCAGTAAACTAGGTGAGCTTTGCTCTTTCACAGCATTCCACGGTGTTTAGTGAAATGATTGCAACTGTTTTTGTTTTGTTGGGTGCCAAGAATAAAAAAAATTTTCAAATATACACTGATGAAATGATTATTTACTATGGAATTGTTTCCCTGTAAATTTTGTATTGCATTGTTGCGTTAACAGCTTGCTATGGCACCACGCTTTTCTGTCCATCGCTATGCACATATTTGATAGCGCTGTGTATACACATTATACAAAATGTCATATCTAGGTGGTTTTAAACTAGGATAGAAAGTAAAAACTACAGTCAAACCTTGGTTATCAAAGATAATTCGTTCCAAAAGTGATTTGTTTTACATCCGAAACAATTATTCCTATCAGAATTAGGGTAAATAAGTTTAATCCGTTCCAAGTTTAGAAAGCAATAATTTTTGTGAAGTAACTTTTTACTGTTTTACTCCTTGAACTGTAGGCGTAAATTGTCGTCAATTTCCAATTCTATTTTAGGTAGAAAACGGCTTTTTTATTATACTGTCAACACCTAGTTCTATTCCACACTAAGCAAATTTGGCCTTCAAGTCACTCTACGCTGTATACCGGTAACACGATTTAGCATACAAAGAAAACAGTTTGGTTCGCTTACGTTCAACGATTAAACCGGGTGTCATAAACCAAATAGCTCAAAACATTGGCTTTAATTAACTAAGTTTACAGCATTCTAAATGGCAACAAAAGATTAGAAACATTAAATAAGGACACACTAACATTTACACCACTATTGCCGTACTGCTGCAGCTATATGTCTGAATCTGAACACTCTGACATAAGTCTACTGTGAACAGCATGGCAGTAAGGTTTCGCAATAGCAGCAATTAACTTCATACATAGCACAATGCCTTGCAGGCAGTTATAACACTTAAAACGAGCAGACGCATTTCCAACAGGTTTACACAACACGTCTACAACAAAACAAGAACCAGGTTTCGATACCATATTATGACATTCTTCCCCCCTGATTTTAATTTAAAGTAAATGAAATTATTCTAGGCCTATAGTACACGATACATTTCAATAATACATATTACACAGTAAATAAAATTAGTATAGGCCTACAGTACACACAGCATTTTAATAATACATTGGGTCACCACAACGTTTAGGTGCTTTGCGAGCTCTCGTAGAACGTCTAGGACTTGGTGCAGGTAATGTTGGTGTTTCAGAAGGTTGGGGAGAAGGCAGGGACAAAGGTGTCGGTGATGTCTGGGAAGGTTGAGGGCAAGGCAGAGGTAGAGGAGAACACGGATGTGGGTTATCAGGTGGAGTAAGATTTATATAATCCAACGATTGGTCAGGAGGGTCAAGACTGTTAGGAGTTGAAGGTTGTTCCTCAAGAGAAATACGAGTTGGTTCTTTCGTTGATGGGTAAGGAGCCAGGTCTTTAGTTGAAACAGTCGATTCTCGGCCATCTCGAAACCTGACTTGAGCCAACTGCTGATTGCTTTCAAGAAGATCAACTTCGTAACACAATGGATCTCGTTTGTTTCGGACATGGTTTCGAAGAAGAACAGGGCCAGGGGTGATCAACCAATGAGGTAGTGATTGTCCGAGCATTGACTTGCGTTGAAAAGGAAATAATCTATCATGTGGTGCAGAGTTTGTTGAAGTACATCATAAGAACCTTGTTGGATGAAGAGCATCTTGTAACACTGTTTCCCAAGCTTCCTCAGGTAGTTGTCTGCTATGCAGCATCAGCTTCACAGTTCTCCAAATGGTTTGATTCTACCTCTCATTTTGTAAATTTCCGGTTGGATGATACGGAGTGGTGCGGCTTGTGACAATTCCTCTGTTGTGGAGGTAATCCTTAAAATCTTTGGATAAAAAATACGAAGCACGGTCAGTATGAACGTAACCGAGCAACGTAGTGAGGCATTTAATAACTGTCTGCGTAGTCATTGTTTGGCAAGGAAACACGAAAGGGAAGCGACTGAACTCATCAAAGACAATCAAGAGGTATTTGTTTTTTCCTTTAACAGGACCTTTAAAATCAAGTCTGATCTTCTGCCACGATTGTGTGGCATTAATTAGAGTGTGAGTTTGCTTACGAAAAAAACGGTCCTTAACTTCACAAGTTTTGCAGTCTAGGCATGTTTTCTTGACATCAGCGAGAGAATAAGGCAGGTTTTTACTTCTTACGACATGCCACAACCTTGTTATACCGGGATGACCCAAGGTGTTAAAATCTGAGGCAGATTAGTAGAAAAAAGAAGATTTAGTGAGCTGCATATGCGAGATAAAGCATCAGGAGTGGAGTTGTTAACTCCTGGCCTGTAACGAATATTGTATTCAAAAGATCCTAATTCAAAACGTCATTGTTGTATCTTTGCATTTTTGACTTAACTCATCTTCCTTTGATTAAACATGAACGCGATTGATCTTTGGTCAGTTATTAATGTGAAAGGCCGTGCATAGAGAAAGTGTGACCACTTTCAAACAGCTTCTATCATGGCTATAGCTTCCTTTTCGATGGATGGATAGCGCCTTTCACTTTTGGAGAGAGTTCGAGGCCTTACCTTGATAATGTCACTGTCACTGGCGTTGATAAAAATAAGCATGACCGTAATTTAAAGGCATTATTAGACGCTGCAAAAGGCGAGGATTTTACATTTAACAAGAATAAGTCTGTGTATGTTGTTACCGAATTAGACCCGCTAGGCTACCGAGTCTCTCAAAACACTATCAAACCTGATCCTAAGCGACTTCAACCTCTCATTAACCTTCCTATTCCCTGCACAAAAAAAAAACTGAAACGGTGCATTGGCATGTTTGCGTATTACGCTCGCTGGATTGAAGATTTTTCTAACAAAATGGCTCTACTCATAGCACCTGATTCGTTTCGAGATAAAGCATCAGGAGTGGAGTTGTTAACTCCTGGCCTGTAACGAATATTGTATTCAAAAGATCCTAATTCAAAACGTCATTGTTGTATCTTTGCATTTTTGACTTAACTCATCTTCCTTTGATTAAACATGAACGCGATTGATCTTTGGTCAGTTATTAATGTGAAAGGCCGTGCATAGAGAAAGTGTGACCACTTTCAAACAGCTTCTATCATGGCTATAGCTTCCTTTTCGATGGATGGATAGCGCCTTTCACTTTTGGAGAGAGTTCGAGGCATAAATGCTACCGGGCGCCCATTTTGGTTTAGCGTTGCACCAATTGCTTGATCTGAAGCATCACACTCAACCGTGAAAGGTTGATCATTGCTAATGCAGTGTAAACATGCTGAGAGTAAACAATTTCGAAGCATTTCAAAACGTTCAACAACTTCTTCACTTAAGGGAAACGAATCAGGTGCTATGAGTAGAGCCATTTTGTTAGAAAAATCTTCAATCCAGCGAGCGTAATACGCAAACATGCCAATGCACCGTTTCAGTTTTTTTTTTTGTGCAGGGAATAGGAAGGTTAATGAGAGGTTGAAGTCGCTTAGGATCAGGTTTGATAGTGTTTTGAGAGACTCGGTAGCCTAGCGGGTCTAATTCGGTAACAACATACACAGACTTATTCTTGTTAAATGTAAAATCCTCGCCTTTTGCAGCGTCTAATAATGCCTTTAAATTACGGTCATGCTTATTTTTATCAACGCCAGTGACAGTGACATTATCAAGGTAAGCGTAAGTACGTTTTGAACTATACTTCTCTATCATGTTATTATAAACTATACTTCTCTATCATGTTATTAATAATACGCTGAAACGCATAAACTCCATTTTTCACACCGAAAGTCATACGACAATAGTAATATTTCGAAAGCGAAATATTATAGTTCTATTAATTTAAAATCTGCGTACTATCAAGTACCGAGTTTACGGCCTTCAAAGCAAATGGCAAATCGTTTACACAAATACACAATTTGCCATTTGCTTTGAAGGTCGTAAACTCGCGGTTCTCTTTAGCGAGCGGTACTTGATAATACGCAGATTTTAACTCAATAGAGCTATAATATTTCGCTTTCGCGATATCGTTAATCTGCTCGTCAATACGAAGTACAGGGTAAGCGTCCAAGTGAGTAAAGCGATTAATACTGTTTGCGAGTAGTCAATAACCTTGCGCTTTTTATGGCGTTCGTCTTTTGTTATTAGTACCTGTGCTCTCCACGATGATTGAGAAGGTTCGATAACGCCATCTTCTAGGAGTTTTGCGACTTCTTCTTCGATGAACTTCTTATCAGATGCACTATACCTTCTGCTTTTTGTTGCCACCGGAACACAGTTGCTTGAAATACTACAAAAAATTCTTGGTGGTTCTACAGTATATTTGCAGCCAGCACATTGCAGAGATTTGAATGGTGGTTGTCGATTGAGATAGCGCTTTTAGACCCATTCATTTCGAAATTTACTTTGCTGTGCAGTTTCATGAAGTCTAGTCCTAGAATCACATCTGAGCATAGATTTTTCATCACTACCAATTTGAAATCTGGGTATTGATTGTTGAAAACATTAAGATCAACATTAACATTGCCGTTTACTTTTACTGAATGAGACTTCGATGCCATTGATATAGTTAAAGGGTTTCCTCGTACAATCAAATCGAGTTTCTTGCAGAGACTGGGGTCAATGTAACTATCGGATGAACCTGTGTCCATTAACGCATCAACAGGTATTTCATTGACACAAGCGGACACAGTAGAAGTTTGCAAACAAGTAGGTAGGTTGGCAGTAACCGCTGACAGGACTGGATCACTCGTTGACGCTGAGCTTCTTTTAGTTTTTCTTGAACGACAAACTCTTGAAAAATGTCCCTTTTTTTGACAATTAAAGCATTCCGCTTCTTTAGCAGGGCATCTTCCTCGAGAATGGTATGGTCCGCCACAAAAGAAACAATTACTTTTGTTTGCAACATTTTTCGTAGCAGATGCTGTTGTACTGTTTTTATTGGTTTGTTCTTCCTTGGAGGTAAGTTCTTGTGTAGCTGCTAAGATCCCTACATGACAGAGTTGATTGGCATGCTCTTGTGCTTGGTTAAGTGATCGAGCGAGATCAAATGCTCGCTGTAGTCCAAAATTCGTTGTCGCATGTTGCTCGATTCCAAACCTTTTATGAACGCATCGCGAATCATTTGCTCTTCGTAAGTTTTAGCATCTACAGCTTCAAAGTTGCAATGTTTCTTTAATTCTCGAAGTTGCCTTAGGAACTCTTCCAGACTTTTACTAGGCTGCTGTAGTCGCGTAGAAAGCAAATGGAGAGCCATTATTTTATTTTTAGGTTTGACATAAGTTCTTCTGAGGATGGTTATAGCTTGTTGATAATCTGTCGTAGCACCTCTGCTCGAGCTGCCTCAACTGCTTGAAGAAATCTTTCAAATGTGCATAACCAATGCTTGTATACCTGATGTGATTCTGGCGCGTTAGGATCTACGTCGAGTTTAGCAGGCCGTAGCAGTTTATCCATCTTCTTTAGGTAGTTAAATTGTCATAAACCAAATAGCTCAAAACATTGGCTTTAATTAACTAAGTTTACAGCATTCTAAATGGCAACAAAAGATTAGAAACATTAAATAAGGACACACTAACAATTACGCCACTATTGCCGTACTGCTGCAGCTATATGTCTGAATCTGAACACTCTGACATAAGTCTACAGTGAACAGCATGGCAGTAAGGTTTCGCAATAGCAGCAATTAACTTCTTGCAAAGCACAATGCCTTGCAGGCAGTTATAACACTTAAAACGAGCAAGACGCATTTCCAACAGGTTTACACAACACGTCTACAACAAAACAAGAACCAGGTTTCGATACCATATTATGACACCGGGTTTACACAAATACGAGTAAGTTTACACGAACACACAAAAAGACATAAAGTAGATCTAAATTAGTATTTCTGTGTGAAATTCATGTTTTGTTTCATTAAATAAAAAGATTTCAAGTGCAGTAAATCATAGTTCAGTGTTGGCAGAAGTTTACATTGAGTTTTTGAATTATAACTTATAACCAGGGGCGGATGCGGAAGGAAAGAGGGGATGCGTACGCTCTCTCACCTGCCATTTTCAACGTTATTTTTGATGAATACAATTTTTCCATAATTTCGAACCTCTTTGATAACAATGACCCTTACGCGTAAACAATGGAAAATGTGGGAACAAATTGCATTATATTTGATGAAAGATTCAGAGTTAAAGGAAAGAAAATTAAACAAAATTTGTCTTAAAAGTAATTGTTCAGAAAACACTAAAACGGCCATTGGAGAATCTAGAATTTTCGGGGGACCATGCCCCCCACTCTCCTAGAGCTGTAATTGTGTTCCTCAATTTGCTTCAAATTAACTCTGCCGAAACAAACTACGCCCCTAAAAAAGATGTGAAAATTCGCCGTAAAAAACTCTGAATGCGCTTTTGACATGAAACATTTTTAAAGGACTTATTTACGCCTTTTTCCTGGTCTAAACGTCTAACGACTTTCTACCTAGTTAACATACAATCTAATTCAAAACTGCATTTCCCCACCAAAGTTATGTGGATCCGCACCTGGTTATAACTAGGGGTTCGGTGCATGCCACTTGTTGGGTTTGATACCTCCTATAAGTTCGAGAACCATTGTTCTATCATCAAAAAGATTGTTGCGTCATTGGACTGCGTTGCAAAAAACAAAAAAACAATGTTTTGCTCAGCTGCTAAGCTCGTCGCTACCGGTGCGGGAGGTCTAGGGTTCGATTACCGTCGCCAACGGCTCCACATTGCTGCGACGTTTCTTCGGAGCTGTGTTGCTCAGGCGCGAAGCCGCGGAGATGGGCCCGGTTACACGCTTCGGTGTAATACTGCGAGTATAATGAAGAATTTAGGTTTTACGTTCGTAGCTGCGCTGACAGCTTAGGCCTATGAGCTCCAGCTATATATATTTTTTTTCACCAACTTTACATTGTCGTATTCTGATTAGTTTCTCGTAAGCAACAAAATAAACTTGATCTGCACTAGGTTAAGATCACGTGACTTACAGTACGATGTTTGTGGAAGTGGATGACTTATTTTCTTGGAGAACTAGCCAGTTTTGAAAATTTGATATCTTTTGAATTACAGAATAAAATCACGGGGGATCAATGCAAAAAACTTCTAAAAAATTATCTCTAAACATTTCTTTTATAAAATATACAACAATTCTAGCTTCATTTCCCCTTTGATGAACGAGTAGGGTGTGATTTTTTCTGCCTTCCAAGTTACAATGTTGGGCCAATGACATGTACTATTGTACTAGATTATGTCATTGGTTGGGCTAACTGATGACGTGCAGTGGTGTAAAAAGTAATTAAGAAATCTAATTAGATTTGGTAAGCATTGCTACTATGAGCCAAAACTAATTGAAGTATAGTAGAAAGTACTGTGTTAAAACTAATCAAGTAAAAGTAAAAAGTACCGTTAAAGTTGGAGCTACTGAAGTAAAAAGTAGCGTTTGCGAAAACCAGGCTATGATGCTCACTTCAAAACCTGGCAGACATTTTGCAGATGCTAAAGTATAATAAAGAGTGTTTTAGTATTGGCACATGTAATCAGTAGTCGAGTTAAGGGGAGGTGCCATCCTCCCATAAAACATTTTAGCGTAAACCATTACCCTATTAATAATGTCCATTTCCCATTACGTCCGCGTGAAAAGCTTGCACCATCCTTCTATACGTGTTTTTACAACTCGAGCACTGCATGTAATTAACGAAAATTTAGATGCAAAGTGTTTTATATTCGGCAAAACACAAAATCAATGTCCAGTCCAAACAAATGAACAAAACACCAACCACCGATACTTAATTTCAGAAAACTTCCACGTAAGTAAAATTACCAAATACTAGCGTTGGCAATTTTATTTGCAAACATGACTTGCATGATCTATTGCTTAACTTTACCGAAATACTAACCGTTTTTCAAGCAACTGAATAATCAGCGGTACCTTCTCATTAAAGTACGTACGTAAGTAGAAGTGAAAGTAGTCTAATTTTAAATAACAAAGTACAGTGCTAGATAGGCCTACTTATAGTAACAATACTTTCAGTTGACTGATTTTGATTTTGAAGATCACATTTTTTGGTATTCTTCGTCAACAACAAAGGTTGCCTATCTCTTACCTTAGTCTAAGAGAAAACACGTCTTCATGCAACAGTCAGGAACGATATGAAGAAAGAACTGATTCAATTGACCACAAGCATATCAGTCGTTATCAAAATGACTTCATAACTTTATCACTATTCCCCATCATTATTTGTGGAATAGTAGGTATAATACAAAATCAGTCAATAATGTTGCTCACAAATCATTTATTATTAAATCGATTTCGGTTAATAAACCATCTTCAGTACCTATACAGTACAAACACGCAACATATTTTATATAAATAATCAGTAGTGGAAAAATTGGAATAATTAAATGGACTGCTAAGAACAGAAATTGAAGAAAGTAAAGAGTCTAAAAAGTCTTTGATGCGGTCTTGCGTGAAAAAGGGGAAATAAGAAAAGAAGATACCCATAGAATAAATAGACATTAAATAGACAGTGTAGTGAAACAAATAAATGAATGAATAAAAAATATATAAATGGCGGGAAAAGAAATAATGAATCTTTAGTAAATCCGTAGAAAAATATAATATAATAAATCCTTAGTAACCACTAATTGTAACGTCATAAAGCTCCCCAAAACAAGGACGGGTGAAGGTAAGGACAAAATTACTAAGAAAATAAAATAGTACGGTATTTAATTACTCTGATAGGGCTAAAAACTACTATTAAGGTTGAAAAAAATCAAAAATTTGAAAATTTACAATAATATGAAGCGTGGAAAAGGTAAATAGCGAAAAGGAATCCTCCGATTTAAGTAGGACTTACCTTGAATCTAACGAAAGAGCTAACTACCAGAAAGAAACTCTAAATCTAAGCGGTCTAAACTAAAAGCTTACTAACTATCTGATCTACTGTAACAATCTAAAACTGCAGATCTACTGTATAGTCTGACTAAACGAAAAAAACAAATATTGTAAAAAAATCTCTAAGAAAATCTAAAACTACCTGAAACTGAGCGAGAGAAATTCTGAAAGCTCCTGATCAAAAGAATAAATACTGCAAAGTGAAAGGGGGTGTAGGCCAACGTATGAAAATGAAATAAAAGGATGATTATGATATCATAAACGTCTAAAAGCGATAAAAATTACGTAGAAAAATCTTGGCAAATAGGATAAGTAATATCTAGTGCATACACGAAAACTCTCGTAAATAAAACAAATTACAAAAATAAATACGGGCCTAGAAAATCAGCGGTAAATAGGTAAAATAGTCTGGTTAGTATTAATTTCTGCCTTGAGTTTGTGTATCCAATGACTCTCACAGATGTCTAACCTGTTTATGTTTTGTGGATCTTCAAGAAAAATTACATTATAACAATCTGAAATTTTGGGTTTATTGGCGTGTGTCGAGTAATGGTAGTTATGATAGTGTTTGAGTAGGGCTGCCTGATCCGTGTTGTTGTATTCTGAAAACTTATTGTTCCAAAAAGACCTGTGTGCCGTCTATCTGACAGAAAATTTGTTTTTGGTCTGGCCAATGTACAGCTGGTCGCAACATTGTGCATTGGGCAGCGTAAATGCCAAAGTTGGAACAATTCAAATTTTGAAAAAGATGTATGCTTATATCATCTTTGTTGGTGACTGCATTAACTGTTTGGACCATAGAGCTATGTTGACCATGATTCCCACACAAAGCACATTTGTTGCAAGGGGATGAACTTTCATTTCTTGTCTTAGTTGATGTTTGAATATTGAGGGCAATTCTTCTATAGTTTGTTAGCATGGATTGGATTGTAGCCCGTTTTTTGTATATGATGCACGCATTGGGAATAAGTTTTTTCTCCTTTTGGCTTAAAGTAAACAAAGTGGAAAACGGTGTGGCCCAGATTAATCGTTTAGTTTTACTTTCCATGACTTGGCTATTTTTGTTTTTCGGACCAAAACGTTCTTCCCAGTTCACAATGGTTCACACTCTGTATTCCCCATCATACAACGAAAATAACAATCATAAAGCGTGCAAACGTGATATTGTATTTTGGAGGGATATTGATGAAGATATGACGTCAGGCCGATATTAACTCACAGCTCATTTGCTTGCAGTCTACTTGATTATTTTATTTCTTGCCGTGACATCGCGAACGCAGTTTTCCGTATGCAGGACTGAAAGTTTTCCCGTAAGCTACTTGTGGTTCTTTCCCCAAAACTTACATTCTATGAGAATGTCGTTTCCTAATTTGGCAGGCTTGGGTATCGGTGCGGTATTGTTGGTGAATATAGTCATCGCTTTGATACCCGCAACAATGATTGAGGACCGCATTTCTTTAGATGGCTTGAGGGAAGTATCAAATATTTAGACATATCTCTACGGTCTCTGTCAAGCTAAGATTAACTTCTCGTATCTAGATTTCTTTTAGCTTACTTGGCACAGGAAAAACAATCTTATGTCTGAGATTATTCTATCCCAGTCTTGGTACCCACTTCCTCCCTCCCTGTTGCGAAGCTCATTCAAAAAGGCATCAAATGGTTCACTCCATGAATATGCCAAAAGCGGTAGGAGTTTATTACAAGTTTTTTCTTTGGTTCAAAATAGTTTTTCAATTTTTGTAGCAGTATATCAGGTGAGTCATAATTAATCTTCATCGTTCGTGTTGGTAAAATGCTGACTAACTCAATGGCCTGAGAACCGGTGCAGTGCAATATAATTGCCTTTTGAGTAGCGGCGGATTCAGAAAATGTTGGTGGGGGAATGCAGTTTCGAATTAGGTAGAATACTAACTGAATGCAAAGGTGTTAAACTCAAAAAAGAGCGTAAATAAGCCCTTTTTAGAAAATGTGTCCATGTGAGAGGAGTTGATCTATATTCAGAACTTTTCAGCAGCAAAATTTCACATTTTTAAGCGTAATTTTTCTGGCAAAGTTAAATTTGAAGCAAATAGGGAACAAAAATGATTCTAGGGGGGTCCGGGGGCATGCTACCACGGAAAATTATTGAGAATTTACGTACTGCAAAGGGCATTTTGGCGCTTTTCGAACAATTTGAAACGCAAATTTTGCTCTTAACTTTGCCCCTAATCAGTCATTCACCAAATATGTTGCATTTTGTTCGTACATTTTTGATTTATGCGTAGCTAAAGATCTGTTTGCACTAAATGCGATTTTAATCCAATTTGTTGTCGTACGAAATTTTATCCATTTTTTGACGAGTAAGAAATTGGTGGAAATATCTTCCACACTACTCGAAACCCCAACAGTGCTTTTTATCGGTTATTTTGTAAAGCCTTACGATTGTTTTCTAAAACGCCGTGCAAAGTGACGTAGTTTTACGTCATAACTTAGGCCCTATCGTAAAAATTCCACGCTCGCAACTATTGTATTAGACGCCCCTCAACCAGCCGAAATTTATAACCTTATGAACACTTTAAACCCAAGTAAAGCTAGTGGGAAGGATGACATTCTCCTTTTTTTATTAGATTAGGAGCTGAAGTTTTAGCAACTTTCTTGTCAGTGTATTTTGGATTTTGTTTTGAGCTTGACTTTTTTCCCGATATTTTTAAAACCGCTAAAGTTGTCCCAATTTTCACATCAGGAAATAAACATCTTGTCCAAAATTATCGCCCCATTTCCCTTCTTGTCAAAAGCAATAGAAAAATTGATAAAATCTTGCCTTCTGAAATTTTTCTCAAAACATAAAATTTTATACGATCTCCAATACGGTTTTCGCGAAAAGCACAGTGTATTGCATGCGCTCTTATAGACGTAACTTCTTTTAGCTATGATGCTATACAAAACAAGCAAACTACGGCGCTACTCTTAATGAATTTTACCAAAGCCTTTGATACTGTTATCCCACGAAATACTAATGAATAAGTTGTATCACTATGGCCTACCGTACGTGCACCCGCGTACGGACTAATCGCTAGTTATCTCTCATGCAGAAATCGATTTGTTGCTGTTAATAACACTCAGTCTTCTCTTAAACTTATCAATATTGGTGTTAATGCAACCACAGTTAACTGTAAATCACGACTATTTGAGGATGATGCATGTTTTGTATTAAGTGATGTTTCCCCACAGACGCTGGAGCTCAATCGTAACGCAGAATTACAAAACTTATTTAGATAGTGTGCTGCAAGCAAATCCCAAATAATTCCAAATAAATCTTTCGCCATTGTGATCAGAGTTGTCAACGGGCCGAAGATTTTGGGGCCGGCCCGGCCCGAACCCGATTTTTCAAGCCCGAACCCGGCCCGAACCCGAATCCTAATTTATCAGTCCGTCCGAGCCCGATTTTAAGCCCGAAATCAAAAACATCACATTACCTTTTGAAGAACTTGTAATTAAAATGAAAAGACGTAATATTACTCATCCACAGTCACACTAACGACGGACAGCAATGAATGTTTATATCCAACAGTTAAGAATACGGAATTAAGCAGTAAAGCCAGTAACCACTGTAGTGTGCCTGCCCTACAGGCCTGATATCCATAACTTTTAGTAGCTAAGATAAATGAACGAAATAAATAAGCAAGCACAAACGAAATAAATAAATAAGCAGACTTGAAGCAATAGAAAATCATCAATTCAGCAGCGCGGCGGAATTGATGATTTCTATCGCTTCAAGTCTGTCCGGCAACAAGCGACTACGTCGCTCCGTTAGCGTCAGACCACAGGAGGAAAAGTCGCGTTCCGACTGAGCACTGGAGCTCTGACTGGCGAACAGCTTTCGCGCAACTTTGCTCAGGATCGGAAAAAGTCCTTTGTTTGCGCGCCAATAAGTTAGTGGATTTGCATCATTAGCTTTGCCGTCATTCCCTTTATACGATTGGAGCTCCTGTAACAATACAGAAAATAAATACTGTTTTATCACAAGGTTTAATTTAATGACATGCGTAAGTTCTGGGATATCGATAAACAACTGCCCCAGTAAATTTCAGTCAGCAACATGACAACTATTTTAGAAAAAAATGCTTATGTTTATTATTAGAAATGTTCTATAATGTACCTTGTTCAGACTTTCTCGGTCAGCACTGCTGATCATCCCATCCTCTGCCATGTTGTCAGGAGTGCTTAGTACATTTCTGCCATTCCGAAAATCTGAGAATGGGTCGCTGTCGTCTGATATTTCGACTCTAGCTCGCCTTTGTGGAGGACTGCCTCGATGTAGTGAAGCTGAAGCATACTGAGTCGCGTGCTCCAAGTGCTGTATGATCCATTTGTCAATGTCCGACAATAATCTTGACTTGAAAAGTATATCGCTACGAGATCTATCGGGCACGAAGTCAAATTTCTTGAAATCGGGATCTAGAAAGGTAGCCAACCAGTGATGCGCTTTCAAAGACTCAGAGTTCTATCCACAATATCTCTGAATTGAGTCTTCAAGATTCCGATTTCTTTGCTGTCACTCTCCAACGGTTGAGCCAGATCAACTGCTTTATAATACGTAAGCACGACATATTGGATGGTAGGTTTGGAGTTAAATTGTAGCGCTTTAAATAGATTACCAAACGGTTTCAAAAACCCCAATAAATTTTCGTTCAGTCTTCGATTAACTGACGCCACAAGGATTGCTCGATCACGATGTGGTTCCGCAAGAATTCTCATCAAAGTATCATAACTTTCGTTTATTGAGTGAGCTCGATCACAGAGGCCTTGCCAACGTCTGGTAGATGATCCTTTCTTTACAGTTACTGGAAGCTGTTCCTGCAATCCAGATGCTTGGTTGCAATATTTTACTAGCGCAGCGGCAGCACTGTCGTACTCCAGCAGCTCTGGAGACAGATTACATGCTCTAGACCACATAGTCGTAAAGCAAGTGTGAAGATGATGAGCAAAACAATCCAAACGGCCAGATCTGTCCATTTTTTCAAACGCAGCCACGATATTGGCTGCATGGTCGGTTGTAGCAGTCACATTAGTGGGATCAATATCATACTCCAAAAATATATCCTGCATTACTTGGATGATATTGTCAGCAGTATGGCGTTCCGTACCGAAATGACGGACCGCCAAAAGGTGGTGTTTCAGATCAAAATTTTGATTTATCCAAAACGCATGCATGTCAAGGTAGGAAGAATGCTTATAATCATCTGACCACATATCCACAGTCACAGCTAAAGAGTCTGCATTTTGAGGCTCGACCAAATCATTCTTCAACTTTAGTTTAACTTCTTTTGCCTTACTTTTGCAAAAGCTGGAAATAGTGTTCCGCTTATACAAAAAATCTTTGACGTTACAATGGCCATGCTTGGCGGCTATGTTTGCAACTGTTTGTAATAAACCGCACAAGCCATCTGCCTCTAAAGCATTGAAAGAGTGATAGTCTCTTACGCAAAAGTCCAACTGCGCATTTTTGATGGCTAGCTTCTCGGCATCATTAAGCTTCATCTTCTTCACGAAAGGCAAAGATTGTTGTATTAGCGGCTGAGGCTGAGAGCATGTTTCAGCATGACGTTTTATGTGGGATGACCCAGTCAGTTTATTGTCGAACCTCATAACAGTTTTGCAATTTTTACAAATAACAAAACCAGGAACCGTAGCAGTTGAATTTGATGCTGATGCGTCTTCATTTTCTACACATATACTTAAAGTGGAAAACGATTTCCAAAATTCTGCACGACCAGGTGATCCTGTGTACTGAAATTTGGTAGGGTTCTTTTGAATTTCCAAAGACAGTGCTTGAGCCGTTTGGAAGATGTGAGATGACATCGAGTATGGCTATTGATGAAAATTTAATAACTACGAAATTATATTCTATCACCTACTGTATATCATCTAACAATATGTCAGATGTAAAGTTAAAATACGACAAGCTAGAGTGATATGGCATTTGCTCTTTCGCTCTTCTAGGCTACTCTGCCAATAAAATAAAAGTATATACTGTAGGCCTGCCGCTTACGCATGTATACTATACATTGTATAGTGCATGTTTTTGCTGCTTCAGTATATAAATTGTAATAAATTCGGTTTAGGCCTGCCTACAAAAATACAACTAGGCTAGCAGCTGCTGGCCGAGTGGATAGAGCGTCTGCTTCTGCAGCTGAACTGCTGTAGACACGGGTTCGATTTCGAGTTGGGTCAAACTAATGACTTGAAAATTGGCACCGATATTCACAGCTTTCCAGCTTGGCGCATTTAAAGGGACAGTAGGCTACGGGTATGCCTGGATAACAAGCCGGCAAGTTCACTTGTGCAGTAGGGAAGTGCACTTCGCCGGATTTCTCATTTCTCTGTGGTAGAGTCATAGACAGATGGCAATTAAGTGGCTGCTTGAATCCAAGATCGAAACGCACTTCGCTCTTTTCTGGCCGAGGAAACTCGTCAAACAAAGCAATAAACTATATATAGCCTATACTTCTTTTTCTTCGGGCTTGACGCATAATGGCGTAGCCTGGATAATACCGCTCAAACTAGCTCAAACGAAGAAGATAGCCTACTAAACTGGACTAAATTGGCCTATGCCTTTTTTCTCTTCTTAGGCTATTTCTTTTGACGAAAAGGAATGCTTTAATACCTGATCTACGATATATTCACGCTTTCAATCCTAAAATTGGTGTAATTCTTTAATATTATTAAATTACTACGGCTTTTTACAGTAAATTCTTGAGATCAAAAAGAAATTACGCTCGGAGTTCCTCAAAGCTAATTAGTTTTTTCCTGTTTTTACTGGTTATAAATTTATGATCGACAAGCCACTTATGAGATCATAAAGTTAGCTTTGTCAGAGACATTCTATCTCTCAATCCTCAGCGTATGATATCACAATACTTTGCTAAATTGCATTGATTTGTATGAAACAAAGTCTAACACTGCTTTCGTAGGCAGACAATTAGTGTTCTCTTTACTTTATTCCAGTAAAAAGGCGAAAACCTTATCGCTTACTGAAAACTTCGATTTTACTGAGGCGTGCGGCCCGATTCAAGCCCGACAATTTTTCAAAATCCAGGCCCGAGCCCGGCCCGAACCCGGCCCGAACCCGACCCGACCCGAAAAGCCCGAGCCCGATTGACAACTCTGATTGTGATACTGTCGCGAAATGGGAAATTGCATTACTTCGCTGACAGGACGATTGATAAGAATTATATGACGAACCGTAGAAATTAATTCGTTCTCAGATCTGACCTCATAAAAAACCAAGACCTTCTTCAAAGCAGCATTACAGCGCTCTGGATCCACGTTGAGAGCGCTGTAATGCTGTTTTGCACTCATGAGCTTCATGTTCCATTGCCCCAGATTCAGAGCAATACGACCGGCGGCCAAGACCAAACGGTTCGTTCCGTGACGTTGATGCTTTGCTTGGGCACTCCACTGTTCTCTGGCCCCTGCCATCACTCACGTAACACCTCATCGCGTCTTTATGAGTTCTAGGTAAACTGGTCTTCAAATCCTCTTTTGTCACCGGCGCTTTTGTGGACAACTTCTTCCCGTGGGCATTTAGGTACTGCTCCGCCAGCTTTGCCAACTCCTCCGAATCCTTAGGACTTCTCTTCTTCAAGAACACTGACACATCCTTAGACAGGAGTTTGTAAACTGCTCCCTCATTATTAACTCGGACACCCCCTTAAAAGTTTTGTCCCCACTGGCTAGTTCGACCCACTTATCAAAGTAGTTGGAGAGTCTTACAATGAACTGACTAGGAGATTTCTGTCCCTCCGGCTTTGCTCCTCGGAATCTTTCACGGTAACCCTGTTCCGTGAAGTCATACCTCTGTAGAAGAGCCTTCTGTAGCTTATCATAATCCCTTGCTTGTTCGTCTCACAATCCGAAGTAAACATCCAATGCTCGACCTGAAAGCAATGGGCTTAGACGAGTAGCCCAGTCAGATCGTTCCCAGCCTGCAACAGTGGCATATCTTTCAAAGCGAAGCAAGTAGCTATCCAGATTATCCTTTCCGTCCACAAAACCAGGAAGCACTGGGACTTTAGTTCTTGCAACCGCGTTCTGAGAAGCTTGGCTTAATGCCACCCGTTGGTCTTCCGATAAAGCACTCCTTTGATTATCCAATCTCTCGCTTTCTAAATGCAAATTTTCCATCTCCAGCTTGTGTTTTCTCTCCGCTTCCCGTTCCGCTGCCTCGGCAGCCAATTTCCTTTCCTAGGCTTCTGCCGCCAATTTTAATTTCCGTTCTTCGGCGTCGGCAGCCAATTTCCATTCCTTGGCTTCTGCCGCCAATTTTAATTTCCGTTTCTCGGCTTCGGCAGCCAATTTCCGTTCCTCGGCTTCGGCAGCCAATTTCCTTTCCTCGGCTTCTGCCGCCAATTTCAATTTCCGTACTTCATTCTCTTGTATCATTTTCCACTCGTGGGTAAAAAACTTCGTCTTCTCCTTTCCTTCAAGACCAATTTCTTCTGCCTTTCGTTTCAGATCTTCCAACGTGATAAACCCGCTTTTAGTTGCCATGACAATCCGCTAACTATCAACCAAACAAAGAAAAATGATATCCCGGACGAGCCCTTAAAATGTCGCGAAATAGGAAATTGCATTACCTTGCTGACATGACGATTGATAAGAATTGTATGACAAACCGTAGGAATTAATTCGTTCTTAGATCTGACCTCACAAAAAAACCAAGACCTTCTTCACCAAACGAATATAATAATCGACCCAACTTAACTCACTAAGCCACGGTACTCACCGTACTATACTTTTTAATAAACACAAGCACCACTGCTCACTTCAGTAACACCATACACCAAGGGCTATCTATACCCTTCAGCATACAACAATACTGCTCACTCTACGCACACTAAATCTACACTCGAATAACTACGCTCGAAAATTCATGCCTGTTCATACTCTAAATTTAAGTTCGAGAACGTTCTATAACATTCTTAAAAGAAACACGAAGAAAAATCTTATGACATGCAAAAATTCACACTAAACCACAGTGAACACAAATGTGACGTCACAAGCACAGGTTTTGACTCGGTGAAATTACGCAATGGAGATCTATCCAGAATATTAACAAAAAAATTACGTCAGTAGACAATGATGACTTCATAATGCAACTTTACAAACAACCCCACGAATAAAACTTCGAAAAACAACGCATCGGTCTTGAATCTTCTACCGTAGACAAAGCATTTGAAACAAAACATATTAAACAGTTATATCGTTACAAATAACTCCTAAAATAAATGCTGCCAATATAGATCTAAACTTAAGGAATGAAAACAAAACAATCACTTGTTGCGAGTCATCAAAATACCTTGGCGTGACGATCGATAATAAACTTAACTTCAAAGCTCATACACGTAACATTGACGGTAGAGTTGCTCGATCAGTTGGCATTTTGACCAAACTCCGTCATCTTTTTCCCTTCTCCGCTCTTCTTCTTCTCTATTATGCTCTTATTCACCCTTACCTCTCATTTGGCCTTGCAATTTGGGGCAGCACATATCCAGCATATATTCAAAAACTACAGCGATCGCAGAATAAAGTCATCAGCATAATCTCTAATGCAAGTCGCAAAACTTCCGTTACTCCGCTTTACAAAAAATTATTGTGTTCTCAAACTCGCTGACCTATTTAATTATGAAATGGCCAAAATTATGTACCAGTTTTCTAAACAAACCCTTCCCTCTCATCTTAATTGCCTATTTGACGCGCTCTCTACCGTGCATGAGCGCCGCACAAGATCTAAAACTAAGCAAAATCTTTATATTCCTAAATTCTCAACCTCCCGATGCTAAAATTCTTTTAAATACCAAGGATCAAACATTTTGAACTCTGTAACTACTGGTTTGGAACTACAAACTTTCAGAAAGTTCAAGATCAATTGCAAAAATCTACCGCTCAAAAGTTACCATTAAATTTTGCATCCCCCAGTCATTTTTTTCTTTTTTGTGTTACCAATTATCAAAATATTTTTTTAGCTTGCAATTTCGAATTGAAGTGTCAAACATTGACAAATTCCAGGGTGGCTGCTGGACTTGAAGAACCGTGAATGGTTCCTTCGCAGTCTCCCGTTGGTGATGCTTTTAGTTTATCGACAAAATAAACAGTTCTCTCTGTCTGTCTAACTGTTTCGTGGCCTACGTCACCTTACGTACGAAAAGTCGCATCCCACGCGTTCTGTGTAAACACACCTTAAGGCGTAAGACTTATTGTTGAACCGCAGAGGTTCGAAATTATGGAAAACTTTTATTCATCAAAAATATTGTTGAAAAATGAAATCGGCTGGTGAGGGGATGTATCCCCCACATCCCCCCTGAATCCGTCCCTGCTTTTGAGTTTTCGAAGATTTATTTAATGCACCACTGATCACTTGCAAAGAGGCAAACTTCAACTTCTCGTCGCCATAATTTTTTCAAAAGCATCAGCTAAATTGGAAAAACTAATGTCAAGCATCGGTGGTAGATTCAAGTTCCAATCACTCACCGTTTCAAACTTTCCCGAAAGACCTAAATCAGCTTTTCCCCTGCCACCATGCTAACAAGAAAGATTTTTTGTCTCTCAACTCAGTCTTAAAGAAAGCATGGCCGCGTCTTCAAGTTGCAGCAACGAACGATACAGGCTAATGAAGTAGTGATTCTGTTGACCGCAAGTAAAATCACTGAAGACGGGATCTTGCCCATCTCTGAACATAGCTCTTCCGGTATCTGTACAATGCTGTTGCTAGAAGTTTTGTCATCTGGCTGGACCCATTGCCATACTGCGCTTGACCACATTATGCGGAAGAATTTGAATCCCTATTCGAGTTGTCATGTAAAATTTACGGATAAAAATCATAGATATGTAATACTGCAACTATATTGCGCATTAAGGCGATGTGAAATTTTGAAAAGTAAGCGCTTTCAAAATCCGAATTATATATCGAGGAACCTTTACCTTTCCGCATCATCCGGATATATTTTGTTTTTATGAACCAACTTAAACATACAGCCATTTCCAAACCACGCATTGTATATCTGCAACCGCTTTCGCCACAAGCACTGTGATTGCTTAAAATTGATCACGTGACACACGCCAACATTACTGGTAACTGTTCTTCACAACTAAAAATGTAATAAAGCGAGAAATGATTTTTTGCAATTGAATAGTTCACACTGAATAGGCCAAGAATGCAAAAATCGGTAGTTTTTTAAAACAAATATGCAGGTAATGCGGTAATGAACGAGAAATAACACAGAAAAACAACATAAACCTATTGGTAAAAGCAATACTTTATTACAGATCCTCCATTGCAACAAAGTCAGATTTTGTATTTGCTTAGGGCCCGACTCCACGTGAAGAAACTCTTGCGCAAATTAAGCCACCACGACGTCGGTAACCAGCGACATTACCACACGCTTGAGTGACTTTTCGAATAAGCCGCTCCACAGCTTGAGTATGTGCAGGAAAGCGTGGGCATTCCAGCTTTCTTCCACCAGGTTGCTGATCTCATCCAAAGACAGATGCGACGTAAGATCGTTATGTTCTTGCAATCAACCAGGAAGCGCAGAGAGTCGGCATTGAAATTTAACGGTGGTGGAACAAAAACACGAATAGAGACATCCCCTCGATTGCTGCCATTGCGAACTTCCAGGAGTTTTTACGTTCACAATCTAGGTTCATCACTACAAAGCATGGCAATAAAGAAACTCTCACTATGAGCGTGCCAAGACTTCACGTAGGGTCTTACAATTTCCTGTGTAGCAGTAGGGAGAAGGCCATCCACCCTTGCTAGTTAGTAAGTTCACAACCGGATGTAGTTTATAGCCCTACTCATATTCAGGAGTTAAGGCTATTTCCAACAACTTGATGCTTTGAGAGGCACAGTCTGCACAGTCGGCAAGCCATGGTCAGCCGTCAAGCGTGAAGCAAAGGACCAGAATTCAAATACAGTCAAACCTCGGTTTTCGAACGCTTCGGTTCTCGACCAAATCGGTTTTCGAACAATAAATTCGAATTCAGACTTCGAACATAAATTCGGATCACGACCAAACCAATAGGGATGTGCCTCAAGGAAAATTACTCGGACTCGCCGAGTAACGAGTATTCACGACATTACTCGGCCGAGTCCGAGTATCTACGACGTCAAAATTTGAATTCAAAATTAGGTGAAGAGCAAAAAAAAGGTCATCAAGTGCGCAGAAGTCCCAATTTCGACTCAAATTCGGTTAAAAAGCAAAAAAATAGGTCAAAGTGTCAATGGTTTAAAACTCGGACTCGGCCGAGTAATAAGGCATTACTTGGCCGAGTACTCGGACTCGACTCGGCACATCCCTACAAACCAATCGAATGCAAACAGACTAATTGCCTGCTCCCATCGCTTTAACACGAGGTAAAGACCTCACACGATGACTATCACTTCGCACAGATGATTCATCACAATAGTTTTGCAACTTTTGTGGAAGAGGATTTTCCTTCAAAAAAGTGATGACTGTAAAAGTGCTATTGCTGCTGCACAATAGGCCACAGTACTGTATTTTTTTTACTGTTTCATTATTAATTTCTGCACTAGTACTGTACAGTATCTTAACCTTTAATGTTTTCGACGTTTTAAAAATGAAAGATACGAAATGTTTATTTTACAGTATGTTTTTCTTATCATCTTAGCTAGGAAATCCGTTATTAAAATAAAGCACAATCTATTTCTACCCATTTTTTATTTATGGTATACATGATAAAGTACAGTTTATGGTGTAAAATACTCTTTACAAAAGCTGTTTTCTAGACTTGGAACGGATTAAAATTAATTACGTTAATTCTAATGGAAAAAATTGTTTCGGTTTTCGAACAAATCGCTTTTCGAACAGCCTTCTGGAACGGGTTACGTTCGAAAACCAAGGTTTGACTCTACCTTAAGCGGTTGTCAATAATCCCTTGTTGAATAGATGTCACGGAAAAAAGGAGATACCGTTGATATGCGAACAGATCAGAAATAACTTGTGGTGATTGTTGCAAGTCGGACCTAGCGGTGATAGGGAGAACGTTTTCATTTCACTCAAAATCTTCCACAAGCGGTAGCATTTTTCACACAGGCCCTTTAAATGAAGCACTTCCAGAAGTGGGACCATCAAGCTTTTGAAGTAGATGACATAGTGGCAGTTCATTGGTGTGCAGCCAGCATATGTCCCAATGTAAGTAATGTTCATGTTGATGTACGCTGACACTTGGCGAGGAAGAACTTCAGTTCAGCCTTGCTTAGGACAAGTGCGTTTGACATGTGCTTCCAATTCACAGGAATTTCCGCATTCAGATTTGTAGCATGAGACATTGAGGCTATCACGCAACGGCACTTTAAAATTTCAAAAATTTTATCAAGCCTATATCATCAAAGATTTTGTGCTTTAGACCAGTGGTCGGCAACCTTTTCCGCACAGCGGACCGGTTTGAAACTGAATTGTTTTTGCGGACCGGCCTTTAAAAAATCGAAAATGTTTAAGCAATAAAACACTTATATTTATTCAGAACTGAACATCTCGATCTTGTATTACTCTGACCAGAGTATTAAACTTTTTCAATCTTGCTGCAGCAGCATTGCTTAATTTTTTTATAGTAGCTTCTCCAACCTGATTCTTAACGTTATTCTTTCTCTTAACCAAGCGCTGTTTGATTTACAAAAGATTTACGATAAAATGACAGCATAATCAAATGTTCGCTTTTCAATTAAAAGATTTGACTTTTCAATTTGGTTAGTTTTGTGATATTGAGTAACTTTGCCATATTGGGTCACCAGAATTGAGTTATTTTGCATTTTTACAAAAACGTCCCAAAATTGCATCTCACGTTATAAAAACGTTTTAAACTCAAAGCATTTATTCTGAAAACGCATATGGACCGGTAACAAACTTTACACGGACCGGCATCGGGCCGCGGCCCGGTGGTTGCCGACCACTGCTTTAGACCATGAGATCCACTCCGTTGGAAGTATAGCTGATGGCGGTAGGCAAATTTTTCCTGCTAGCGATTAAAGAAGCAGAAGCTGCAACTAACGACGAATTGACACGACGGTATCATAATGATTACTTCATTTGCGATTTTAGTGAAGAGGGAATAGTCCGCTTTCTTCCCAGACTCCTATAGAGCTTGTTGGAAAACGAATTAGTGATTACGTCATAACAAAACAGTAAATAAGCAGTATTATTGTTTTCATGCTCTACGTTCTAACGTTTACCGAATGAGACACTATGCCTGCTATCAAAAATATGCGATACTACCTTTAGTAAAGCACAGTATGCAAGGATATCGCGTAACGTTGGTAAGTCTGCGGTAGGAAGCTCTTTAGAGGGACCAATGACGGAACTTGCAGAACTCCGAACGCTTTTCTCAGAGGGTTTTGGCATTTTATAACATGATTCAGAAGTGAGCAATAATATTCAAGATCTTGTAACTAAATTTTTATCGAGACAAAAAGTTATCTCACTTATTGCAAGAATGAATAGCCAACAAAGTTAATACCCCACAGTTAGCACTGCTACAAAAACAATTTTGTTTGCAACCTCATCACAGCAAATACACTTTTACCGTATGCTAAATCCTAAATAACCATTTATAAAACATGAAATAAAGACTATTGTCTAGGTCAGGCGGATTTCTGCTTGACACTCTTTTGATGCCGTTAGGCTAGGCTGAGTTTTTGTTAGCAAAGAATTTCTATTAAAAGTACTAGGGTATAACTTTTACAGTATCATAGCACAGAACTTAATAGAGAACTTAAACCAGGCTTACAACAAAACTTCCTCTTATCCCTTGATACGCTGCCGCAACATCGGTCGCACTTTTTGTCTGCCGCATGCGAATGTTAATGCATAGTTGCAGACCTCGATTTCACCTAATTATGTAATCACTGCGCGTTTTATCGTTCACGTGACTAGTGCGTTGAACGAGTTCAATTGCTAAATGGCCGAGTGGTATAGAGCGTCTGTCTTTTGAGCTTAGACTCGGGTTTGATTCCGAGTCGGGTCAAACCAATGCCTTTAACATTGGTATTCACAGCTTCCCTGCTTGACGCTCAGCATTAAAGGGATAGTGTGAAAAACAAGCCGGCAAGTTTACTTGTTGTGCCGTTGGGAAAGGCACTTAGCGGGATTCCCCCATCTTGGTGTGGTAGACAGATGGCCGGCAACTCCTAAGCGAGCTCGTATATCGCATTGATCGCTTTCTCGTGATAGGAGGATAAATATGCAACTAAAACTAAAAACTAAATTGCGCTTTTTCCGAGTTTGAGATTTCTTACATTCAAATCCCTCTATGTTTTCATCCACTGTGTTTTATGACGTGAAACTTCACAGACTTACAATCAATACTAGTACCATCCTTGATTTGTAATTCGAATTTTTAAATTTAAGTTTCACATCACCTTATTGCGAATAGCGCGAGAAAAAGTGTAACAATTTGAAGTCTTCGATCCGCCATCTTGGAATCACCCGCTGTGCGCATGGTTACTAAGTGCGAATACATTGTAAACCAGTGTAGCAGCGCAAGTAGTCGCGGTACAAGTTTAAATACCTGCAATTGGGCCTAAATAATCGTAATTTATGAACAAAATTATAAAAAAGGCAAAAAATCATTCATAATTTCATTTAATTTAGCGTTGTCGGCTTTGATATTGGATGAACTGTTTTTGCAGTAGAACGGTTGTAGAAACTAGAGAGTGAGCTAATGTAAGCTTATATCAGTGGCGTACGCAGGATGTTTCAATGGAGGGGGTTTCAGTGACGTCACATCGTGATGACGTAAAATACTGCAATTAGCCTATAGTAGTTCAGAGGTATTAAAGTGCATCGGATTGTAATGTTTCTAGTCTAAATTACTGCGCAATTGCAACTATCATGATTAAGCTTAAGCTATATAGCGCCATAACAAAGGAAACAATCCTGATATTTCATTGACACTTTTGCTTGATTCTTTGGGCTTTATTTAAGGAGCGAAAAGGTTTCACCGAAACTCAAGCTGTCAATCCGTAGTTAAAAATTTACTGAAAAAACTTTAGTTGACCTCATTTTTGGGTCATAGGAAGGTTAACTGACTAAAGTAGGCTAGCTTTTGCAATGTCACAAACAGGGTGTAGCCAGGGGGGATAAAACAAGTTATTGCTTCCCTCCAAAAAAATCTTTTTTCAAGAACCAACATTGATATAAACAATGCATGTAAACCTTGATATAAACATTTAATATGCACTCATGAAAGGAGCAGTATATAGTATCCCCTGTCTTGAATAGTGAAGAGAGTGAAACATGGGAACAAACTGCCCTCCCTACCGAAACATTTTTAAATTACAATAAATTACGCGCGAGAGGAATCCCTGATCATGCGATTAAACTTAAAAACAGCGTCGATATTATCCAAGCATTTTTCACCCAAATCACACCGTCGATATCATCAGATACTCTCAAGCACATAATCGGGTGTCTGGGAAACGGAGCACTCCAGCTCCTGAGACAGTTACGGTGCGTAAAAACAATTTTGCCACCCCCTCCCGTTCCGCCCCTGGGCCTCTTTAAATCTTTCATTGGTTTGGTCTTCCTTGGCAGTATCTTTATTTTATTTTTAGCATTTAGAGCAGTGTCAATTTAGGTTTTTATATTTTAATAATTTTTCAACAAACCGGCCGGTTATAGCGCAGTGCTAAAGTTGTCGCTATCGATGTGGGAGGTCTGAGGTTTAATTCCCAGGCCGGTCAAATCGGACACAGAGTAGCCAATGGTTCGCTACCGCTGCGACGTTTCTTCGGAACTGCGTTGTCTAGGCGTTAAACCGTGGGGTCGGGCCCCGCCACTCGCTACGACGCTGCAATACTACAGCGAGTTTAATGAAACGATTGCAGTGAAGATTTGATTTAAAAAAAAAAATTGTGTGCAGCCATAGTTACTGCAGATACTTCGTATTTAAGGGAACTACCACTTACCAATTGCTTCACAGCAGCATAAATGACAAAATTGCAGTTCAAGCAAAACACATCAGAAAAGTTGAAATACCGGTATTGTTGCATCGTATCATAATAAAAGTTTCTCGAAATTTAATCAGAAAATTGGACCGAACAGCAAATTCGGCAAGCTCCGCACGAAGAAAAGTCGGTTCGTCTCAAAAAAGAAAGGTTTCACCTTTTCTGCAATCGTCAACGTCAAGCGCAACGCATCAGAAAAGTTTGACTACCGTTATTATTGCATCACAATGAAAGTTTTTCAAGATTATGTAACGTTAGGAAGTTGGATAGCACAGAAAAACATGATAATTGATGACAATTTTGGCAATCTTTGTATGAAAAAAGGCGGATCGTTTCAAAAAAAGAGGTTTTCATTTTTTTCAGTCGTCAATGGAGGGGGGGTTGACCCCCGAACCCCCCCCGTGCGTACGCCACTGGCTGATATTAAAACATTTTCAAGATCAAATAGAAACTATAAATAACGATTTTATTGCCGCAAACCATATCCGTAATAGGGCTACAACCACTGTAGCTAACTCCTAACTCCTGCCAAGAACAGCAATTTCTAAGCTTTCCGCATTTAATTTGTTTAATGCTTTTTCAATCAAGCTAAAGCTAGGCCATGGGCGGCGGAACCGGGGTAGACGCGTCCCTCCCCCAGAAGATTTTCAGGGGGGGACGCTTTTTAGGTGAAAAAACGTCTAGCTTTAATCAGTATCGTACAATGTTGGCCTATATATAGCTGATTAAAAAATAACTCAGTTACCGAGCAAATTTGTCTCGTAGATCGTCATTCTACGTGGAATAATAAGGTGAAGATAATACAATGTAGAATCGCAAGTTGTAATGAGTATTGATAACTTGTTTATGATGATACAATCGTCCATTCCGCCGGTTTTCCTGTCCTTAAAAAATAACTGTTTGAAAGTAGATCAGCTGCTGCATAGTTACCCTGTCCACATGACCAATTTATGTGAGCTTTAAGTCAACATTGATGTGGGCTTGTTGCTGTGGGCATTCTGCATCACAGATAAATTTTTGATGTCATAGGTTCAAAAAGTGACTTTGACATCAAGCCCACAGCAAAAAGCTCACATCGATGTGGGCTTTAAGCAGTGTGCGAAGTAGAGGGGGACGGGGAGACATGTCCCTCCCAGTAAAAATAGTCGTCCCCCCTGCATAAAAAAGATTGTCTTGGGGGGAATGTCAAAACGTACCCCCCAGTGATAAGTACCGTAAAAAGTTAAATGTTTTTTATACGTGTATCCTGTGAAGTGTGGGTACCGGTAGCCTACGGACTGCGGCGATACTTTTCAGCATATCTTGTAGCCATTATGACTTCCTTCACATACCAATCAAGAACAACCTTTTTAATGCGCCTATCGCAGAACAAAACAGTTTGTTTTTCATCAACAGTGAAACATGTCAGCAGCTTTTTATGAACATTAGTGAAAGCACTAAGAATATGTTAAAGTAGCGGTTCCCAAACTTTTTTTAAATCATAACTTATTTAAGATTGAGAGTATGCTTGAAGAAAATGCAATAGCTTTCGGGGCCTTGCCCCGGACATCGCTGGACTAGCTTACTGCTCTTCCCCAGACCCCTTGTTTCATTTATGAAACAAAAACCTGCCTAAAACAAAGGTAATGAAGTTTTCGATATTCTACCGTTGATAATTTTTGTTCATCATGCTGGTGGTATGCAGACACGCAGTACCCCCTCCACCACTGTTTTAATTTGGTCATTGACCAATGATATCGCCCCATGAACAATAAATACCATTTTGCAACATTGTCTGCGACTGTCAGCGACATGGCCTAGCGGTACCGGGCGCAGGTGACAGATCCTTCGTGACGGGTTTGATTCGCGGCTGGAGCCGATCGCATTTGACATATTTAACAGGTGGCTGCTGACTCGAAGAGCGCAAGCTCACTTCGCAGTCTCCCTCAATTACCGTTGAATTTCTGTCTTGTTATTTGAGTTCAAAATTCAAGCAAAATTGTAGACAAAAACATCCGCCCCAGTAAAAATGCTCTACTTCGCACCCTGGCTTAAAACCCACGTAAATTGAATATGTGGACAGGGTAATTGTGGCAACTAGTTTAAGCTAAAGATGAGCAAGGGCGGATCCAGGGGGGAGATGTGTGGTATGCATCCTCCCACTAGTCACTTTTCATTAATGTTTTTGATGAATGCAATTTTTCTATAACTTTGAACCTCTTCGATAACAAAAATCCTTACAACTATAGCAAGCATAGATCAAAATGTGCGACCAAACTGCATCATTGCATCATTTTGGTGAAGAGCTCAAAATTAGGGGTAAAAAATTTAGACAGAATTTTTTCTTGAAAATTGTACAAAACGCACTAAAATGGCTATTTACGCTGCCTAATTTTTTTAAAAATTTTCGGGGTAGCATTCCCTCAACCTCTCGGAGCTGTTTTTGTTTATCGATTTGCCTTGAGGTAACTGTGCCGAAAAAACTGTCAAAATGTGCTCCCCTTCCACCCCCCCCCCCCCCCCCCTGAAAACAATTCTGAATGCGCCACTTTCACATAACATTTTCAAAGAGCTTATTTATGCCCTTTTCCGGGTCTAAATGTCAAACGTCTTTACGTTTAGTGAACATTCAACCTAATTTAAAACTTCATCCCCCGCCAAAATTTTTTGGGTCCGCTCCTGGAGACAGAGGTCAAAACTTTCGATAGTCAATAGGTTGTTTTAATAAAAAGCAGTGTAAAACAATCAATAAAATCAGCATGCTGAGCTGGCTAACAATGGGATGCAGGCTATCGCTTCGCCTTGTATAAGCACATGTTTCGTCCGTAGCTCGTTTGACAAATTTGTAAACTCTCTGTGAGATTGTATTGGTCAACTCTTTGTTTTAAGAACACGATGCAAATTTTCGATAAGATTTTGCTCTCATTTTTTTAATAGTTTCGTACCTTTATTGTCAGTAAATTTTGCACCTAATTCATTCTGCTTTCCAATTTTTTGCTTGGGAAAATCTCCACCGATCCTTCCACAAGTGCTAAGTTCGTACCGTACCTCACTGCTGCGAAAAAATACAGTATTTCAATAACTCCTGGATCCGCTTTAAATGCGCCGTCCCCACCCCAGCAAAGTTTCGTTCCGCCGCCCCTGAGCTAGGCTGCTGCTTGTTACAAATCCGTCCAGCAGAGATGATCTTGCGAAGTTGCGTAACGACAATCTTGTGAGTAAGGTCAATGGAAATTTTGGAAAATCTGTATTACAAACAATATAGCCAATACAAACTGAAACATAATTATTCGAATTAAAGACGTTTCGGTTAAAATGTGCTGACCATTTTCAATCTTATTTTTACTATCTTACAGAGGTGGGCACAATTTCGTTAATCGTAAATTCGTTAATAACGAAGTTAACTTTTTCATTAACTAGTTAATTCGTTAAATTTATTTTTGAAATTAACGGACTAAATTAACTTCCGTTAATGCTTGATAACTTCCGTTAAATTTTTGTTAATGGTTATTTCTCTTATTGTTGGTTAAGTTTGACATCGATAAACTAGTAAAATACGACCAATGAGGTCAAAAAGCGAGATAAAAGCAACAAAACATATTGCTTGTGAGCAGAAAAATTGCTTAAATGCTTACGCAAACATCGATATCAAAAAATCTTAAGCTTTTTTTTTTAAAAAGAAATGGCGTTTTAAGTCAAAACTAACGATTCAACGAATTTAATTAACTTCCGTTAATTGGAGCTGAATTTAACGAGTTAACGTTAACGGAGGTAGATAACTGTTTCAACGTAGTAGTGGTTAACGAAGCTAACGTTTTGCATTAACTTGCCCATCTACGCTATCTTATCATATTAGCATTATTTTATCTTAGTATTAATAAGATTAAAAATGGTTAGCACATTTTAACAGAAACGTTTCTAATTCGAATATCTTTCAATTAGTATCGGCTCTGTTGTTTGATGGCCTATACACCATACAATATTTCAGGTATTTTCACTTATGAAATGATCTGGGACATAACTTTTTTCTGGAACTTTCTTCGTCCTCACTTCCTTCGCTAATGCTTCTAGATCTCTTTCTAGTACTATGCCACCTTTTCGAGCAACCAAACGCAACACACTGACAACCACTATCAGTAGCACTGCTGCGGACTAGATCGATTTTTTTTACCAAGTTTATGTTCCAGTTCAGCTTATTTTACGAGTTCGAGTCCACCGAAAATTTATTAAGCCCTTTCGAGTTAAAAAAAAGTGATTATCGTGAGTATGGCACAAGTCGTTTTGAGTAAAAACAAATGATTATAAAGTAAAATATTTTCGGGATCGAATTCAAGTTCGCAGCCCAGAATATTTACAGGTTCGAGTTGGCAGCCCTGCTAAGTAGCAGGGCTGCGAACTCGATTGATTTTTAACCGAGTTCAAGTTCGAGAGCTATTTGCAAGTCCGAGTTCCAGTTCAAGCTCTAAGAATTTTATTTTTCGAGTTCAAGTTCGAATTCGGAAAAAATGACCGAATTCGGCGAGTTCGAGTTCGCAGCCCTGGACTATGTAGGTCGCAATGGCATGAACAAATAAACGACATGCATTTTTTTTTTTTGGTAAAATCATATCTTCAATTTACTCCGATTGTGACTAGCCTACCTAGCCTACTAGAACGACAAACTATATTTCGTAGTGATCTTTTATTTCTTTTTAACAATTTTAATATCTTTCTAATGAACTCGAACAGCTTTATGCGAGTTCATGTTCAAGTTCAGAAAAATATTTGTTCGAGTTCAAGTTCGAGTTCGGCAAAATGATCGAGTTTTTTCGAGTTCGCAGCCCTGCTTAGTAGATTGCTGTCTACTCTTTTCGATATCTGTGGTTGATTCTGTCAAGCTGCAATCACACTAACTGAAACATTGAAACTTTTGGGACATTGCGCAGGATTGCTTCATTGTCATAAGACTCAGAAGTCATAATAAAACCACTGCGATAAAACAAATCTGCACAAGGTCTCAAGTTTCCGTCATTGTGATCACACCTTTAAGCTGAATAAATTACCGGTATTGTATCTTTCATTGATATCGTATGATAATGTTAAACAACTATTAAAGGTTTTCCCATCAAAGGTTTTTACTTCAACTTCTAAAACTTGTATCCATGATTACTATCCATTATTACTATCAGTGAAACCACTCACTGTGTTCAGTGCCCGGATCGAAAATCAGAGCTTAGGTGTAATGTTGCCATTCATTATTTATATTTTAACATTGTTTTTATGAAACTTACAAGAAGTTTCTAGTCTCGTTTATTTGATTGTTACGATACAAGCGAACAAGGTCAATATCTATTAGAATATGAACGCAGTTCGGTAGAGCTTATCCCTACTTCTATTTCCTGCACGTAGTTCAACCGGTTTAACAATTTTTATCAGTTTCTTGCTAATTACAAAAACAAAAAATTTAAAAGTGGCAACTTTACATTTGATGTTCTTCGGAGGTAGACACTAAAATAGACGAAGTTTTCTGGTCTGTAGAATAAGATATAAAAAAAAGTAACCAAAATTACGCTTGATTGACAGGGTTGCAAACCTACGTTGAGCATTGAGGGGATGATTTAGCAAAATTGACCATATTTGGATATTGGGGGGATGATTTAGCAAAATTGATCATATTTTGATATTGGGGGGATGAAATTGGTTCGTACGGGGAATTTTACACTTCCATGAAATATATTTTGGGGGATGCTGCCAGATTATTGGGGGGATACATCCCCCTTATTCCCCCTAGATTTGCACCCATGTTGATTGATTTTCCGAAAAACATTGGCAAGTCACGCGACAAATCTTTTCATTTTCATTTCATTTAGTTGCATATTTATCCTCCTATCACGAGAAAGCGATCAATGCGCTATACGAGCTCGCTTAGGATTTGCCAGCCATCTGTCTACCACACCAAGATGGGGGAATCCCGCTAAGTGCCTTTCCCAACGGCACAACAAGTAAACTTGCCGGCTTGTTCTCCACACTGTCCCTTGAATGCTGAGCGTCAAGCAGGGAAGCTGTGAATACCAATGTTAAAGGCATTGGTTTGACCCGACTCGGAATCAAATCCGAGTCTACAGCTCAAGAGACAGACGCTCCATACCACTCGGCCATCTGTGCTGTTAATCTTATCCTACAGACCAGAAAGCTTCGTCCATTCTAGACCTTCTTAGGAAAGCAAGTAGCATTTTCGGACATACGTTACGATGCTTTTTTTTTAAGTGGGTCCACTGTAAGAATTATGTGTACACTGTGGTAATCTGGAACAAGGGCGTAGCCAGAAAAAAATTGAGGGGGGGCTAAATTTTGTAACTTTTAAATCTGATGTCATTTACTTATAGCAGCAATGCAGCATATTCCCCTCATATCGATGAAAACATAAATTTTGAGAAATTTCTGTATAAGTTTTAAGCTGATCGCTAAATTATGCTAAAATTTTAACTTTTTCCAGAAAACCGGCTGTTGTTGGTTAATTTTTACCAAGCAACTGTTAGACAGTAGGCTATGCCAGTAGCGCACCCAGAATTTGGCAAGGGGAGGAGGCACAACGGAAAATCTGAAAGTGCAACTTCAAGCCACCAGAAGCAATAAGGGGGTCTGGGGGCATAGCCCCCAGCCGTTAACGAATTTTGACGGCTTTCACATAAAAACACTCATTTTAGCACACTTTTTTACCGAAAAAAGGCATGCAGTGAGTGCAGTCACTATGGACAAAGCAAAAATATTTTTGCAGCTTAATTTATGTCTAAAAGCAGAAGCTTGGCTTATAAATAAGTGAAAGGAGGCGGCGACCATTATTAGTTCGAGAAATTAGTCTAAAAGTTAGGTTTTAGCAAATTATTACAGAGCCAAGGGGAGGCCATGGCATCGTTCTCCCCTTGCCCTGTGCAGTGCGTGCGCCTAGGCACTAGGCCTACGCTGTTGACCCAGACACGCTAATCTATCATCATGTATGAACAGTACTCGAGTTGAGGGGGGATGCGAGGGGGTATCATCCCCCCGAAAAACAACACCTTCTCCACATAAAGCATTTTGGCGTAAACCATTCCCTTGCAAATACTGAGTATAGTGACTATCCCTCCTCACGTCTGCGTAAAAAGTTGTACCATCCCCCATAAGTGTTTTTACGACTCGAGCACTGTGTATGAACGCATACCCGGTATATCATTTTACTTGTTAAAGTTATTTACCTGTTTAAATTCGACATTTTGTCATTCGTGAATCGTGATCTACACTCGTCGCTATTATATAAATTTCTACGCAAAACTGAGAAATGCGGTTTTATTGATTTGGTACAATTTTATGGAGAAAAGGTTGAATGTGATTCAACTTAAATTGTGACGCATCGCGCAGTTAAGGAATTTTAAGGAAAATACTCCCATCGGTAGGTTAACTTTTTGATCAAAGAAGCAATGTTTTTGCAGCAGTGTGCAACTGTGCATCGTACTATAACAACAGAGCACTTAACGGGACTTTTATTTCTTCCAATTACCATAGCGTGTTGTCTGTACATCATTCGCTTGAGACTTGCAGAAAAACTTTGGCGTTTGGCAATGTTTATGAAGTTTAGAAGCATAAGAATTTGTAAAACCACGCCCGATCTCCCTTCCCCCACCAACACAGCTGTTTGAAGTCAACAACGATTAAATACACCAGAGGCACAAAAAGTTTCAAACTTTTATTTTGTTAACGATAATTTGTTATTTGATTTATATTTTCAGGGGGGGGGGGGGGGGCATGGCCCGTTTGGCCCCCACTGGCTACGCCTACGGTCTGGTAGTGCCGTACCGGTTGTTTATTTCATTTACAACCAAGTTTAAGTTTAAGTTCAAAGTTTATTTACCAAAAGCACGCACCGTAATAAAGCACTAGTGGAAGAAAACAGCGCTAGACTGTACGGTCAAAGGCTACTGTACCTCTACTCAGAACTCCACCTGTTCACTCACACAGTCACTCAAAGGTACGGTAACAAAATGAGAGGTATACGAAATTAAAAAGGCAGATATGACACAAGCGATGAGTACCAACTCTTGCTGGAGGCAACTTAATAGGCCTATTTAACTACTGTAGAGCTGGTCCTACTAAACACCGCAAGGGACAAGGGACCGAAAACACTGCAAGAAACGACAAGGGAGTTGAAAACACCGCAAGGGACGACAAAGAATTTCAATTGTACAACACAATAGTGAGAAACACCGCAAGGGACTTTAACTCGAACGACAAAATACTTGGAAACACCGCAAGGGACTTTTAATTCGAACGACAAGATACCTGGAGACACCGCAAGGAACTTTAATTCGAACGACAATTGACTTGGAAACACCGCAAGGGACTTTAAATCGAACGACTAGGGAGTTAGAAACACCGCAAGAGACTTTAATCTGAACGACAAGAGAGTTAGAAACACCGCAAGAGACTTTAATTCGAACGACCAGGGACTTGGAAACACCGCAAGGGACTTTAATTCGAACGACAAGGGACTTGGAAACACCGCAAGGGACGTTAATTCGAACGACAAGGGAGTTAGAACCACCGCAAGGGAAGTTAATCCGAACGACAAGGGAGTTAGAAACACCGCAACGGACGTTCATTTGAACAAGGGACCTGGAAACATCGCAAGGGACTTTAACTCGAACGACAAGGAACTTGGAAACACCGCAAGGGACTTAATTCAAATCGAACGACACGGGAGTTGAAAATATCGCAAGGGACTTTAACTCAAACAACAAGGGAGTTAGAAACACCGCAAGGGACTTTAAATTGCAATTCTAACCCTGACCCGAACTCCCCAAACGCGAACCCCCCGACCCAACCCCCCCACACCCGAATCCCCCGACCCAACCCCACCGACCCTGACCCAAACCCTCCGACCCAAACGCGAATTCCCCGACCCGAACCCCCCCAAACCTAACCCCCCGACCCCAAACCCTCTGACCCCAACCCCAAATCCCCGACCTCAACCAGTAATTGTTTTAAAGTCCTTTGTCGTTCATTGTTATGTTAAGATGATTCCAAGTCCTCAAGACCCTTGTCGTTCGAATTAAAGTCCCTTGCGGAGTTTCCAAGTCCGTTGCGGGATTTCTAACTCCCTTGTCGTTTGAATTAAGCTGAGTGCTGGTGTTGATCAAATCCCTTCAGTCGTTTTGAGATATCTTCCTGATAATGTACTACACGCCCTAACTTACATATTCAACTAGTCTTTATGTGAAGGAAAATTTATATCTGTGTTCAAGCAAGCTAAAATTATAGCAGTATACAAAAAAGGAAATCCAAAAAATGTTTTGAATTATAAACCTATTAGCTTGCTCTCTTCTGTGTCAAAAATTCTGGAAAAAATTGTTTACGCTAGATTGCATTCGTTTATTAACATAGATAATAATCTCTCGCATCAGCAGTTTGGATTCAGGAATAAACATTCGACCAATCATGCAACAACTCTGCTTATTGGTAACATTGTAGATGCTTTTGAAAAAAAACAATTGGTAATGGGAATTTTTCTTGGTATCTCAAAGGCATTTGACACAATTGACCACGCAATTTTACTGCATAAATTGAATAACTATGGTGTAAGAGGTATATCGTTGAATTGGTTTAAAAGTTACCTCTCCAATCGTTCTCAAATTGTGGAATATGCTGGTGTTACTTCTTCTAACCAAATGAATACCTTTTGTTCGGTGCCACAAGGCTCTATCCTCGCACCTTTATTATTTATCATCTATGTAAACGACTTCAAAAATTGCCTGCAGTATAGCACAAAAATATATCTTTCGCTGATGACACAAATGTTTTTATTGTTGATAAAAAACTTCAAGCACTTCATGAAAAAGGAAACATCGAACTTGAAAACATTGATAACTGGATGATAGCTAATAAACTGTTTATAAACATCAATAAAACAAATTATATTTAGTTTCAAACACCAAAATCCCGATTAACAAAAACCGTGAAAAATTTTCAGCTGAAACTAAGAAATAATGCGATAGATAGAGTGTCTTCAACTCGATTTCTTGGAGTGTTAATAGATGAAAACTTATCATGGAAGAACCACGTAGATATGATAAAGAAAAAAATGAGAGCTGCTCTTGGTGCTGTTATGCGCATTCGTGTGTATTTATCGTCTAAAGCTATGCTTTGTCTTTACCACTCATTGCTACTTGGCCATGTTTGCTATTGTATGACCAACTGGTGTTTTGGCAATGAAACCAGAATTCATCAATTACAACGCATCTGCAATAAATTTATCAGATTAGTTTTTGGCTTAAAGAAACGTGACAGTGTAAAAAATGCCATGAAACAAAACGGATTATTGACTATTAAACAAGTATATCATGTTGAGCTGGCTATTTTCATGTATAAAACCGTTAAAAAACTTCACCCAGTCGCAATACTAAACTTATTTCAACTAAAATCAAGTCTTGTATCAACTAGAAGTAATAGTCTTTATATCTCTCCCGTATATAGATTAACTATGTGCCAACAGTCTATAAAATTTCAGGACCTAAAATATGGAGTAAATTGCCAACTGCGATTAAGGAAAGCAAGAGTTTGAAATCTTTTTCAGACAAAGTTAAAGCACATTTTTTGAGCACAGACTAATTATTATGTTGTTAACAAGCTCAGTCGATTACCACTACCTCTGTTGGATCATTGTATATTTACAGTAATTAATTATGATTTGATCTGTTCTGGTGCTGCTGTTGATCTTTATTTGCAGATGCTCAAAGAACGATTGGAATCATGAAGTTCGAAATACAAAAAGATGGCGACTGGCAACTCCATTTAATACTAAATCAAGAACCACAATGCAGAAGCAGTATTTCACTTTAATTTGATTGATGAACAGTGCCTATTTCTGAAAAGATGGTTAATTATTATCATCAAAACTCAGTTTTTAAAAAATACCTTTTCGTGATTAAATATATTACACAAAACTCCAGTCATTCGTAGGCTACTGTTAAATACCTCATCAAAAAACTGGCACATATTTCTAATCTATCGTTAATCTGATACCAATACACTCCTGGACATGAGTAAAAACTGTACCCGGTTGTGAACTTGTTTTTTAAACAAGTGCGGATGAATGAGGGTACCCATTCACAACTCCCTCCAGGTAACCCTTGGGCAAGGTTTAGAACTTGTTAACCCCCCAATAGCTGGGGTCACAGACTGAAATCTTAGTACTAATACATTATATTTGTAAAATTGATCTTGTTTGCTATGGCATGTTGCTTAATTGACTAATTAATAAATTTTGTTTCTGTGTTGGTTCGTTATGTGCTTGTGTTTTTGTTGTTAAATCCATTTTTTTTGCTAGGGTCACGCAGCCATGCCTAGTCCTTTTGACGGGCATGCTTCAACGATTACCCGTTTTGCTGCGTGTGCCCTTTTCCGCGCTTGACCAATACTTATTATGAACGTGTGTTTCTAACGTTATGGAGTGCGGAAATAAAAACGAATTGATTGATTGATTGATCCCTTGAGGTGTTTCTATTTTTCCAACTCCCTTGTCGTTCGAATTAAAGTCCCTTGCGGGGTTTCCAAGTCCCTTGTCGTTCGAATTAAAGTCCCTTGCGGTGTTTCCATTTCCAAGTCCCTTGTCGTTCAAATTAAAATCCCTTGCGGTGTTTCTAACTCCCTTGTCGTTCGAGTTAAAGTCCCTTGCGGTGTTTCCAGGTCCCTTGTCGTTCGAATTAAAGTCCCTCGTTATGTTTTTAACTCCCTTGTCGTTCAAATCGTTCAAGTCCCTTGCAGTGGTTCTAACTCCCTTGTTGTTCAATTTAGTGTCCCTTGAGATGTTTCTCACTATTGTGTTGTTCAATTTAAAGTCCCTTGTCGTTCCTTGCGGTGTTTCTAACTCCCTTGTCGTCCGTTGCGGTGTTTAGTAGGACCTGGCCTACTTCATTCGAGCAAAAGAGGTGAATAAAC
This sequence comes from Trididemnum miniatum, assembly GCA_964006365.1. Taxonomy (NCBI): domain Eukaryota; kingdom Metazoa; phylum Chordata; class Ascidiacea; order Aplousobranchia; family Didemnidae; genus Trididemnum; species Trididemnum miniatum. Next base: position 5,949,723 of record OZ023242.1, read on the forward strand.
AACATATCAAGAGATTTTGCATCTTGACAAGAATCAGAGAATGGACTACGATACACCAGAAAGCATGGAACAATGAAATTTTCTTTCGTCTTCTTCAGCGAACCCAGCTAGCTAGACTAACACAAACAAAAACAATGGTTGAAAAATAGGTGCAGTGGCGTACGCACGGGGGGGGGGGGGGGGTTTCGGGGGTCAAAACCCCCCCCATTGGAGATTTTAAAATAAATGAAAACCTCTCTTTTTTGGAACGAACCGCCTTTTTCATACAGAGATTGCCGAAATTGCTCTCATGTTTTTCTGTGCTATCCAACTTGCTTATAAAATCTTGAAAAACTTTCATTGTGATGCAATAATAGGCCTAGTAATAGTCAAACTTTGCTTGTGCGCTGCGCTTGACGTTGACGATTGCAGAAAAAGTGAAACCTTTCTTGTTTTTAAGGCAAAATCATTTTTACGCACCGTAACTGTCTCAGGAGCTGGAGTGCTCTGGTTCCCAGACACCCCGATTATGTGCTTGAGAGTATCACATGATATCGACGCTGTGATTTGAGTGTAAAATACTTAGATATAATCGACGCTGTTTTTGACCTTAATCACATGATTAGAAATTCTTCTCGCGCGTAATTCAGTGTAATTTAAATATGTTTCGGTAGGGAGGGCAGTTTTTGCTCATGCTTCACTGTCTTCAGTTTTCAAGATAGAAAAAACTGCCCCTTTTATAATGAAAGCGTATTAAATGTTTTTATCAAGGTTTATGTGTGTTGTTTATATTAATGTTGGTTTTTGAAAAGATTTTTTTGGAGAGAAGCAATTACTTGTTTTATCCCCCCTGGCTACACCCTGTTCGTGACGTTGCGAAAGCTAGCTTACTTTAGTCAGTTAACCTTCCTATGGCCCAAAACTGAAGTCGACTAAAATTTTTTGATAAATTTTTAACCACGAGTTGACAGCTTAAGTTTTTGTGAAACCTTGTCGCTCCTAAATGAAGCGCAAAAAATCAAGCAAAAGTGTGAATGAAATATCAGGATTGTTTTCTTCTTTACGGCATTATATAGATGTGACGTCACTGAAACTTACGTCATCACGATGTGACGTCACTGAACCCTTCCATTGAAAAATCCTGCGTACGCCACTGAATAAGTGAGAGCGACAAAATGATAAATACCGGTTGGTACACGTTAAAACATGCTTCAATTAACAAAGATTCTTCAAGGCTTTTGCTTCGCGGTTTCTCTTATGGAATAGCATGCAATAGTATGGCATAGCATGGAATAGTACGACATGGTATGGAGTAGTATGGCATAGTATAGAATAGCAAGTAAGGCACTGTAGTATAGTATGGCAGAACTGGGCGATAGGACGTTTGGGGCACTAGAGTAAAGGGGCCCATATAAAGAGTTAAATTTGGGGTGAATGGCCTTCAGGGTAAATGTGCGTTAGGTCTAATTTAGGACAAAAGGATCTCAGGACAGGGACTGGGGCATATCCTATGCATAAATGGGGCTCTAGGACCAACGGACCTCAGGGCATTTGGGGCAATAGGGGATCTGGGTCTCAGCATGTTTTGATCAACCTTACGGAAATGTGTTAAGTAGAACTATTCAAACCGCAAAGAAAATATATTATCACAATCAACTGAGTTCAAACAAAGAAAACCCGAGAAAAATATGGCAAATCATAGACGAATTGGCCAGCTTAAAAAAAAAAAAAATTTGCCCCAACTGAGTTAGTATCAGATGGGAAGACCATTACAGATCTAACACAAATCTCAGAAACCTTAAATGATTTCTTCGCTAGCATAGGAAAAATTCTTGCTGAACAAATACCACCAGAAAGTACTGATTCAGTAAGTAAGTGCAAAGGGAAAAACGGGAAATCTAATTTTTTATTTTTATCTCTTTCTACAGCTGAAGAAGTCCAAACCATTATAGTCTCAGTGAAAAAAAGCTGTTCGTGCTTCAGACACAGACACCAAGTATATTAAATACAACAATTCTATAATTGCAGAACCGCTGAGTGATCTCTTTAACGAATGTTTAACACAAGGAACCTTTCCACATTCACTTAAGATTGCCGAAGTTGTACCGATTCATAAAAAAGGAGAGGCTAATAAAACTACAAATTATCGCCCCATTTCCTTACTTTTCCCAGTCGATAAAATTTATGAAAAGCTTTTATACAACAGACTAATTTTGTTTTTGAAAAAATATCATAATGCCTAGTGATAAGCAGTTTGGGTTTAGAAGGGGTATCTTAACTACTCACGCAGTTACGCACATTCACGACAACCTGGTAAAACACATCGACAACAATGAATATAGTTACTGTGTGTTTCTGGACCTAACCAAGGCCTTTGATACTGTTGACCACAACATTTTAATTAAAAAACTAGAAACAAACTTTGGAATAAGAGGAGCACCTTTACACTTAATTGAAAACTATTTGCAAAATCGACATCAATACGTAAAAATCTCTAATTCCAAATCAAACTTAGCTCATATAAGTTGCGGTGTGCCCCAAGGATCGAGCCTCGGACGGTTATTTTTTCTAATGTACACAAACGATATCCCAAATTGTGCAGAATTTAACACCACTTTATTCGCCGATGATACATACTTGACTCTATCAGATAGCAACTTAGAAAATCTTGAAAAACGGGTGAATAAAGAACTTCAAAATGTCGATAATTGGTTACGACGAAACAAACTATCCCTTAATTTTAATAAGACGAATTACATGATATTTAATAAACACCCAGCTAAAACAGTAGATATTGATTTTAATCTAACGATGAATGGAGTTTCACTCGAAAGGGCACATTCGGTCAAATATCTTGGGGTAGTTATATATAGACGATAAATTAACATGGGCGGAATATTTAAAGCAATTATCTGTACAACTAGCTAGGTATTCGGGCATATTTTATAGGTTACAAAATGTGATTACGCAGAAAACACTGATCATGCTTTACTACAGTCTCATATGCAGTAGGATACAATATGGAATTGTACTCTGGGGTACTGCAGCTAAAGCTCGTCTCCAAGAAATCAACGTAAGACTCAACAATATTGTTAGAAGCATCACCCGAAGTGGAAAATACGCACCAGTTACACCCCTATATAATCACCTAAATATTTTAAAATTAGATGATATCTATCGATTAGAACTTGCTAAAATTATGTACCAGTTAAGTCATCACCTTCTCCTTAAAACTCTTCAAGTTTCTTTTACTAAAGTAAGCGGTATTCACGAACACAACACAAGATTCACAGAAAATTCTGGGTATTTCTTATCAAGAGTAAATAAAAGCATCGGCAAAAGACAACTACGCTATCGAGGTCTTCGTCTTTGGAATGATATCAGCCCAGAGCTTAAGGAACTAAATTGGATACTATTTAAAAAAAAAGTACAAAGCACATCTAATTAACCTGTATTAAGCGGAGCAAGCATTTTCCGCAACTATGCTCCAGCAATTCTACATTCTTCAGTATACTGGCGGTAGCGCTATTCCCATCCATCCACTCATTAATTAAAACTGTAAATCAGAAACTAACCTCACATAACTTAGTTGAAAGTTCTTAGGTCAAAAAATATTTGTATATTAAAACGCCACGGCTAAAGCTCAAGTTACATAAAAGGGAGCGCCTTGACTAGAAAACCCATGGGGTCTTCGGTACTCCGTGGTCAACAACGTTAGGCCAAATTGAATTAAAACCACACAAATTTATCTCGCCTCCTTTATTGTTATTACTTTTTATTTTCGCTGTTATTGTTATTTGTTATCACTGTTGTTACTGCTTAGTATTACTGTTTATTCACTGTCTAATTATTTAACTTGTTATCGTTGTGCATATTTTATATTGTGTGTGGTTACATCGAATAGCTGTTTTGTTTTTCCTGTCCGTAGGCCTAGTAGGCTGTAAATGTGTAATAATCGTTTACTCTGTCGCTGTTTGACCAAATAAACTTCTTCTTCTTCCCTGGGACAAACGGGCCTTAGGACGGTTGGGACCAAAGGGCTGTTTGAAGCTCTGGGGCATATGGGATTCAGCACATTTGGAGAAAGTTACTATGCACATTTACTATGCCATACTATTCCATACTATGCCTTACTATTCCATACTATGCCATACTATTCCATACTAATATGTCATACTATTCCATAAATAGAGACACCCTTTGCTTCGGGTCAGAATCAGAAGTTCGAGTTTTTGATTTAGGATCAGAATTGTAGCCTAATTGCAAAATTACAGGGTAAGTGTGACGAAAAAAAATTCGAGTCTCGTCCAGAGTAAGCCGTTCGCGTGCAGAATAACTTGTCCGCGTAAGGCGACGAAAGACGCCGGCGGCCTACTCTAGATGAGGCCCAAAAATTCAATTCAAGTTTTTGCCCTGAATTTGAGTTAGCAAAAAATGGCACCTTCATTTTGCTCCAACACATTGAACCCTTTGATTTACTATGGCCGGAATCATTGATCCAGATGACAACCTCAAGAAAAAAATTCCCAAGACTTCACTTTTTTTCAAATTTAGAACGTTTTTAGACAGTTTAGTTACCAGTAATATAGAGGGAACCAGAACACACCTATACCGCTTACCAGAAACTTTGCCACAGAAACTTCGTCACATGGTAACTTTGTCACACTTTGATAAAGTGAGGAAAAATGTGGGAAGTGTGGGGATAAATGCAGTGAAGTGTGTTGGCACAGTGTATCCATTATTACTAACAGTGGAACCACTCTCTGTGCTCAGTGTCCGGAACGAAACTCAGAGTTGAGAGTTCATCTGTTCAAATCGTGTTGCCCCATCCTATACTGAAAAATGAAGAAAATAATGGCGAGCTATTTCGTTGTATTTATTAGACTATGAACTGCTTGTCACTTTTTTTTCATTTCTTCTACGTAGTTAAGAAATCTGCAATGTGAATGTCTCCTTGAAAATTTTAAAAACAGAAAATAAAAACGGCAACAACACAGATAAATTTCTTCAACAAGCAATTATTACCGGTACATCACAGCATTTTTGTAAATTTTGTGTACATTTGTAACAATGCTTTTTTGTTAAGTGGGCCTACTGTAAGAACTATAAATACACTGTGGTGTTGGGGTGTGGGGGAGTAAAGAGAGATGTAAGGAAAGGTGTGGAGGGAGATGTGGGGAAGTTTGGTGGTAGGTGTGGGAAAGTGTGTTGGGGTGCCATGGTCGAATCGGCGAGTTTGTGCCGCCGAAGATTTACGCCAGCAGTATCACGATTTCCGCCGTTACGCAAGACCTTATTCATGCCAAAAAAGATACCGCCAAGCTGAGACAAGTGTTTTTAGCTGTTTTGTTTATAACAAAGCTTCCGCCGTTGCTCGAGTCTCGCTTAGTACTTCTGCACTAGCGTATTATGTGCCAGATACAAGCGCGGATTTGCAAGGGGATTCAATTAGACTAGATTTTGGTAATTTTCAAAAGGAACCTTGTAAATTCCGCATAGGTAGTATGACAGCATCATCAAACGCAAGTCGCTCTTAAAAGTTAAAGCAAATTCAAACGAAAAACCGCTAAGTGAAGCCGTTAGTCGTGGAGCGGAACTGAGGATTCTTTCTGTGTTGGCGTTGAGCCGCGCATCCACTACTGGATCAAGCAGTACAGCCTTTTTGGTCCTTTTTTAAATGGGCTGCATCAATCTTTTGCTATTAAAAGCTTGCGCTAATTTGCGAATGTTTGAAATGACAGCCACCAAATACGGAAAAAAACGCAGTAACGCAATCTTGTTAGCCGCTTAAAATTGTTTAATAGAAAAAATGTGCTGTACTGTATTTTAAAGACATAGTCAGCGTAATTGCGAATTTGTTTTCACTTCCGTATCTTTTCTAAGAGAAAATTTGCCCGACCTTCTCCTCCCTTATAGACTAGATGACTGGTGGAGAAAGATTAAGCAATGCTTGTTGCTTGTGGACCAGTGGTCGTTGTTGTTGACTGGAATCGTAGGGTTAGGCCTATTTAATTAAATTAATTTAGTATTGATCGCACTGATATCTGCTTATAATTAAATAGTGTTTATTTTATAAATGAAATTTGTTATACTCCACTGGATTGAGTTGCCCATTTTTTGTAAAACACTTATTCCTGTATGGCTATATCCTTAAAATTTTTGAGAACCATATCGATTTAATAACTTACCCGGAACAGCCGTTGTTTCCATGCAACGTTTACACATAACTTCTCCAACGTATTTTTCTTCTAAACTTTTTCCGCAAAACGGGTGACAGGGCATTTTACGTTGTGCGCAAAAATGACTTAAACAACAGCCCCCGCATATATGCAGCATTGAGAGTTTTGTGCGATGCTAGCACTCATTTCAAATTTTTAACTATAGCAACTATACAATATATATAACCGACAGTTCAACATAACTCGTTAAGTTGAAGCTTATGCTCAAAAAAAGCTTAACCTGTAATGTATAAAAACTTCACCAACAATCTCGCTTGGTAGGGATGCTGAGAATACTATTTTAAAAGTCAGTCCAAGAATGAAACCAAAAACCCCAGTCTGTTACAAAGCGGACGCTCTTTACGGATTCTGTGCAATACGTTTGCAACTCATCACACTTCGATCGAAGTTCTCCTTTCTAGGCTGTTATCCTGAGTTACGGCATAGCATTTTTCCTTCTACTATTTTCTGCGACAAAAACATAAAAAAACAACTAAAATTTACCACTGCACGTATGATAAAAAGTGATGGTACCGGTAGACAAACTCTTCCACGATGGCACGACCCATCAAGAAAGTTTTTGCCACTCACATCTGTGAGACGCCCACGGTTTGAGAAACCTTGCTTTAGAAAAACGCCGCTAGTCATTTTCAAAACTTTTCTCACCTATCACAACCGCAAAGGCTTTAAAGAAAATCCTTTTCTTGGTTGAAAGATTTTTAGCGCAACAGCTCATAAGTACAGCAAAAAATACCGTAACCAACCTTCGAACCTGTATACTGACAAGACAGTGACGATACAAAAATGATGAGCAAGAAAATATCAATCTGTATGACATCGTAATGATTCTGATTAAAATCGAAAGTACGTAGCGGTTTAGAATCTTTAACTTCTCTACGGGAGGAAAGAATTGGAAAAGCGGTAACAGAAATAGCTTATTTCTTTGATGTTGAACCTTTCATTACGATAAAATATTCGATAAGGGAGCGATTGTAGTTTACTAATAAGCTGTGTATCTTGGTAGCTGTGTCTTAGATTTATTAAAAGCAAGACTTACATCCTTTCACGCTGTGGTTACAATTTCAGATGACGTAGATAGACCTACGTCGATGGTAGGCCTACGTGTAGTATGTACATTTCGAAAACGCACTTTTTTGTATATTCCAAAACAATTGACGCTTTGCAGACGTATTACAAACTCTTATGGCCTATTAATAGAAAAACAAAAGATTACGAACAGCTTAACCCTCCAAAAGTTGACTTAGTTTAGATTTTCACAAAGAAATTGGCTGCTCTTGGTAAAATAGGGGTTTCAGAACTTGTCCTCTCGTTATTATAAATACTTTTGATGTAATTTGCCGATCAGTTGATCGGGCACATGGTTGTGAACTTTCGTAGTGCAGTTGTAAAAATGGAGTAGATATACCGGTAGGTTTACTCTTAGGTAGGTCGAGTTATCGGTAGGCCTATAAGAAAATTAACAGCTCAGATGGCCGAGTAACAGCTCAGATGGCCGAGTGGTATGGAGCGTCTGTCTCTTGAGCTGTAGACTCGGGTTTGATTCCGAGTCGGGTCAAACCAATGACTTTAAAATTGGTATTCACAGCTTCCCTGCTTGACGCTCAGCATTAAAGGGACAGTGTGAAGAACAAGCCGGCAAGTTTACTTGTTGTGCCGTTGGGAAAGGCACTTAGCGGGATTCCCCCATCTTGGTGTGGTAGACAGATGGCCGGCAACTCCTAAGCGAGCTCGTATAGCGCATTGATCGCTTTCGCGTGATAGGAGGATAAATATGTAACTAAAAAAAAAAAAAAAAAAAATTACGATTGCAGATTTCAGTAGTCATTAGCGATCCAGCGCGGAACTAGTATACTTGTCACTGGCGTTAACGTGCAAAACCCGTAAATTAAAAATCAGTTTATTCTTTAAGTTTTAAGTTACTCTTGCTGCTACATTTTATTGCTTAGTTTCTGTAGTTTCCACCATAGTACGCATACATGGGGTTTTTTTCCAATACACGGACTTTTTTCGAAATGCAACATGACCACTTGGGTCGCTGCTCATCCGGGTTAATACTTTAACCTTTATCCTACCGACCAACGAATTTGTTGCCTTAAGGTATTTATTTTTTAAAAGGTAACTACAAAAAGCAAACTGATACCGATTTCAACTTTCTTTTTTTTGTGTGACGTCATATGCAGGAGTTACGTCATGTTCCATTTATCAAACATTGGAGGATTTCCGACTAGATTTTTTTATTCATTTTTTAATTTTAATTGGTAACCACCAAAACAGGCACACAGAAAACGTTCATCCATGATGCAGTAAACGTATCGGTAGCAGCAAAGCTGACTTATACATATCAACGTTGATGGAAATTTTTGAAGCATTCTTTCCTTCTTTCTGTATGAAGGCGAACGTCACATTTCGTGCAACGCACTTTTGTGTTGGTCTTGCATACTTTGCATCTCCCTTGTGATGTGGGACCACGGAAATGATTAACACCGTCAAAGCGAACATCTTCTACTACGGGGCCTCTCGTATTTGAAGATGGCCTTTCATGAGGCTTTTCCGTCTTCAGCAGGCATGTTGCAATGCACCGACGAAATTCTAAATGAGTCATCTTTTTTTCTGCAACTTTGCAGTGCAGTCTCCAGGCGGCAATGACAGAAGTGTTCAGAACATTTATGAACAGAGGCCAATACCACTTTTTGCCACGGATCATCGGGCGGTATGATTCAGCCAATCTATCTATAAGATCAACTCCTCCCATTCCTTGGTTGTAAGAACTTACAAGTCGTGGTTGCTTGATTTCTTTCTTTCCTCCTTTCACACGCCGACTGGCTTTGCTGATGGGTTCGTGGATCTCCCAATTACTGGCGATATTTACTATTGCATTATCATTCCACTTGGCAATGTAAACTTTACCATCTGTGCGGTAGTCAAATTCTCCTCTTTCCCTCTTTTTCATGATTTTTGTCTCTGGCAATTCTTTACTAGCTCCTCCAGTTCTTGTTTCTCTGATTGTACCTGTGGCTCGTACACCATCATCTGAAAGTTGCCGCAGTAGGTCGTAGCTGGTAAAGAAATTGTCAAAGTACAAGCAATGACGTGACACTTTAGAATTGGACGAAACTATACCAATCATTTTATTTACCACTCTTGTTCCAAGTGGTAAATTTACAGAATTTTCTTCTTTTCCCTGGTAAATTACCAGGTGATAAGGATATCCATCATTCGCACATAAGCTCCAAATCTTATATCCCCAACAAATCGGTTTTCCCTTGATGAACATTTTGGCGCTATGCCGACCAAAATAAGGCACCATTGATTCATCGATGCTTAACACTTCATGAAAGACGCCAAATTGAACCAGGTTAGTGTTCAACATATTGTATAGTGGAGCTACTTTGCTCATTTTGTCCCCAGGAATGAGAGCATGATTGTTTGCAAAGTGTAAATAACGTTTTATTTCAAGATAGCGGTTCTTGCTCATGGTGTTATACACTATGGGAACCCCCAAATCAGGCTGGGTCGACCAGTAGTGATGTTCCTCAGGTAAAGTATGATAGCCCGATAAAAGAATACCTAGAAGGTTTTGAATATCTTGCACAGAGGCGTAAAAGTTTGAATCATTTTGGTCACGCCGAGCATAAAGATTTGTTTGCACTGCAATGTGTTCTAACATACTGGAAGAAAATACAAGATTCCAAATTTTGTAAGGAGACATAGTGTTGAGTATCAACAGCTCTTCGTTAATATTGCACTCCTCTGAATCCAAGGTATTATCAAATTCAATCTTTTTTTTCCAACTTCGTTTTTCTAATCTAATTTTCTTTTTTGGTGGAGGTCGAACATTATCTTCTTCATCACTTTCTTCATTTATTTCTTCCTCTATTTGCAGCTCACCAGCAGGCTCAAATGGTTGTTCTAAATCTCCAGAAACAGCTTCTGTATCACTTTCCTGTGATCCAGAATCTCCTGCTGTGGGTGGGATAATTACAATGTTCCTGATATTGCAAGAGCATTGTAGAATATCATTGACCTCTGCAGTAGTGGTCACTCTTGTACATTTTCTTCCAGAGTAAAATGAACTTGGATCCATATCCTACACACAAATTTATAATCATCATCCTTATTGGTTATAATGTTCATACACAAAATGTGAAAAAGACATGCTGTTTACAGATGTGATTTTCACTTTTTATGGAGCATAACAATAATAGTGTCAATATGGGCTTGCATTGTGTTAGGTGGTAGTGGGCTACTGCACTTCTACATTTGCTTGTGATAAACTTCAAACGGACCTCTATTGTACAGCTTGGGTTGCAGTTGGGTAAGTGCTTTTATAGACTTATAGCCTACTTGTTTTGTAGGCTTGTAACCTACTGGCTAGTTTATACGCAGGCCTTGGAAGGCCATTAAAATTGTGCCTACTTGTGACTCAAATACACTCAATAAATCACCAACCGCATTAGCCATACAAGCAATATTTCTAAAGTGACAAATAATGGTATATATTATGCCTAAATACCTACCAGTATTATAAATGCAAAAATCACATCAACAACAAAATTGAATGGGAAGCCTCCAATGTTTTATATATGGAACTTAAAATTTTGAATTGAAATTACATGCCACTAGGCAAATATATTTTCATCATAAACTAATGGTACACATACCTTGGGATATCAGCTGCAAGATGGAACTGATTTGCAAAAATTTCAATCACCTCAAACTACTGTAGTCTTCTTTTGAAAATGGGGACACAGCTACCTCAATTTTCAACACTATTACGGAGATCACAACTTACATAAACAGCCAAACTGAAAACCCAAATACAATTCTAAACATGAAACAACTACTACTAAGAACATATCAGACAAAAAAACGAAAAAAAAAACAAAAATATTTGTTTTGATGAGCTTTCAAAATTATGTTCCATTTAAGGTATATTGGTAGGATAAAGGTTAAACTTGAAGACAAGAGCTGAGCTACCCGTAGATATTAATGTGCGAAAAGCTAGACTAGTCAAGACCGGAAAGTGTGTTGAAAACAGAGTTTCGTCAGCAGTTTTTCGAAATTGTTACTATTTAGGCTGTCTCTTTTCGCCGAATGAACTAAAGCAAAGTAAATTTACGCCAGTCGTCTTCCGGTTTCTGCCGTTTTACGCCAAAGCAAGAAATCTGCTGAAAATTTCCGCTGACTGGCTAATTTCCACCAAAGATCTTTGGTGTAAATGCCCCCGATTTCAGTATGGTTGGGGTGTAACTGGTGTAAGGGAAGTTGAGGGATAGGTTAACAGTAAAGGAAATGTAGGGAAAAGTGTGGGGGAAATTGCAGGAGGAAGTGTGTTGGAGCCCCTTGACCCTAACACACTTCCCTGCACCCCTGATACCTCTCCCCCACACCCCAACACACTTTCCCACTCACCCCATACACTTTCCCACATCTTTCCTTACCTACCTCACACTTCCCTACACCTCCCCCCATATCTCTCCCCAACACACTTCCCCACTCACCCCATACTCTCTCCCACACTTCTTCACACCTCCCCCCATCTTTCTCTATCCCCCAAACTTCCCTTCACACTGCACCCCATACACTCTTCCACATATCTCCCCCCCCCACATTCTCGATGTATCATACCCCAACCTTTTTTTACGAACACTGCGTTTTTTTTGCTTTATTTGCTATGAAACTTCAAGTGTTGTTTACAACAAAAAATATTTGACTTACCGGTATTTACTTACTTGCATGCCCAGTATGACATGGACACTCTCTTCACATGTTCAATACATAAATTGGACATGTGGTCAGGGTGAGACTTGAGAGTGCCCTGTACTGGTACCGTATTAAGTTGTTCTTATGATTATGGTACCGGTACCAGTGTGGTACCTTTGGGTTTATATGTATATTAGTATTCAAACTAGGCCTAGACTAATGCAGGTCCAAGCATTAATGTTATCGTGATATATATACTGGTATATAATATTATAGTCTAGTTTTGAACAATGCTGGAAGATTTATCTGGAGATCAAGAAAATTCTGAAAACCTTGTTGTTCTCTTGCAAAATGCATCATTTAACAACCAAAGTGTGGTGACGAGGTATGGATGGTTTTAGTGTATATGCTACATTTATATACATAGATTTCAATTTTTTGATGCACTGTGTATCTCACAAGTTTGTGGTGATTATTTCTTCAACTTAGTACCCACCACTTTTGCCTATGTAAAATTTCAGGAAGATGAGAAGTTTTGTGCAAAATTTTTTGTTCTAATGAGCTTGCCATCTGGAATGGTAATTTTTTACCAAATTTAAATCGAAGTGTTCAATATTTTTTGCGAAACAAGTTTGGTATCGTATATACTCAGTACTCTGGATAATCAACTTTGACCAGTGACCCAAAAAACAATCCATCATAACTTTTTCTAAGGAAGTGGCTAAAGTTACGTGACCGTAACATTTGCATCTTTAGTTTATTTTATTACTTCGTCACGCTCTCGTACAATCAGGGAAGCGTGAAGGGATAATAAAATAAACCAAAGAGACAAATGTTACGGTCACGTAACCTTAGCCTCTGCCTTTTTCTAAACCCTCCAAGTCGTTGCGCAAATTTTTTACGAAATCTATATTTGAGCAAATTTGCATGCTAGAAACTTAGAGGGAACCGTGATCACCGGAGCCTCATCCTTGTGCCAAATTCTGTTGGCAATTAAGCCATTGTTTTCAGTCTTAGTTGAAAATATTCTGTTTACTTGATATTGCAAATGCTGAATGTCATAGTGTATGGTACATTATTACTGACAGGCCTATGATGGCATCTGATATTGGTAATTATGATCATAGTAGGCTAATAGTTTATGCAATTTTTGATTAGCATAATTATGTTTCTAACTGCTGAGTGGCTTATGAGCATTGCATATTTTTATATGGTTGTTAGGTTGTATTATTAGGCTATGCTATGCCAGTGATTAACAGTTAAATAATAATTCCATTGCACAAAAGTTGTTAAAGTAAAACCTTGCATACACGCCTGGCATTGTTCTCTTCAAGGTGCAAATTTTAATAAATGCGAGAAATTTTGGGCAGTTTTTTCTTTAGATTGCCCCTGGAATAATGATTTTTGGCCAAATATGAATAAAAGTGTTTAATGTTTTGGTACAGAATGAAAGTATCATTTGCTCCAAACTCAAAGTCATGGCATAAACTTGAATCTAATATTTTTTAAACCTTGAAAAATTCTGGCCGAATCTTAATAAAATTTAAGTTGGGAAAAATTGCACTGGCTAAAATCGTAGAGGGAGCATTGGATAATGGTGTTCACTGGTCATTAAAAACAGATGTAGTAGTTCTTGAGAAAACTGTGCAAATTTTGGTGGCTGCATGGTCTCTTGAGATTTCAAACTCATAAAGTATGACAAGCTGGAAATTCAAAATAAGACAGCGTACATAGTCTTCGTTTTGTTGTATTATTTTGGCGGGGCAAGACTTTTCGACTGAGACGACTCGGCGTGACCGACTCGTCGTTGGGATGACTGGTCGTTGGGATGTCTTGTCGTTGGAACGACTCGACGTTGGGACGATTCGGTGTGGAAAGGTGTGATTTGTTAGCGGACATAATTATTGCGTTTCACGCTAGAATGTGTGAAAAGTTGTTATCATCACGTTTCAGGAGTGCTTAAAGTAAACAATAAGTGACTTTATATCAACGGCTTTAAGGATTTTGCTAGATATTATTTTAAAGAAGTTTAAAATTGTTCGACGTAAGTTTGGCCAAGAAGTGGTGAGAAAATTGCAACTTTTTAGTATTTGATTTCGCTTTATAATGATGAAATACAGTTGTGCGTTTAACAAGCAATTAATAAGCGCTGCGACTGCACTTCGATTTTGATTTTTTGATCAATATACAGCAAAAAATGTGTATTAACGGAACGTAAAAAAGATTAAATACACACAAGAAATTTTTGTTTTCGAAAAATACACCTGCGTAAAAGTCAAGGCCTTGGCTTGCTAAAGTAAACTAAATCGGAAGCCCTACACGGCATTTAATTTTAATCGCCAACATATGGTTTCTCACCTACCAAGCATAAAAGTGATAGAGCTGTACCCAATAGAGGTCAAAGAGTAAAATTCGCCTCAATCTCCTTAAAAAAAATTAACCATCTTTCTGAGAAACCATGTTTTGGCAATTAAAATTAAATGCCGTGTAGGGCTTCTTGCGTAGTAACCAAGCATTTTGCTTCCTATTTAGTTTACTTCAGTAAGCCACAGTCGACCAAGTCAAGGCCTTGACCTTTACGCGGGTATGTTTTTTGTCAACAAAAATTTCTTATATTTGTTTAATCTTTTTTACGTTCAGTTAATACAAATTTTTTGCTGCATATTGATCAAAAAATCAAAATCGAAGTGCAGTCGCAGCGCTTATTAATTGCTTGTTAAACGCGCAATTGTATTTCATCATTATAAAGCGAAATCAAATACTAAAAGTTAAAAAACAATTTTCTCACCACTTCTTGGTCAAACTTACGTCGAACAATTTTGAACTTCTTTAAAATAATATCTTGCAAAACCTTTAAAAAGCTGTTGATATAAAGTCGCTTATTGTTTACTTTAAGCCCTTGTAAAACGTGATGATTACGTCTTTTTGCACATTCTAGCACGAAACGCGATAATTACGTCCCCTAACAAATCACACCTTACCACGTCGAATCATCTTAACATCGAGACGTCCCAATGACGAGTCGGTCTTGCGGAAAAGTCGTGCACTGTTGTTTTGGTTAGTTGTGATTTGATCCATTGGTTTTTATCAGGAATTTAATTGTACCCAAGTTGTAAGCATATAAATTATTGGAAAACTCGGAAACAAAGGCAGCTTTGAAGCAAGTCTGGATTCGTTTTATGTATAGTGCCTCCACCGCTTTCTTGTGATAAGAAGATAAAATTAAGAAATCATGATTATATGATTCTTCTGACTGGGTTTGAAGAAGGGATGTCCATTTCAGAATAATTACGTATTCTAGAATAATTCCGAGTCTTTTTTTGAATCCAGAATGTCGAATCTTTAACCAAATCCTAAATCTATAAAATGGCCGTTTGTACTATTTTGATATCAATTCGGCACGCAACCACTCTACTATTGCAAAAAAAAAAAATCAACTGTTTGTTTCATTTTTAATGGATTTATAGCCAGCACAAACAAGGATTACAGCACTATAAATTCGAAGCATACACGCGGTGGCGAAGTCATGTAACTAACAGCGGGTATGCCCCTCTTAAATTTTACAAATACATGAAAAAATATGGCTCCAGTATATAACAAGCAGTGCACACACTACTCGTGGCCTCCGACGAACACCGCATGATCACACACGAGGCCGAGCGCGCACTGGCGTTTATGCGCAACGTCTAAAAAGGTTTATCACGCACAAGTTTTCTGAACAATTAAACCGAATTCTAAAAACGGAACCGGTTCCGTAGGATTCGATATTCTGAAACGGACATCCCTAGTTTGACGTTAGCATCTATGTTTGCATTGCAGTGTCAGTGAAACTCAACAAAAAACACACAAAGATACAGCAAAAGAAAATGGCAGTAGCAGTCACAAAGAAAACTCTGATGGAAAATTACAAAGTCCTAAGTCAACAATCCGTGAAAGAAATGGAGTAATGTTTAACAGTGAAGTTCTAAGTGATGTTCACTTTATTGTCGGAGTTGGAAGTAAGTATGTAGATGATCTTTCTACTAGAGGGCTTTTACTCCTTCGTGAATATGTATTGTATTGTGTGTGTGTGATATTTTGTCCATTTATCCTCTAATCATGATAAAGCGATCTGAGCACTGTAGCGAGTCACTTAGGAGTTGCCGGCCATCTGTCTACCACTTTAAGATAGTGGAATCCCGTTCAGTGTCTTTCCTAATGACACAACAAGTAAACTCCCTGACTTGTTTTCTACACTGTCCCTTTAGTGCTGAGCGTCAAGCAGGGAAGCTGTAAATATCAATTTTACAGTCATTGTTTTGACCCAACTCGGAATCAAACTCAAGTCTACAGCTCCAGAGGCAGAAGCTTTTTGCTTGAATTCTTAGATCAAGACATAGCTTTCTTCATGAAAACAGCAAGCTCTCTTTAATTTTAAAATTACAGAATTTCTTGCAAGCTGCCAGAGGAAGTGCTCAACAAAATATGCTTCCCTAATTTTAGGTGTGGTTTTTGTCACAACTGAGTTTTAAAACATCAATATGGAATTGGATAATTAAAATTGCATGTCGTGCGAAAACATAAAGCCAATTTTGGCTCTTGATATTTTCCACTTAAGTTACGGATAGTCTTTTTTGGCAACTGCTAGATTCACATTTTTGTCACATTGCGCAGCACGTTGAATTTCTTCGATATTACTGTTTTGAGATAAAGTAGAATTAGTTACTGAGATTTGTAGACTGAGGCACGAGGAAATTTTGCACTTTCAAAAATTTTTTGTTAACAGCTGGTGCATGGTACATCAGTTCTACGCTGCTTTAAATTCATGTAGCTATAATAAAAAAATTTCGGTCTTTACCCTTTTTTTGCATAAGGAGTAAAAATTAGGAGTTTATTGCTTAGATGCAAAAGAGTGCAGATGGTGATTAAAAGAGTGCAGATGGTGATTTGATAAAAAAAGAGTTTTTACAGGTTTGCAATGGCTGGGTGAATAAAAAAAAGGGGGAGGGGCACAGGTTGAGGTCTTATGAGTGAAAATTTTGAAGCAATAAACAAATGTTTTTCGGCGGCCAAGTTCGGGCTTAGAAAGAATTTGCTTCTAAAAACGAAATAGATTGTTCGAACGATAAACTTCACTTCAACACACTGCACTCACTTCTTTCTCAATGACTATCTTGGGCGAACCTTTTTTTTTTTAGCCAATTACTGTTCATTTAACGTTATATATGTTTTGGTGAGTGGAAAATCCTGCATTAAGAAAAAAAAAACTAATCTTCATTAAAATACTCAGGATATAACGCCGAAGCGTGTGATGAGTGGCGGGACCCATCTCCTCAGTGCAACGTTTTTTGTTACTCGGTAGCATTATATAAAATAACTTTGGGCTGGTGTTTTTGACATTTTGCATCTGTTAGAAAACGAGAAACGAGTTCCTGCTCATAAATATGTCTTGGCGATTGGGAGTTCAGTCTTTTTTGCAATGTTTAATGGTAATCTTGCTGAAAATAAGGAGGAGATTCATATTCCGGATGTTGAACCTGATGCGTTCTTAACCTTGCTTAAGTAAGTATGTTAAGATAGTGCATATACTGTGCATCTTCAGTCACGTGAAGTCTTCATTTTGTTCACTCAATCACCTGTGCTCCCGACCTGGGTGTTGCAACCATGCCCTCTTTTATTTTTTGTGCTCCTCTTCTGCTTGCATGCCATAACGTTAATCAATCTGTTTGCCTTTTCCCTTTTCTTGTACCGACCGTTGTTACACTTTCTTCTGTCTATCCTCTTGATCGTGCTGACGATGAAGAAACAAACAAAAGACACTACTACTATATATATGATCATTCAAATCTGTTTGAAGCACTAACTTACTCTCCTGAATTAATACGTTATGGAGTTTTCAGTTCAATACTTTAAAACATTTGTTATTGTGCTTGTATAACATTAACATGGCCTGGTGCTACGTCGTGTAGATTACAGATCCTATCAGGCGGGTTGCTTATTTCGAAATGGTTGCACAATTTGTTTTATTTCTTATGTTGCCATCGCCCTACCCTGAACCTAACTTCACATGTAACAAGCCAAGCACGACGAGAATAAAAGCAAAACTTGGCGCAGCATCGAACAACTGCTGTCTGTAATGACCAGCTTAGCCTACTGACCATTACGCTACGCCGCTGGTGCAAATCAGCGTGAAATTATTCTGTTATCATCTCGACCAAACCCTATCTTTTTCCGTGCAAAAAAGAACTTCATTATACTGGCGGTGTTGCGCCAAAGCGTGTAACTAGTGACGGCACTCATCTCCGCGGCTTAGCTCTGGGCAACGCAGAAATGTCGCAGCGAACACGAGCCGTCGTGGCGACAGTGTTCGATTTGACCGGTTTGGATGTTGAGCCCAAGATCTGCGCCCCTAGCGATGTCTTTGGCCACTGCTGCGTCAACCGGCCGTTTTGTTTTGTGCAACCATTTCCAGATATGCTGACAGAGTCGCATTTATCATCTATACCAATTGGCTGCTGACTCGTACAGCTTAAGATCTCTTCGCAGTTTTTTCCACGTTGAATTTTCAGTTTAATGAAATTTGGAAATAATTTAAGATGCCAAATAGTCTCGCAGTATCAGCCGTCTGCGCGTCTATTCGGCGTGGGATAACTAAGCTCTATCCATCTTAATGATCATGCCGTAAAGTAGGTTACCCTACCTAGATGGATAGCGCCTTCACAGTGAAATGATTACTATGTTATTCACCTCACAAATTGCATTTACTGCCCGAGAGTGAAGCGGCGCAGCTTTTAGTTGTTTTAAAGCCGAGTCGGCCTGCAGAATGGTTCTGTCATGACATCAACCACGCAGCTTTTGTTAAGTCAGTAAAAAAAAATCAAATCTTCATTATACTCGCCGTATTACGCCGAAGCGTGTAACGAGTGCGGGGGCCGTCTGCGCGACTCAGCACCTGGGCTGCACAGCTCCGAAGGAACGTCGCAGCGGTGACGAGACGTCGGCGACACTGTGTCCGATTTGATCTGCCTGGGATTCGAACCCTAAATCTCTTACGATAGCAATGTTTACAACTGAGCAGATCGGCCGGTTATTTATTATGTCTACGTTGCTTATCTTAGCATGTAGTTGTTGGATGATCTTGCGTGGAGTCAGGCTTCATTGCCTTGCACTAGTATTAACAGAGATGTTTGTTATATTACAGGTACTTATACTGTGATACAGTCGCTTTGGAACCAGATAATGTTCTTGCTACATTATATGCATCGAAGAAGTACATAGTACCATCACTTGCTCAAGCATGTGTGGACTACCTGGAAACTAGTTTAAGTCATAAAAACGCTTGTATTCTTTTGTCGCAAAGCCGTTTGTTTGAAGAGGATGATCTGACCCAAAAATGTTGGGAAGTGAGTCAATGTCGTTACTTTTCAGTGTGTTGAGTAAAGAATCATATTGATGTGTAGAATCTCCACGTAACCAGCCGGTTCACTCAGTTGATAAGCACATTGCTATCGGTGCGGGAGGTCTAGGGTTTGATTCCTGGGCCGCTCAATTCGAACACAGTGTCGCCAACGGCTCGACGTTTCTGCGGAGCTGTGTTGCTCAGGCACTAACCCGCTACTGGTTGTGCGCTTCGACGTCATGCCACGAGTATAATGAAGATTTGATTTTTTTAACCGAAGCTGTTTTCAAAGCATTGTTCAGGATATTAAAAGTTCGATGACGATACTTCAGAGTGTGCTTTTACACGTATATCAGCACTAAGCAGCCATACAAAATGTTCTATACGCGTTTATCAACTTCAGTCGCAAACCAATCCCATCGCAAACAATCTGTATCTCACGCTAGGTACCGCTAGGCCATGTCCCTGGCAAAACTGTCTCGCACATGGGTCCCCGACCGGTGGGTATCGCTCACTAACGGACAATTTAAGGTTTTAAGAATTAAACACCTTCGTTTACCGGTTGGAGAAACGTCTCGGAGTTTCACTTTCAAAGGTGAATGAACTTATATTTCTTGAAGAACACCGGATTTTGCTGCCGAGTTTGGAACTTTCGCGGAGTGATGACCTTTTTTGGGAAAACACCGATTTAGCGGCCTAATTTAGTTTAAGTTTAAAACGTTTACGTTTTTGGTAATTGAGGTTCAGTCACGTGAAAAGTAGGTAATCAAGAAAGAAAGGTTGGGAACCGCTGCTCTAGCACTATCAGAAGCTAGCGAAGTTTAACGTTTGGCTTGAACAGATTTTTGTTTCCAGGTTATTGATGCGCAGGCGGAGTTAGCTCTGAAAGCGGAGAGTTTTTCCGATATTGATAAGAATACGTTGGAGACAATATTGTCACGTGAAACTTTGAATATAAAAGAAACTACTGTATTTATCGCGGCTCATAATTGGGCTACAGCTGAATGCAAGAGGCTGGAACTTGAAACAACAATTACGAACAAGAGAAGTGTGTTAGGAAATGCTCTTTATCTGATTCGTATTCCCACCATGTCTTTGCAAGTAAGAGTCAAACTATGCTGACAACTAAATATCTGTCAACTTAAAATTTCAAAAAAATCAAATCCTTTTTATAATTGTGGTATTGCGACGAAACGTGCAACGAGTGGTGGGGTCCATCTACGCGGCTTAGCGTCGGGGCAACACAGCTTGGCAGAAACGTCGCAACGGTTGCTAGCCGGTGGCGACACTGCACCCAATTTGAGCGGCCTGGGAATCAAACCCATAACTGTCCGAACCGATAACTGTTGGTAAACAATTTTTATTATGTGTTTTTAGGAATTTGCTGATGGCCCCGCTGTATCAGGCGTTCTAACCGACGAGGAGATAATTAGTATTTTCTTGTGGTATGCCGCTTCTACCAAGCCGAAGCTACAGTTTAACATTGAGGCTAGAAAAGGCCTAACTCCTAATTTCTGTCACCGCTTCCAATCATCTGCTTACAGAAGCAACCAATGGCGATACAGAGGTAGATGCGATTCGATCCGCTTTATGGCAGAAAAACGGATTTTTGTCGCTGGGTTTGGATTGTACGGATCCAGCACCGGAGCAGCAAATTACAAAGCGAAGATCCGGCTTTCAATTAACGGAACAACTCTCGCTGAAGAGACAGCGAGTTTTTTCTCGGATGGTTCAAGCAAGACATTTCCTGTGTGGTTCCGCCATCCTATCCAATGTGAAGCATATGAGTTTTACACTGCATCTGTTGTATTAGATGGAAACGAATTGAGCTATTTCGGCCAAGAAGGATTAGCAGAGGTCGTTTGTGACGAAGTCACTATACAATTCCAATGTTCTTGTGATAGCACCAATGGTACGGGTGTACAAGGTGGCCAAATCCCAGAGCTAATATTCTACCGTGGGATTACGTAAATGGTTGTAAAACACTGTAATCTGTAAACTAAAATGATCTCTATACAACAGAGGTTGCCAATCATTTTTCTTCTACCGCCAATTTCACTCAAGTTCAATTCATATTCACCATACAGACGAAATCTTTCAAAATATTACCTAAGTTTAGAAGCGTCCTCTGAAAAAAAGTAGCAGTCCGTCTAAAATGACCGTCCCTGCTCTTCAACATCCAAACCTTTTTCCTGGCACTGGTATTTTGGCTATGATTGTTACTTGCGCTTGAAGATTAGTTTTCCACCGTGGTGTCATTAATATCAGTTTTTTGAAGGCAATGTAAGTGCCGATGTGGGTGCCCAAATATGTAGACTTGTGCACCCATTCTAATGATGTCATTGCTTTTCACTTAGTTACGAGATAATGAAGTTGGATATTTTTGTGTGTGTGTTATGTTATGATTTATTATTGTGCAATTTGTGTAAAATATATAGACGTTTTATTGTGGCATTGTATTTATACACTTGATAGACAGGGTGTTCACAGTTCATCATGTCTTGATACAGTTTCAAAATTTTTTTGTTAAGTTAATTTTCCGAATATCTTGACCAGGTTGCTTTTATTTTAATCAGTTCTGCTTAAAAGTTTTTTTAAAGTAAAATTTTGTGTTTCAGATATAATTTTTATGTGTTTTATGAGTTTGTTGTTAGTTAAACCCCTAATCATTTAATAAGGGTTTATTTAATTACTACCTTCATAAAACATAATTTTCTTTGAAAAAAATTTAAGCAACACTGATTAAAATAAAAGCAACCTGATTAAGATATTCGGAATTGACTTTACAAAAAAAATCTGAAAATGTATCAGGACTTTACGAACACCCTATATTATTTTCATTTTTAGTATATATATGTTGTCATTTTTTCATTTTGCTTGGTCGCACATTTATGTGTAGGATTTGGTGTCGTACATGTGTTGCAAACAAGGTATCTTTTGATGAACACCATGTAGCAGTATCCTACACTTCGTGCCGGTAGTTTTGTTGTGCCATATTGTTGCTACAATGCAGCACTTATTTTTCAATTTCATAATTTTGCCATTTTTGTTAATATTAAGCATTTTTTTAGTAATGTGTTTGATCTAGTGTATTTTCAAGATAAAGCGTACGATAACCGATTTCGGCGTCCTATTTTCTATCTGCATGTGTATATTAGTCCATTATGCTTATATATACTATTACTTACTCTGTACCTATAAGGTACTTATTCGGTAATTTTTGGGAAGATTTGCATTTGTCGCCAGAAAGTAACAATTTTAAGTTCAATGAAGATTTTGTCTTGCTAAAATCCATCTGACTTTACAATTTTTGTTTGTTAATTTTCGGAAACACCGCAGCGGTGGCGACACGGGTCCGCATTGACCGGCCCGGTAATCGAACCCAAGATCTCCTGCCCCGATAGCGGAGTCATTAACCAGTTCCCCGACCGCCTAGAATCCATAGTCCTGTGGAACGATAGAGTGTAGTGGTGTTTTTACAGTTAGTGAAGGACATACCCTTTCGACAGCTCAGATGGCCAAGTGGTAAGACCGTCCGCCTCGGTAGCTGTAAACTCGGGTTTGATTCCGAGTCGGGTCAAACCAATGACTTTAAAATTGGTATTCACAGCTTCCCTGCTTGACGCTCAGCATTGAAGGGACAGTGAGGAAAACAAGCCGGCAAGTTTACTTGTACTGTTGGGAAAGGCACTTTACGGGATTCCCATATCTTGGTGTGGTAGACAGATGGCCGGCATCTCCCTAAGCGAGCTCGTTATAACGCTATGATCGCTTTCGCGTGATAGGAGAATAAATACGATTGGAGGATAAATAAAAAAAATAGTGGTTACCCAAATTACCATTTTATAATATTATGTTCTCTTCGAAGGGATGACGTAGTTTCGGCAGAGATTTTGCATTTCAAATTTTTCGTGACTTTTCTAATTTTCAAATAATTTGCTGCTTTGTTATTTTTATCATATTCTTGCTTGGTTAGGTGTTGGGTAGGCACTAGACTGGTCCGATCATTGCTTGTATATTACCGGTACTATAAGATCAGGTATTATTTTCATTCCAATCACATCTATTCAAATTCTCCTGTTTTCATGTTGATCAATATACAATAATCGTGTAGCATTTTGAAACTGGTTGAAGTATTAGCCGGCAACCGTGTGTTTGACGCCATTTCATGTACATTTTGGGCATCAGCTTTTCCATATCAGATTACACTTTAAACTTAGAAACGACTTAGGTAAATTTTGTATAATTGATGCTTTTGTTTCATTATGAACACATATTACCGTTTTTTTTTTTACAATTTTACTGTGTCAATGCGTTATTGTTTGATAAACTTCTGTAAAGTTTCTGTAGTGAGTGTATTAGCATTCTGTGTGTCTGTGCCGTTTTCCAATCCTTTCCGTTTTGTTTCCGTTTGTCTGGATAACTTTACTTATTGGCAACACCGCTGCTTCTTCTTGTCAGAAAAGTTTGAACTCGGCGAAAGCGCCATTTTGTTATGTTAATGATTAAATCTTTTTGTTTAGTTTACGATGGTAAAGAAAGTGAAAAAAATTTCCACGAAAATTT
The DNA here is from genome assembly GCA_964006365.1 of Trididemnum miniatum. Taxonomy (NCBI): domain Eukaryota; kingdom Metazoa; phylum Chordata; class Ascidiacea; order Aplousobranchia; family Didemnidae; genus Trididemnum; species Trididemnum miniatum. The sequence continues at coordinate 5,973,588 of OZ023242.1, forward strand.
GTAGTGTAGGCCTAGTAGTTATTATGTAGTATTATAATGCTTAATGACCGAATTTTAGGGTAGTTTCTTGATTTTGAAAGATGTCAGCTGAACTAGCCTAGACCAACTAATAGACTGGTAGAACGTCATGTTTAGTCGAACTGATACCGTAATTTTACATGCAGTGGATAAAATTGTGTAAATAAGCGGATAACTGACTAAATTTGTTTTAAATGCGAATGCTTTTGTGATTGGGACACTGCCGTACAGTCTAGGGTGTTACATTTTTTGGCGAATTTTGATTTTAAACTTGCCTGGGCAATTTTTAGGGTGGAAATCCGTCAACTATCACTTCCGCAAAATACTTTTTAATTTTTTCAATTTTTAAAGTTCCACCCCTTGATTGAAATTTTGGGGGAGTCGCGTGATAACCAAAAACTGAAAAATCGCTATAACTTGAGAACCGCACATGCTAGAGTGAAAATTTTGGTATTAAAATTTGCAGAAACCCCATGTTCCTATCTAAGGCATGAAGGAATACATAGGCTAACTGCAGCAAAAATTGAGATAAGGCAAATTTTGTGATTTAGTTATTTCACCGCCAGACATTCAAGACAGTATGTCTCCGCATATTTTTTATTACGCAAATTGCCACTTGAAATGTATTCATGGAACATCAAAAAATCACTCATTGACTACAGTACATAGCCTATCATTCGTTTGTCAGCTTGTGTTTCACTGATGGTACCGATGCTTGTGCACACTTTCTTCCCCTCCATGACAGTTGGCAATTTACCATTAAACCGTTCGCAAGTACGATTGTGACTGTCGATGGACCTCTTAAATCGCGCGTCACAATATTGTAAGCAGGGTCCACGTTTGCTTTTCCCGGTAAGGAATGATCGTAGATGGCTCCTGTATCCGCAACATTTCGTGAATGTGGACCTGCGAGGGCAAAGGTTGCTCCGCTGTGAGAACAGCAGAAAGCGGAAAAGGAGGATTATCGCAAAAGACACTAACTGCAACGTTAGTGGATTCGACCACGCTGTAGCATGTTTCAAAAAGCACTTTTTGATGGCTTCGCACACCAGCGTTTGGTCTTGTTGATTGAAAAATAACAGAAGGTGTCATGAAAATATTGCATTTTCTGGGCCATCAGAAGCACGTGGCTTTAAATGAACCCTCAGGACCATCGGGGCATAAACACTTGCAACAAAATTTACGATTCGTTCAAGGTGATTTCTTTTTTCAACATCAAACAGCATAGACGGTCGGTGCGTTTGAGGAAACTTGAATCAAGCCCATCTCAAATAACCAGTGGCTGTGGTCACCCAACTGTACAACAACGTGTTAATTGCAAGTATGTAATGAAAATGAGGATTCTGTAATAACGCAGTAGTAGGACAAGGCTAATATTGTCTTATTTACCGGTACTAAGATTGACGAATCGTTTCTTGTATACAGCAAAGGTATTTCTTCCAGGTTGCTGGAACGATTCGTCAATCTAAAAACCGGTAATTAAGACGATATTAGCCTGGTCCAGTAGTCCTACTGCGTTGTTACAGGATTCTCATTTTCATTACATACTTACAATTTACACGTTGTTATACAGTTGGGTGACCACAGCCACTGGTTATTTGAGATGGGCTTGATTCAAGTTTCCTCAAACGCACCGACCGTCTATGTTGTTTGATGTTGAAAAAAGAAATCACCTTGAACGAATCGTAAATTTTGTTGCAAGTGTTTATGCCCCGATGTTTCTGAGGGTTCATTTAAAGCCACGTGCTTCTGATGGCCCAGAAAATGCAATATTTTCAAGACATCTTCTGTTATTTTTCAATCAACAAGACCAAACGCTGGTGTGCGAAGCCATCAAAAAGTGCTTTTTGAAACATGCTACAGCGTGGTCGAATCCACTAACGTTGCAGTTAGTGTCTTTTGCGATAATCCTCCTTTTCCGCTTTCTGCTGTTCTCACAGCGGAGCAACCTTTGCCCTCGCAGGTCCACATTCACGAAATGTTGCGGATACAGGAGCCATCTACGATCATTCCTTACCGGGAAAAGCAAACGTGGACCCTGCTTACAATATTGTGACGCGCGATTTAAGAGGTCCATCGACAGTCACAATCGTACTTGCGAACGGTTTAATGGTAAATTGCCAACTGTCATGGAGGGGAAGAAAGTGTGCACAAGCATCGGTACCATCAGTGAAACACAAGCTGACAAACGAATGATAGGCTATGTACTGTAGTCAATGAGTGATTTTTTGATGTTCCATGAATACATTTCAAGTGGCAATTTGCGTAATAAAAAATATGCGGAGACATACTGTCTTGAATGTCTGGCGGTGAAATAACTAAATCACAAAATTTGCCTTATCTCAATTTTTGCTGCAGTTAGCCTATGTATTCCTTCATGCCTTAGATAGGAACATGGGGTTTCTGCAAATTTTAATACCAAAATTTTCACTCTAGCATGTGCGGTTCTCAAGTTATAGCGATTTTTCAGTTTTTGGTTATCACGCGACTCCCCCAAAATTTCAATCAAGGGGTGGAACTTTAAAAATTGAAAAAATTAAAAAGTATTTTGCGGAAGTGATAGTTGACGGATTTCCACCCTAAAAATTGCCCAGGCAAGTTTAAAATCAAAATTCGCCGAAAAATGTAACACCCTACCGTACACAGCTGCCGTACACTTGGTTTAATAATTTTTGTTACCATGTAATAACTAAAGATTGTTTGCTCTGAAATAATTTGGCCGTAATTCACAATTAATTTTCCTCGTGAAGTGTAGGCCTGTTTTCACTTTTTGTAGACACATCGTAGTAATATGTGAGCCTATTTCGATATTGCATGCATTTTGGTAATTTCATAAATTTGTATTTTCAGAAAAAACGTACAACAACCAATACAGTATTTTAGCAATCAAAGTGTCTCACATCAGTGTCACGTGATTGAGTTAGCAACTACACTGTGTAATTCATTCCTTTACAGTTATCATGCGATGCGTGTTGCCATGACTTGGCACTTCGGCTTCGCAGCTTCGAGTTCGTTGCAGAGCCGGATTTAGACAATGAGAGGCCCTGGACCAGTGGTTCTCAACCTTTGTGGCTCCTTTTCTAAGGACTCTCAACACTAGTGGCTCCTGCTCAGCAATACATTTTTCTGTCGGTATTTCGTTTGTAGTGGCTACAGCTGTTCGCTGGTTATAAGTGATTATTACCGTTAACAGATTAACAAAATCGCCTTTATGGCCCCCGTTACAGAACCACTGTCTTAGACCATTTTGATTTTACGTTTTCCGCTTGTGATCAATGATCGAACTCTAGTGACGAAGCCCCTTATTTCTCCGAGGTTGTTTCAGCCTGTTTGTAGCGCTCGGTTATGAGCATTCCACAAAGCAAATCGTAGCATTTCATTGGAATTTTTCTGCAAATTCCATTTTCTTTCCCAACCATTGTCCTTTTCTTCGGCAAGTTTGGTTTATCGTTGAAAATAGTGGGTGTTATGGATAAAGTGTTGGAATTTGTTTAGCTAGCCTACGTCAAGTGAAACACTTTCTTTTTTAGTTGAAATACCTGCTACTTAAATTTTTTAATGATTCCTATGTCAATGCAGCATGGAAGTGTTAGCGTTTTATGTTAAATAAACATGGAAAAAAGCATCGTTGAAGGTCTGTTGAAAGTCTGGCGCAGTCGGATAATTGGCCGTTTTTCACAAGACAGTGCCATACCATAAAAGATGAGCTGTCGATCACTCCCACTGCTCTGGGGTTATCTTGAACGACAATCGTGCTACGATATGGCTTCGTCGTGACCCAAAAAATCAAATTATTATAGGCCTACTGTAGGCCTAATACGCCGAAGCGTGTAACGAGTGGAGGAGGTGAATCTCCGCTTAGCGCCTGGGCAACACAGCTCCGAAGAAAAAATTGCAGTGTTGGCAAGCCGTAGGCCACGCGGTGTCCGATTTGACCGGCCTGGGAATGGAACCCAGATCTCTCGTGCCGATAGTGATATCTTGAACAACTGAGCCTACCGGCCGGCTCCACCGCGACCAAAAGTCTTATTTTTTTGAAATGATGTTTGGAGGTCATTTGAGAAGTCACCACTCTTAGTGTTGTAAGTCAAAAAATACACGTTTAAAAAACAAAAAAAGCGTGTTTGTTTTATTCTCTGGCTTTTTGTTATAGCCTACTCGTTTGTTTAACAAATATATTTTAATAAAGTGCTGCGTATTGCTGAATAGCGAACATTTGGGGTTGAGTAAAATGCTGAAAAACATGTTTACGGGTAGACTATTTCGGCTACATACTTTTTGAAATACAATTTTAAGTTAATGCGAATCAGGGTTGCAATTTAATTCTCTTTTTATTTACTGTGCCAACAACATGGGTACGCTTGGTAGTATCGGAAAATTGGTAACCTTCCAATAAAAGGACCCATTCTTTGCTGTTTTTAATATCAAATCGGGAGAAACAGTTAGCTTTTCAACAGATATTTTAACCTAGACTTACAGCTACGACTTTACCAGTTATCGCAATGTTAGATGAACAACGAAGGTGATTAATTCCTTGTGTCAGCAGCGATACACAAAAACGATTTTTAATTTGTTACTACGAAATGTCAACATGATAGCGAGCCACAGAAACCTTGCACAAATAGATACGTTGTGCTGCAACCATGCTTCTGATATTACTTTTCTTGATCTTCTATTCTCCCCTTACATGTTACAACGTTTATCGTTTTGTTGCTTCAACCCTTTTCTCGTGCTGTCCAATTATACTGTATATTATTTTTGCATATTATTCTTGTGTTGACGTTACGGAAATAAAAGACACTAACTAACGTTCAAAGATCAAACCCAAATCTACATTCTACAATCTACTCGTCAGGGTATATAGATATTCCTGTTACTTTAATCAAGCACGCAAAGCACCTTATTGCTCCTTTTATGACCAAAAGTTTCAATATTTGTTTGGACTCTGGTAACTATCCTGACATTCTTAAGATTGCCAAAGTTATACCTTTATTTAAGAAAGGAGACAAAACTGATGTTGGTAACTATAGGCCTATTTCTATCCTTTCTCCCTTAAACAAAGTATTTGAAATACTATTACATAGACGCTTGATAAACTTTTGGGAAAAATCAAAGGTGTTATCTAAATTCCAATTTGGTTTTCGGAAAGACAGATCAACAATTGACGCTATAACCTTATTATACGAAAAATTTTATGGTACAGAGATAATAATTTTCCTGTATGTAGTATTTTCTTAGATTTTGCTAAAGCATTTGACTCCGTTAACCACCAAATACTACTCAGTAAACTTGAACATTATGGACTTAGAGGAATATCTCTAGACCTAGTTACATCGTATTTGACAAACAGAAAACAATACACCTCCATAAATGGGAGTCATGATTCGCCACTTCTTCCCGTCGACACAGGTGTCCCGCAAGGTAGCGTGTTAGGTCCATTATTTTTTTTAATATATATAAATGATCTGCCAAATAGCGTAAATTCTGACACAATTTTGTATGCAGACGATGCTGTTATAGTATGCAAAGACACTTCTCTCCCACGACTACAAGCATACACAAAACTACAAATTGACAATGTACTTAACTGGGCAGCTAACAACAAACTATGTATAAACTTCAAAAAAACGCAGTGTTTACTGTTTTCTAATCGAACCACCCGTGGCAAGGTAAAAGAATCATTTTACATCAAAGTAGCCAGCTCGTCGCTGGAGGTTAATACTGTGGCCAAATATTTAGGGGTCTTAATCGACAATCAATTGTCCTGGAAAAATCAAATTATTGCCGTAGCAAATAAGTTGTCTATAGTTACAGGTATACTGGGTAAATTGAAACGTTATGTTCCACAAAATGTCCTAAAAACCGTATATTATAGTATTGGCTATCCACACCTACTGTACGGGATCTTAAATTGGGGAAACGCGGCTAAAAAGTACCTGAATGTCATTCAGGTTCAACAAAACAAAATAATTAAGATTCTAACCAAATCGTCTACCCTCAGATTTAGATTAGCTCCGCTGTACAATCAGCTATCCTTGCTGAAAATCCCTTTCATATACAAAGCTGAAGTGTGTAAATTTTTTTATCGCTATACTAACAATGTTTTACCTGTTTGCCTTAAAGATTTGTTCATGTCAGTATCTGATATTCATAGCCATCAGACCCGACACGCATCTAAAAAATATTTCTCAATTCCTCGAAGTAATAAATCATTGACTCAACGTTCTATTACAATTGCTGGTACTAAAAAATGGAATTCCTTACCAAATAATTTACAAATCCTGGTCAATCGTAGTAAAACAAATTTCAATCGGAAAATCAAGAAATATTTCATATTACAACAAAATTGCACTTAGGTTCTAACCATTTTTCTACAATTCCAAATTATTCTTGTTCCTTATCTAGCTTATTTTGTGCATACTAATACTCTTCAGTTAATGAAAGTTGTTACCTTGACTATTGTGATTACTCATTATTTAATATTGCATGACTTGCGATTAGTTCATTTTGATTTTGATATGTTTTCTTTCTCCGATTTAATTACCTCTCCGTAAACTCTTTCCTGTATTTTTCAAATTATTATTATGCACTTAGATTCAAACCACTTTCCTATTAATTTCATATTATTATTGTCCCTTATTTACCCTGTTTTGTGTTTACAAATACTCTTCAGTTGATGAAAGTTGTATTGTGTTTACTTATTATTAATATTGTTTATCTCGTGATTAGTTCCTTTTCGAGTTGTCCTTTTTTTTTCATATGTTTTTTTCTTTGTTGCTATTATTACCTCTGTTTGTGATTATTACAACTGTTTACGTGAACGTGAATTATAGTTTTCTTATGCTGTAAGAAAACTGTGAGAGGCTGCAGACTAGACGACCGTGCCAATTTCTACTACTGAGATTGGACAATAGGTCATTTCGCAATCTCTCACAGGATGGACCATGCAGATATAAATGAAAATTAAACTGTTGATATATTTTTTATTTTTCTTTGTTGTTGCGTCTATCCAAACAAAAATAAATGCACTTGCACACTTGCACATTGAGCCAGTCAAACGACTTGCATTCGCTGCACCTAACCTCGAGTTGCACAGCAAAAATTAAACACAAGTTACACAACAAAGAAAGCTTTAAGTTTAAAAATTAAATCGCTTGAGCGTACCATTAAAAATAAATACATTTAAAGAGTTTTCAATAACGGTCTAGCGGCTCGTTAGCGGCCCAATGCTAGAAGAGGAACAGAACTGGACCGTTAGCGGACCGACAAAAAGTCCTGCTGACGGCTAGGCTTAGGTCTCCCTTTTTCTCGGATTTTCAACCTCTCGCGAATTCCAAAAAATTCCCGGAATTCCGAAAATTTTCTGGATTCGGGAAACTCTTTCGAGCTTAATTATTTCGACATTTTTTCTGATTTTCAGCATTTCAAATTTAATGTTTAGCATTTTGTTATGTTGTTTTGACAAACTTAGCTTGAGTTTTTCCACATTTTCGACAAATGGAAAAAAATTTTGATTTCACAAGCATTCCGTCTTAAATAATTTTGAAAAATAATTTTTATGAGCAAAAAAATGTGTAATTTGCAGTAACGCAAAACCAACGCATTTTTTATGTCGGAATGATAGATATCAGACCATTAAAATCCTTACTAGTGTTAAGACATTTCCCGGGATCCCGACATATATTTCCCGAGAAACGGAAAATTTCAAAACCCCAAAATTCTTGTCACGCCTTCCCGGGAGGAAACACTAGCTAGGCTAGTCAAACTAGCACGTAAGGCACCAAAAATGGCTCATGGTCATGCCATTTCTTGCACCGAGCAATGAGTGCAGGCTCTATTTCTGTTGTTAATGCTAACTTGACATTGCAAATAACATATCGGTACCATTAAAAACAGCCTTGTTTTGCCTCATCTCGAGCTGATAACAAGCCAAAAAGAAGTAAACCAATCAATTAGCTATGAAATGGTCAAGAACATTAAAAAAAACACGAAGAAAAAAAAAAACGGTTTTTAACAACACTTACCACTATGCATAACTGCAATGCTTGTGGGACGGTAACCAAGACTCTTAGAAATACTCCAGCATTGCGATTTGTATTCAATAACTGTTCAGATTCTGCTACTAAGGTCAAGCTGGGCATAAACGGTATTTGATGTACAACTACCAACCAGCCTTTTTTCAGTGCCGTCAGTTATGATGTTGCTCCCTAGTGTTAACCTCAGGGCTGAAAACTCGCAAGTATCTTTTAACGACTTTATAGAAATTTCGTAAAACGAGTCAAGTTCTTCATTTTTTATTTTTCGAGTTCAGGTTTGAATTCAGTAATTTTACCAGAGTTAATGCTAAGTTTAAGTAGTTTTTGTCAAGTTCAGATTAAGTTCAAAACTTGGGAGTATAACGCTGGAAATTTACTAACTTCAATAGAAAACATGCAAGCAGAATAATTGAAATGTTTTCAATCATTCTGCTGCATGTTTTCTATAGAAGTTCAACATTCAATCTTCTTTTTTCGAGAACAAGTAAAGAATCTACCAAAAAAGATTCAGTAGGGGGGTCGCAGCCCGGGTTAACCCAAAGATAGCCCAATGGAAATATAAATTGCCCTATATCATACACCAAGATGTATTATTCTGTATTATTGCACTCGGTAAAGAATTCCACATCCAGACAACAAGATCAATATCGTCAAAATCATTAGAAACGTAAAACCGCAACAAGAAAAAAAAAAATTCCGGTAACATATTTCCAATTTACTATGTTTTTGACTGAACTACAGCGCTAACTTCACATTCTCTTCCGCTAAAAACATGATAATCGAAACACCAGTGAAGAAAGTTGGGCGGATATTCCTTGCACCCTCCCTAAGAAATTGAGATTTGACTGCAGTGAAAAAATGAAAAAGATTCTCGCTTGGTCATTTTTCATCATCACTGTGTTTCACCAACCCTTTGCTGATTAAATCTGGAATCTCAACGGCAAGCCAAGGTCCAAGCTGAAATAAAATTAAAGTTAATCACTTCTGTACAAATGCCAATTAATGCACCAGTGGGTGGCCCCTATAGTTCCACCTTGCGCTGATAGGGGGAAAACGGGGAAAATGTCCCGGGCATAGGCGCACGCAAAAGGGCACGGTGCCATGCCCTCCACTTTTTGACTCCAGGCGTTGTTGTACATTACACTGCAGAACACACCGACACGTTATCCAATTAAATTTTTTCTTGTGGTTTGACAAGGCATCGACTTTACCAACTTGCATTGCGTTTGCCTATCTAAGCGAGAAGAGATATCACGCAGTAGTTCATTATAAGTGTAACGCGTAAACGTTTAAAAATGATATTAATTCCTTAATCTTTCAATAACTTATTTAAAGAAAATTGTAAAAACGATTGTAACGCCTACCTTTTAGTCCACAATTTTTAACTAGAAATGGTTGCAGCCTTCTTTTATTTTCTTAGTCAAGCTTATGCTTTTAAACGTAGGCTACTAAAACATTTTTGTGTTGTCAACAGTTACTGCAGGTACCGGCGTGTTCTTTTTTGATAAAAAACCACGCTAAAACGAGTGTTTTTCTAGTAAAATCCCTAAAAATCCGTTGGCGGCAGGGGGCTGTGCCCCCAGTCCTCCGGTGGTGCCCCCCTGGCCGAACCCTGGGTGCGCCACTGGCTTCGGGTATGGGAGACTTCTTTTGTGGAGGTGCCATGGAAAAAGAGTTCCCGCCCAAATAACATTTTCGCGCTGGGGCCAAAGAATGCTCCCGCGGCCATGAGTTTCACGAACGTACCAGTATACTACTAAATCCGAATTGGAGGAAGCAAAGCTAAAGAAAACACGGTGACAGGTGAAGGATTATTACGCAAGGTGGAGTCGAGATTCGAAGCGTTAAGGGCAAGCAAAGCTCACTTTCCTAGCCGCTTCAACTTCACTATTCAAACAGACAAATTATACGCCGCAACTACAGTAGAGACTCACTCCCAATGCCATTGCATGGGCAATTCCAAACTTGGGTGCATTCCTCGCCCACAAAGGTTTAAAGTGATCTGTTAAACAGATTTTTCCACCCCGATACATCTTCGCTGTTTTGCCATCTAGTTCAGGCAGCGCTATCTCTGGTGCAGTGGTAGGATAAGTAATTGGTATCTACATAATAACAAGTTAAACAACCATAACAATGCCAGCTAAAAGTTCATAAGCAACGATTAAAATAGTAAAATAATTCAACGCTCATATCGCTGAGTGGCAACAGCGGCCGTTTCTGGATCCTGTTGACTCTGGATTGATTGGTAGTTAACCACAAGCAATGTAAGTACGTGTAGACGCAATATCTTTTCTAAAAAAAACTTGATATCTTCCATTGGCTACTGACTAAAAACCCTTAAAATTTGCATTGAAACTAACAGCAAATTACTTAACAACAGTCAAAATCTAGCAAAAAAAAAATTTATTGACAGAGGAGCATGACATCTTTTTCAACTTACATCAAATTCAATCTTAAATTCATATTTTCGTAATTGATGAATGTACCAACATTTTCCAAACCATTCTGTACCATCCTTGTTTGATTCCAATCGAAACCAATCATTGTCATTACTCTTGTTGTTTTGTACATACTGAAACATATTAACCCAAATATATAAAAAGTATGCTACATACGACATTGCCAAATAATAAAAAGTCAAATCGCTATTTTACTTACAGTATTACGCAAAAACAATGTAACAAGTGGTGGGGTTTATCTCCTCTGCTTGGTGCCAGGACAACACAGTTACGAAAAAATGCTGGTGTGTCCGACTTGACCCACCTGATAATTGAACTCAGACCTGCCACGCCAATAGCGATGTCTTTAACTTCTACACCAACCAACTGGTTACAACATTGTCATTTCGAACAGTAAAAATCCGACAGTATGACATTGTTATTGCCAGGGATGTGCCGGATACCGGATGTATATCCGGTATCCGGCACTATCCGGTGCTTTTTGAGGTATCCGGCCGGATAGTACTTCACTATTCGGCAAGGTTTACCGGATATTTTCAAAGTTCAGGAAAATTGTGTAGTGTAGACTCGGTAAAATAAAATTTACCTTTTCGATCTGTATGAAATAATTTGGTGCAAGTTTGAAAACTTTAATTTTATTTGGACTCTCTACAAAAAGTAGAACCGAGTCCAAACCTTAAACTACGTTGGTAATTTTTTATATGAAGTGGATTTAAATTCAGTTCACAAGTTTTTTTTCGGCGCTGCGAGTTTTGTCATGAGGAAAGCCACTTCAATGGTGTAGCAGTAGGCAGTAATCAATCGGCTTCAAACCGAGACGGTATAAGTTTGATGACCACCATCGTTGTCTCCCGTGAAGGCCATGCAAATAATTTACGTTTAAAAGCCTGCCTTCTGTCCTATAACTTGCACGTTGTTTTTTGTTCGAAATGAAAAAAAAAAACGCAATGCGCAGCCGACATACCTGCCAATTTTTTCTCGATGGCAAAAGGCAGGGGGAGAGAATTTTTATAGAAACTTTGTTTTCTACGTTCGAAGAATGACGTTTCAAGGTACCAGTAGCATTGTGATGGATGTGCTTTTGCTTTTAAGTGTTGTGCGGTTTCGTAACGATAAGTGAGTTGAAGTCCATAATTCAACGTCCTTAGTTCATCAATTGACTGTTTGTGTTAAAAGTTTGACGTAATTCACCCATCATTGCAGATTTACCGCAGGATTGATTTTAGCAGAAATTTTATGGAATTTATATACTCTATAAACCTTGCGTTTTTTAGTAGCTCTATTGATAGCTCAAAGCAAGTGAAAATTCAAATTCAAACTTGCCTTTTACCGACCGCTTAGCGTAGTGGTTAAAAACATCGCTATCGGTGTTGGAGGCTCGCCATTGTTGGGACGTTGTTGTTTTTTTTCAGAGTTCGAAATTGTGTTGCACAGGCGCAGAGATCGGCTTCGCCACTCGTTACATGCTTCGGCGTAATACCGCGAGTGTGATGACGATTTGAACTTTTCTGAAGTTTGCTTTCGATGAGTATCACAAATTACTCACAAGCGCAAAACTGCAAAAATTAACACAATGTGTAGTAATTCTCAACTCGATTGCTTTACTCGTAAAATCACGCCGCTGACGCAGGCCACACGCTTGATAGTTTTCCTCTCGCTTTATATATAGCAGGGATGGCGAACCTTTTTAAGTGGTGGGTCAAATATAAGGTCGTAGACCGAAAAAAAATTTGGGTCACGGATGTAATAATATTGATGAGGGGCTTGAACTAGGAAAGCAAAAATAAAATAAAAAAAGGTCTTCGCGCCTTTCGATGTCCTAAATTCCGCCGAAATCTACGCGAAGAGCAAAAAAAGGTCTTCACCTCATAAACTCCCACCTTTCCGCAAATAGGCTAATTGGTGTGAACAGCAAATAAAAGTTCTTCAATGCCACAGCATAGGCAGATAAACTTTTCTTCATTACGTAAATGCTCGTTACCGTTTTTTCCTGCAGTTTTCGAAACTACAAGTGGGTCACTGAAATGTGCAAGTGGGTCACTTAGTGACCCAGGTCAGTGGTTCGCCATCCCTGATATATAGCATGAGCGCAAAGTGTCGTGAAAACGATGCTAAGATTTTGCGCTCTTACATTTTGGAAGTGTTTAAACTACCTTGCAATGTGCATGCAATCAACTTTTAATGTAATAATGAAAACATCCCGGAGACCGGACATATGTTGCCTCCTTCGGTATTAGACCTGAGGAAGCACTGCTCCTGCTTCCGCCGATTAGACGCCTATGGTGGCTGACTGACTTGGCGTCCGATTTTCGGCGCACTCTACACCAAAATCCACACTTTTCAACATGATTCTTCTTACTCGAAAATAAAGCCCAGCGTTGAAAACGTGTTGTTACACAAACGTAGTGTCGTGGATCGTAGTTGAATCAAAAGCGATCAATAAGATGGTCATTATATCAACTGAGCTCCTGCCGCTCGACCGCGTTGCCGAATCCGCTAACTTAGAGTAATGAAGTCCATTCTTAATGACTCAACGCTTTTCAAAGTTTCCTGTGTGTCACATGACCTCATGCAATAGTTTCATGGCTCGCTAGTCGAGCAAAACGATAGCGTGGAGCCGTGGACAAAAAACATCAAAATATTAGTTTTGGCTTAGTGCTACTATCCGGTATCCGGCCGGATAGTGACGCACCGAATATCCGGCCGGATATCCGGTAAGTTAGATTTGCCGGATATCCGGTATCCGGCAATCCGGAAAATTTGCTATCCGGCACATCCTTAGTGATTGCTTTATAGTTTAAACTGTTTAAATAAAAAATAAATAAACTGTTGGATCTTGCAAGTTCAGAAGCAAAAAGAGCTTGTACGGTAAAAATCATACTGAACATAATTCAGTATAGTATGGTATACAAAAGATATCAATAGTTTTTTGTGACTATTTGTGCAAGCTAATGTTTGGTAGGTACCAGAGCTGGATGTCTCGAGACGTGTCTCGGTCTCGAGACACGTTTTTGAGTGTCTCGGTCTCGTCTCGGGTCTCGCTATGCCAATGTCTCGTCTCGGTCTCGGACCTTGAAAGTCTCGGAAAATGGTCATGTCTCGATCGAGACATGAAAAAATTTTGGATTTGAAACAGCATTCAGGTCTTTGATACGGAAGCAACAATGGTACTTACCCGATATATTCAAAGTAAAACATTGTGCGTGATTTCGCACTTTGCAAAAACACTTAGCCACATTTTGTTTAGACCATTTTGCTTTGTTGTTCAGACCTGCAGGATTGCAGGCTTTTGCTTTTTTTTTTGTGAGCAGCATATATGAAAACTGGTCTATTTCAACCACTAAGCACATACATTCGATGGTAATCTACTCTAGACCAGGGATGTCTAACCTTTTAATTTATTAGGGACCCATTGCAAAATTACATATTTAACGGGGCCGCAAAGCGACCAGAATTCCAATATTTCATATTAAAGTTCTAAGAAAAAAAATTAACCATTGATAGGTAGGCCTTGTACTGAGCCGCATTTTGCTGAAAATGCAATGTTTTCAACAAGAAAGTTTAAAAATCCATTAACATAATTACTTAATGTAATAATTAATCCAATAATTTCAATTCAGTTGTAACTTTTAACAATATGGCCTTCACTCAAAGACATAACGACCGCTAGCCACGTCTAAAAAATTAATATATTTTTTATATTTTTTTATGGGCAAACGGTGTGTCAAATCAAAAAATTTTTAAGAGAGTAACGTGTCATATGTCATAAACTTAAGATTTCTACAAATTTGTTCCCTATGAAAGACGCTAATCTCGTCTGGTTTACAACAGCTATCAAAAGATTATTCAAAGTAGTCCAGGCCCAAAAAAGGCTTCAAATCGAAAAAAGTGCAGGGATTACAGTTGCAGGAAATTTGGTAACCGACATGGGAAGTGCTTCCAGATTTGAGCTAGCTCTTTTTATGAGAAAGTTATTAACCAGATAGATTTTCAAACATGCATGGTGTCGACTTTAAAATGTTTATGTTAATTAGTTTATTTTTTATCAAATATAAAGTGTTTTGATTAAATTTCATGAACTCTCTCCAGCTCAATACTTGATAAACTTGCCAAAAAATTGTTTTAGCAGAGGATAGTGGGCTGCAATGCCGACATCCCTGGTTTAGATCAACATAGCCTACCAATGACTTTTTGTTTAAAGTTTTCTTGACATCTTTTTCGTTAGATTAAAAAAGAATATTGGGCCGTGTAATCGTCTGCGAGAGGTATTGCTTGCCTAGCAAGCTACAAGGACTTAAATTTTCTGTGATAATAAGCTGTTTCGTTGTTATTATGGTGAACTTGTTAAATCATTAATTGTAATCGTTGAAAGGATATGACCAATAGCACATTTATGATAGGCCACATCAGTTCATAACCGCGACGGCTTCATTGCTTCATTTGTTTTTGCTAATGTCATTTTGCTATAAAGTTATTTCAATAACTTGGCTTAGTAGAGCCCATACTCCAGAGTATTACTATCGTTTCTATATTTTCTAATTTTTGGCTTATGAAGTCTTGTCTCGGTCTCGGTAGGTTCGGTCCTAGTTCCAGCTCTGATAGGTACCACAATGCAAGTATAAAACCAAATTGCAGACTGTAACCTTTTTAACTTTAAACAGTATGTTTTAATCTTAAATGCACTTTAAATCTCAACACCAGTACATTAATTAGGTCTTCATTCTTATCTCTTATGACAAGCATTTATCGTAGTGGTTAAAAACATCACTATTGGTGCATAAGATTCGGAGTTTGATTTCGAGTCTGATCAAATCAGACACAGTATTACCAACTGCTTGTCATCGCAACAACGTTTCTTTGAAGCAGTGTAGTCCAGGTGCAAAGCAGTGATAAGCCCCACCACTCGTTATATACAGGCTTCAGCACAATACAAGAAAAATAAAAATTATTGCTATGCAGTATCTAGTCTAATCATCACCATAGCTGAACAATGATTTTCTCCAGCTTCCAAGGTGGATTCTTACACAATCAGAAATAAAACAGGAAATATGTGGGTGTCGTGAACAATCGCCCGTCAACGTATAATCGCCTGTCCTGAACTTTAGTCGTTACACATTTTTCTGACGTCAGGCAACGTCGAGCGACTAAGGAGTAGGGTTAGCCCAAAACCCTCAGAAAAATGTGAAACAAGAAAAGTTGCAAATGGTTGACTGCACACTGACGACCAATTGTTCACTTCACCCAAATATTTAACCAGAAAACAATTATAATTCCAAAACGAGTAAGCCTATGTAATGTAATGGATTTATACAATATATATAATAGCTACTTTCTCAAATCAGAAAGTATTGTTAAATTTAGTACAATACCGTGATTAAAGCCTGATATTCCTCTTTTAGTCGTTTCGTCCATAAAGAAGTATCACGTGGACCACAACTTGTTTTTAGCAAAGGTATATCCGATAAAGTTCTTCTCGTTGCATCATCAACCATTTTCAGTGAATATTCTCAACTCACACAATAAGCTCAAAAGCTGATATTGTACTGATATAAACTGTAGATTAGATCACTGTACAAAAAAAGCTTAAAAAAAATTCAAAAGTTGTTATGATAGTGGAGTCTGTAAAATAACAAAAGTTGCATATCTAATCAGCAAGGGCCCCAATATAAACAACTACTGGTACTACTCAGTATAGACTATTTAACTTGCCTTTGGTCAAATGAGGATTTCCTGTGTGGTCAGTAAACACTGAATCAACCTGCCGCATCACTGCTTAAAATATGTCATTCAAAAACCTGCTCTAAGCTCACACTGATTAGGGTTAGGTATAAAACTGTCAAATTTGAAAATGCCAATCGATAATACCGGTATACGTTAATGCAAATATTAATAACAGTATTAATTCTCACAGCTCATAACAAAATGCCCAAACATAAATTTTAATTAAAGAAATTTGCCCAAAGACTTAGAGATTTTACCTAGAGCTTGATCCAAATTTTGTTCAAACTTGAGTTTTCAGAGTGTGAAACTCCCATTTTGCTCCAAAATATTGAACACTGTGATTCAAATTCAGTCAAAAATCACCATTTCAGTTCACAAAACCAGTCCTACAAAACACCGCAAGGAACTACAAGGTACTGAAAACAGTGCAAAAAACTACAAGGTACTACAAGATACTTTCAAACGAAGTACAAAGTGACTGAAAACACTACAAGGAACTACAAGGTACTTTTAAACCAACGACAAGGTGCTTGAAAACACTACAAGGTACTTTTAAACCAACGACAAGGTAGTTGAAAACACTCTAAGGTACTTTTATAGCTATTACAAGGTAGCTGAAAACTCCACAAGGAATTACAAGGTGCTTTTAAACCAACTACAAGGTAGTTGAAAACATCACAAGGAACTTATGGACTAACGACAAGGACGTTAGGAACATCCAAGGGTTGGAGTTGGGGAGTGGTGGAGTCTGGGGGGTTGGAGTTGGGGGGTGGAGTTGGGGGTTGGAGTCGGGGGGTTGGAGTCGGGGGGTTGAAGTCGGGGGTTGGGGTCGGAGGGGTTGGAGTCAGGGGGGTGGGCTGAAGGGGTTGGAGTTGGGGGAGTGGAGTCAGGGGGGTTGGGGTCGGGTAGGTTGGAATCAGGGGGGTTGGGGTCAGGAGGGTTGGGGTCAGGAGGTTGTAGTTGGTTTGAAATTTCCTTAAAAGTCTTGTAGTTGATTTACAAGTACCTTGTAGTTTCTTGTGCTGCTTTCAACTACCTTGTAGTTGGTTTAAAAGCACCTTGTAGTTCCTTGTGCTGTTTTCAACTACCTTGTAGTTGGCTTAAAAGTACCGGTACCCTGTAGTGTATTCAGCTACACTGTACTTTTTTTAAGTACCTTGTGGTGTTTTCAACTACCCTGTAATAGCTCTATAAAAGTAGCCTACCTTGTAGTTACTTGTAGTGTTTTCAACTACCTTGTAGTTGGTTTAAAAGTACCTTGTAGTTCCTTGTAGTGTTTTCAGCTACTTTGTACTTGGTTTAAAAGTACCTTGCAGTTCCTTGTGCTGTTTTCAAGCATTTTGTAGGTTTAAAAGTACCTTGTAGTGTATTCAGCTACATTGTACTTGGCTTAAAAGTACCTTGTGGTAGTTCCTTGTAGTGTTTTCAACTACTTTGTAGTAGCTATAAAAGTGCCTTGTAGTGTTTTCAAGCATTTTGTAAGTTTAAAAGTACCTTGTAGTGTTTTCAACTATAAAGCTGCAAGATACAGCAACCATACTACCGGTATCAAATGCATTTTTTATTTACATATTTACAAAATTATTTTACATATTTATATTTGTATATTTATATTTATATATTTACATATTTTTTATTTACATACTTACCTGAAGAGGGCCAAAAGTTGTGCCGAAAACGTTCGTGGTAATGTAATTTTGTAAATATGTAAATAAAAAATGCATCTGATACCGGTAGTATGGTTGCTGTATCTTGCAGCTTTATGGTATAAAAAATCAACCTCTCTTCCGAAACTATGTTTTCAACTACCTTGTAGTTGGTTTAAAAGTACCTTGTAGTTCCTTGTGCTGTTTTCAACTACCTTGTAGTAGCTGGTAGCTATAAAAGTACCTTGTAGTTCCTTGCGGTGTTTAGTAGGACCCTATATAATTACACTAACCTGTCCACATGTCTACTTTTGGTGGGGCAAAAGCCCTCCAGCTTTCTGCATCATCATTAAATTTTGATGTCCTAATCACTTCTTCTAATTATGACATCAAAAATTTGATTATGATGCAGAAAACCCAGGTTGCCAGTAACTTCGCCACATGGTAACTTCGCCACAGAAACTTCGTCACATGGTAACTTCGCCACACTTTGAGAACGTGAGGGGAGATATGTGGGGATAGTAGGAAAGTGTGTGGGGGTGCAGGAGGAGGAAGGGAGATGTGGCAGGTTGCCAGTAACTTCGCCACATGGTAACTTCGCCACAGTAACTTCGCCACAGAAACTTCGTCACATGGTAACTTCGCCACACTTTGAGAACGTGAGGGGAGATATGTGGGGATAGTAGGAAAGTGTATGGGGGTGCAGGAGGAGGAAGGGAGATGTGGGAAGAGGTATAAGAGGAGGTGTAGGGAAGTGTGTTGGAGTGTGGGGGAGGTAAAGGAAGATGTGGGGAAAGGTGAGGTGAGGGAGATGAGGGGAAGTGTAGGAGGAAGTGTGTTGGGGCCCCACACCCTAACACACTTCCCTAGACCTCCCCCATTCCTTTCCCCACATCCTTTACCCACAAGCCAACACACT
This sequence comes from Trididemnum miniatum, assembly GCA_964006365.1. NCBI lineage: Eukaryota > Metazoa > Chordata > Ascidiacea > Aplousobranchia > Didemnidae > Trididemnum > Trididemnum miniatum. The sequence continues at coordinate 5,992,387 of OZ023242.1, forward strand.
TCCCCACTCACCCCATACAGGTACACTCTCCCACACCCCTCTCCACACATTTTTCCTTGCCTCCCCCCACACCCCAACACACTTTCCTACACCTCCCCCCACAGCTCCCCTCACCTTCCCCTACACCCCAACACACTTCCCCAATAATCCCATGCACTCTCTCCTCATCTTCCTCCACAGTTTCGATTATGTGGCGAAGTTACCATGTGATGATGTTACCTCAATAAATTTAACTGGAAAAGCCCGATAAAATTTTTTACAACAACCGAGAATTTAAAGTCTTGTTTCGGAGTAGGCAATGTAAATTCTCGATGTATGAAAGTGTGGCGAAGTTACCATGTGGCGAAGTTACTGTGGCGAAGTTACCATGTGACGAAGTTACTGGCAACCAAAACCCATGGGCTTTTGGCCCGCTAAAATTAGACATGCGGACAAAGTAAATGTTGAGCAATAAATGTCGAATAAAGGTTTTCATAGTCAACTTTGAAACTTTGGCAATCAATATTTCAGTCCTGGGTTATTTTTTTGGCAGTGTCTATTTTGCCTTTAACGGCATAATAGCTTTTAGGTCTATTTTGCCGCAGCTAGGCTACATCCATGCTACTGTCTTCACGAACTCGATTGTTAACCCCAGGTCACACGAATCCGAATTGAACCGATCTGAATCGAAGCCACCGAAGCCGTGACCAAAATTAAACCCAAAACTAGTGCAGCGCTTCCCATTTTACGCAGCGCTCTATCCCTGAGCTATCGACAAGTCGTGGCAATCAAGCACAAAACGGCCATTAAAAACCCACAACCTGACGACGTCACTTACGACAAAATAAACCTAAAAGCTATTTTACCGTAAATTTTTATGACTTTCCATGACTTTGCCGTAAACGGCAAAATCGACACTATCTATTTTTTTCAAAATTTGACTTGGTCAATTGACCTGTCCACAAAAATTTCAGTCATTCCAATTATTTTGTGGTCATGTTTGAAGTAACTAGATGCGGAACGAAATATACACTTACTCCTTTGTTACCGCAACACAAATAAAAACTACTTTAATCAGTTTGATGTTGGTTAAATCTGACACTGACACCGGTAGTCCGTTTGTAATTGTTGCTTGCATATTGGCAAGATATTTACTTCGGTCACTGCGCTTCGGTCATTGACCAAATAGGCTTAAAAATTTTCAGGGTTTCCACGCTGTTTTAAAAATCAAATTCCATGGCTTTCCGTGACTTTTCTCATGACTTTCCATGACTTTTTTTACGACGTTTTACATAAAAATATGCCAACAATAAAAAACCTTTTTCACGTTATTTTAATAAGCAATGCTCCATGTATCTGAATTTTGTGAAAGTAATTATTTTCTAGTGGAAACGAAACCAAACTCGGGTGTTGTGATTTCAAAGAGAGCCGGAAGTAGAAGGAATAAAAATTTGACTACTTTCATATCCATGATACAAACGCCTCAAATTTGCTTAAAAAACTTGTGCAATCGACCGTGGTTTAACTCTTGTAAACTTGCTCATTGCGTATTACCAGCCGGTGTAGCAAGTGAACTATATAAACCAACAAATATTACTAGTGTAGCCAGCGCTTCCCTTGTAGTTCACGCTTTGCCGTACATTAACTTACAACCTTTTGTTAACAAGACTAGAAACGTTCGATAATAGCATTTTTGCGTCATAAACGCACCTTAATGACATCACTATCGCTCCGGCTTGGTATCGGACAAGGTAAAGTACTGAAGTTACGGTTCATTCTTTTTCTCTTAGAACCTCGCTTAGACTAGACGTACTGTACACAGGGCCGTAGTTATGCATTTTAGCTTGGGGGGCTCATCACAAACGGTTCGATAAGACGTTTAGTTTAGTCGGAAGAGCGAGTGCCCGTAAGGGGCGAGCCTCTCAGGGAGAGTCTGGGGAGAGGGTTCTCCCCCCACGAAATTTTTTGAAAATATAGTCAATTTCGTGCATTCTGGCGCATATCTGACGAGATTTTTTGGTCCAAATTAAAGTAAAATTATTGAGAAAAACTTGGGTAAGTTTAGTATCAAAAATACCGAAATCAACACTCCGTGAAATTTTAGTGATACAAACGGCTATGTTGGTGGACTTGCAAGTAATGTCAATTTTGGTCCGTCAAGGTCCAATGTCCCTGCTGGAGTGCGTATTACTCAGTATTTTTAATAGCTTTTGCATTAGTATTGTTGTGAGTTCGGTATTTCGCACCTCGGCTTCAAATAATCAGTGTTTCAGTATGAGTCTCGTTTTGATTTTTTACCATCTGAATCAATTTTTTCAAGCGCAGCATTTTTAAAAACACCAAAAAACATTGCCACGTTTGGAACTGGACATGGAAAATCACACTATTTCAAAATTCTGAATTCACAATCAAAAATTTCCAGTTTGCGATGAAATTGCCACTTGGAAATAAGCCGGACAATTGCTCAGGAATGAAAAATGGATATAATAAATAAATACAATGGTTCTGAAAACTAGATTTGAAAAGATTGGGAAGTCTATACAGGGAATGTCACGTAGCGTCTAGGGTGAAATACGGAGAATTAAGCTTCAACGTGGCTAAGCAGAGGCCTACTGCAAGCGTACAATTAGGTAACCAACGAAAACAATAATGCATCTCTGAAATGTCTTTGGAGTACTTTACATAAATTGTTACTTTTTTTGAAACTGTTGCAGACCTTCAAAAAGCACTCTCTATCATAAATAATGTATTTAAACGCTTTGGCCTTACTATCAACAGCAAGAAGACGGAAACAATGATCTTTAATTTTTCTGGTGCAGATAGCAACTATCCTGAATCTATATGCTCACTAAAAGGCATCAAGATCACAAACACCAAAACTTTTATATATCTGGGATGCAAAATCGACTACAACCATTCAGGAATAGGACATTCAGAAATCAACAACAGAATAAACTCTGGTAATGCAGCTTTCCAACAACTCAAAAATCTACTGAGAAACTTTCACATCAATCTGAAAACACGCATAATTTTTTTGAACGCCTATGTACGCTGCAGACTTACTTATGGTTGCCAGCGTTGGTGTGCAACAAAAGATACTTACAGTATGACAATCTGGACAGGTGTTATCGTTTGATGCTGCGGAAGATGATTAGGGGTGGCTTTAAACGAGTTGACAAGAAAAACGATGACTATCGCTTGGAGATAACTAATCACCAATTACTACAAATTTGCCAAACTGAAAACATATCTCTTTACATACAACTATCTCTTTATATACAACAACTATCGACAAATCTACTGTGATGTTAAGACAGGACTTTAAAACTCGTAAACGCAATTGTGACGTAAACTGAGCGCATTCATAAGATAAAAATCATTCATTCATTAAAACAGTAGCAATATGGTAGCAGCATAGCCGCTATCTCTCTGTAGCCCGTATCCCACTGAGCTGCGACTGTTTTGCGAATGCCATTAAAGTGAATATTCCACTGAACCACGACTGTTCTGAATGAGGCGCTAAACAGTCGCAGTTGGGGGGGGGGGGCGGGGTTGTTCAAAATAGGGTTACGTGGTTTTGTGAGATCTACTGATGCTAAAATCAAAAAAAGTTTTCAAAAGATCTTTCGATTCAACAAGGCTAATTGTTATCAGCATACCGAGTGATGTACAGAAGTCAATAAGGAGTACAGAAAAATCAGGCTTACCAAACACCTTGCCGAAGAACTCGTGAAGACCGAGAGATTGTTTTTGTGTAGGAAGCCTCTTTAATACTAGCCCCTACACTAGCTACAGTGGCCTACATTTACGAGTCTGAATGAGGCTTAATCTCCTCTGGCAAAGTGCTCAATAACTATGGCCGGTTAGAGCTGTTTATTTAAATTCTATTCTATTTGAATAAGATACTCTATACCACCTGAAGAGCCGACAAAGGCGAAACAGGCTTTAGTGGTTTTTACGTTTCATAATGATTTTATTTAAACAAAAGTAGCTTACATTTATCTGAATTACATCAAGTTTATTGTTCAACTATTGGACCAAATATTGTAAACAACCAAAACTCATAAAAACTGCGAAAAGTGATGTAGAAGAATGCGACAATAGTTGCAAGAAGAGGGTCGGTTAAGTATATTATTCAGTTATTTTCAACCACTGTGCGGCGGTACAGGATCATTCCATCTCACATCACCCAATGAGTGAAACCTCACTCTCTACGATTTCAATGAAATTCGGTACATGGGTGTTTTCATGACCAGAAAAGCCAAAATTTCAAATTTCGTCTTCATCGAACCAACGGTTTCCGAGATATCTCCATGACAATTTTTCACTTTTTTGCAAAAATGGGCGTGGCCGCCAAACTTTACTTGACTGTATCTTCGCAACCGTAGGTCGGATTTTCAAAAGCCAAGTATTTCTGGATAGCTGAGGACACAAGGAATCTAAATATGGCATTTTTGGTGAATTTGGGTACTTTTAGGGAGGACAACCTTTTGACCTTAATTTTGATCTTGAAATTGACCCTGTGGGACACGCCCCACAACGTTGTCCCAATTATGAAAAACGTAGTCCCCCCAGGTAGCAGAGATTGGCGGCTTGCCAGCGGCGCGAGTTCGTCCGCCGCCAATATCATTAGCGGCGGCCCACTCTCGGAATCCGACGGTGGGGCGACGACTTTTTGCTTATCGGCACTCTATCGGCGCGACATCCGTTTTCCGCCAATAAATCGGCGGTGCGCTGGAATACCGCCAGAGAATTTCCGCTTGAAAAATATAGCCTACGGCGGTCCGCTTTTCGAATCCTACGGCGGCCCGCTTTCGAAGTTCTACGGCGGCCCGCGTTCGAATTCCTACGGCGGCCAGCGTTCGAATTCCTACGGCGGGGCGACTAGGCCTATTATTTGCTCATCGGCACTCCATCGGCGCGACATCTGTTTTCAGCCAATAAATCGGCGGCGCGCTGGAGTACCGCCCGAGAATTTTCGCTTTAGCCTTCGGCGGCCTGCTTTCGGAATCCTACCGCGACCCACCGGATAAAATCTACTTCGACCCGCTGGATGAATTCTACTTCGACCCGCTGGATGAATTCTACTGCGACCCGCTGGACCAATCCTACTGCGACCCGCTGGATGAGTTCTATTTCGATACGCCCAATAATTTCTACTTCAACACGCTGGATGAATTCTACTTCGACCCACTGGGTAAACGCCATCACCCAACCTAAAACATACTGCATACGTTAAATCGGTTTTCGCTATATATCAGTCATGCGCCTGCTAATTTGTTTACTCAGCCCAGAGACAAAGTCTTATTATTTGCACTCGTTCCCTAACATTAAATGCTTCATCTTATCCACAATATCCAGGTAATTTCCAAAATTGTCCACTTTTTATTCATTTTACAACATAATTATGAAAACTCGAAACAGAAAAAACGACATTATTCACATTTTTCGCAATACTGTATTACACAACTTTATTTTTTAGATTATATAGCGAACCGGGTTAGCCATAGCAAAATCTAAAAGTTTTGGTTTTTGGTTGACTTTTTCGAAATTATTATCATCAGCGCTCATAAAGATTTGTCCCAAAATCAAAACTAGAATTAATATAAGTTACAAAAACATCTTAGGAAGCGGTTAAGTTATTGTTTCATCATCCAATAGCTTTCTACTGCAGTAAATTTGAATGCTGAAAAATTGACAGCACTTGAATAATTACGTTTAACCACTTAAGTGCGCTTTAGAATCTCAACAATTACTCCACATCACGCTTAAAGCCATCTTTAACCTTTAGAATTTCTCACGCGCCCTTGTAAGCAATTCTTCGACACTTTAAAGCCACCGTTTTACCCAGTGCTCCATCTGTGAGTCAATGTTTTTTTGTTGAATTCGCACAACGCCTGAAATGCAAAAAGCATGTAACATATTGTATGAGAAAGCATGTAATGCAATAAGAGTGTCCGCCTCTGGAGCTGTAGACTTGAGTTTAATTTCGTCCGAGTCGGGTCAAACCAATGACAATAAAATTGATATTTCCTGCTTGACACTCAGCACTAAAAGGACAGTGTGGGAAACAAGCCAGCAAGTTTATTTGTTGCGCCGTAGGAAAAGCACTTAGCGGGCTTTCCCCATCTTGGTGTGGTAGACAGATGGCTGGCAACTCATAACTAAGCGAGCTCGTATAGCACATTGATCGTTTCTTATGATAGGAGGATAAATATGCAACTAAACACAAAATCTTAACAAGATGGCAGTTGCAAGCAACTAGCCTACTAATTGCTTCCCGTTAGAACTTTCTGGTGGCCCAAACATCCAGTAGGGTAATGCCACAATGTAACACAATTACATATTCGCTTGGATTTTACAGTAGAATTCGCCTATATCGACTTCGGCTATATCGACAGTTCGTCTATATCGACACTTTTTTGTTGGTCCAGGCGAAATTCTTATCTTTCACGAGCATTCAAGTTCGCCTATATCGATTTCGGTTATATGGTCAGTTCGCCTACATCGACACTTTTTTTTTTATCCCCCAGAGCATGTTGTTCGTTTACAGTGATAGCTGCAGCCCTTCTTTTCACTGCGGAACGTATGGTCGTTTGTTTTTCCCGTAAGGACCTAGTGAGATCATAGGCAAAACACAATTTGCAAACTGATGAAACAATAAAGACGATTGTTGACCTATAAAAATTTAAAGACTACATGGAATTGCGTTTTAAAACTGAACTCGAATGCGCGTTCGCCTTATAAGCCACAACTTTCATAGGCCACGTTTTAAAACTGTGAGAAAAAAACCGAAGACACGAGCGATAAAGAAATTGTAGGGATAGAGAAATTTCTGAACAATTTTTATTTGCGTTTCAAAAATGAAGGGATATGGCCTATACACAGTACAACTGCTTCCATTTTTCACGATCTTGTTGGCGTTAATCTTAGCCAAGTGTATGTGAAAGCACCAAATTAAGCGGCAATGTTGATTAGAAAACACAGATAAACCTCACCACGCGCTTATACATTGAACTAAAATCAGAATTTAGAAATAATTTAGTAGAATTCAGCTATATCTTTGTTTTCTTAAGGTGTCAATATAGACAAATTCTACTGTATTAGGTTTTGTAAACTTTATGAGTTTTTTCTCCTTTGACACCAAGTCACGTGACCTGACTTGCCCATTCACCAAGCACAATGAGACCACAATAAAACGAACCCATACTGAAGATTTCAAGTTTCTATCTATCGTCGTTTGGATTTTATGAGGTTTCAGAAATTTAATGACTTTTCGGCTTTTGACCCTGAGTCACATGACATAGAGCGCTTATAGTTGGTACAGTGCAAGAACCTGGTAAGGCAAACCAATCCTGAAAATTCTAAGTTTCTATCTGTTTCTAATCAATAGTTATAACCCAAACAACATATTTGCTTGTTTGACCTTTGACCCCAAGTTATGTCGCATGAAGATAATCACTGTGAATATATTTTTTTACCCTCATTGAGATGCATATGTAGAAACAGTACTTTATAATTTTGAAGGTCCTACCTATTGCCATTCACAAGTTACTAGCGTTAAAAAATTTTTCAATTTCTTTAATTGGTTTTTGACTTTTAACCTCAAGACCGCCAACTCCCCTTCTCCCTCCCAAAAAAATTCACACTGAGGTCTATCATCCCTGAAAATTTCAAGTTTCTAGCATCAGCGGTTCAAAAGCCTTAGGCTGCACAAAAAACTCTTTGAGATTTGTTTATTCGACCTTTGACCCCAAATTTCGTGATGTGAAGATAATAGACCCTTTGCACTGTAGTTTATTGCGCATGCGCGTCAAAGCGATGTCTGCGTGAGTTGCCATAAAGCGATTAAGTTTCTATAGAAATGAATGGCAAATAACAAGAAAAGCTTTGTTTTTTCATATAACAATCGCAAAACTTTTACATGAGTGAATATGCTGCTTAGTAGATGTGTGATAGAACATAAAAACCATCTTAACCAAAAGTAGGCCTACTGGCTGCATAAGGTATATTTTTGTAGAGTTTACTGTTTACCCTAACGGCTATGTAGGCATTTTTCAACTCTTCAACTGCGACGTCATTCATATAATTATAATAAATGAGTTTCAATTTATTTGCAGAGCACACTATTTAAGCTTTATGTATCGTTTAGGTTCAAGACGAAGCACAAACGTAATAATTGAGCACTCTGCAATCTGCATTGTCAGTAATGTAATTTGTAGACAATTTAACCGTGCAAAACATGTAAGTGACCTGTAAAATAACGCTGTCTGCAGTAAGATTTTGCACCGGTTCCTCAGTAAAGCAATCTTGAATGCAAAATTAAGAAAAATTTCAAGTCTGAACCTGAGAGAGCCAAGTTACGCGCTCCTTATGATTAAGATAACCTTATTAGGTTGAATGTTAGCTAAATGTAAAGACGTTATAGACGTTTAGACCCAAAAAAGGGCGCAAATAAGCTCTTTGAAAATGTTTTGTGCGAAGGGTGCATTCAGAATTTTTTTCAGGGGAGTGGAAGGGCACCGTATTTTGACATTTTTTTCCGGCAGAGTTACTTCGAGGCAAATTGAGGAAGAAAAACAACTCTATGGGGTACGGGGGAATGCTACCCCGGAAATTGTTAGAAAATTTAGGCAGAGAAATAGCCACTTTAGTGCTTTTTGCACATTTTTTAGGGAACATTTTGATTAAATTTTTTACTCCTGATTTTGAATCCTTCATCAAATATGAGGCATTTTGTTCGCATATTTCGATTTATGCTTGTTAAGTGTAAGAATTATTGTTATGGAAGAGATTCAAAATTATGGAAAAATTGTATATAGGTTGGTGGGGGATGCATACCCCACATCTTTCCCCTCCTGGATCCACCCTTGCTCATCTCTAGCTTAAACTAGTTGCCAAACTATGCTGATCTACTTCCAAATGGTTATTTGGTGAAGACAGGAAGACCGGCGGAATGGACGATTGTATCATCATAAACAAGTCATCAAAATGAACGGTCATTATAACTTGTGATTGCACAATTGTACAATCGTCCGTTATTTCAAGCAAAATTGCGAACACAAATTTGCTCGATAACTGAGTTATTTTTTAATCAGCTATAGGCCAACATTGTACCATACTGATTAATGCTAGACGTTTTTTTACCTGAAAATCGTCCCCCCTGTCCCCCTCTGGAAATCTTTTGGGGGGGACGCGTGACGCGTCCCCCCGGTTCCGCCGCGCTGCTCATCACTGATTGCCAGTCGTAATTCTTAAGCTTCGGGTTTGCATTAGGCTGCTACAGAATGTCCACAAAGCTTTTACGATTCTATCGAGTGAAGCCTAGAAGGAAAACAGTTCGGTCGAAAACAGTGAGACACTGACAAACGATGTACCATACCCTAGATAGCCTAACACTAGATCAGCTTTGACCTTTTTTGGGTTGTGGAAACACCTGCATGGACCCTTACTAATTTTGTTGATGCAAAACTTCGTACTTAGTTCGATTAATGCTTCCAGATTCACCATTACTTCATCTAACTTTCATCCCATTCGGCACACAATAGGCCTAATGCAAGGCAGGTGACTGAAAACTACTAAGGTAATAAAATGCATGTAGAGTGCGCTGCCATTGATTCTTCGTCATTGCAGCTTTCTCTGTGCTGTAGCTGTGTTTCCCCGGTGCTAAACTGCATAAACGGGACCGTTATCTCATTGGCGGATTCAGAAGCGGCCAAGGGGGCTGAACGCTCAACCCCCCAGCAGAGACGGATTAAGAGATCGCGGGGCTTGGGGCAGATAAGAGTAAGGGGCCTCTAAATTATGAAAAGCAAAAACAACTAACATCCTTTTGAAGCGGTCGGTTAGCTCAGTTGTTAAGCCATTGCTATTGGTGCGGAAGTTCCCGGATCGGTTAAATCCGACGCAGTGTCGCTAGTGGCTCGCCATCGCTGCGACGTTTCTTCGGAGTCGTGTTGCCCAGGCACTACGCTGCGGAGATCGGTCCCGCCGCTCGTTACCCGCTTCCTCGTAATACTGCAAGTATAATGAAGATTTGATTTGATGCTAAATTTTATTGGCACCACAATCAATCGGAAATTTTATGAAATTTATTAAACTCAGGTTTGGGTAGCGCTCAAAAAGATATTAATGTTGTCTTTAAATTTTTATTTTGATTAATATCTTGTATGATATATATTACTTACAAGCCTTTGAGCACTCTTAGGAACCTGTCATTGTGCATTGCTCACCAAATAATATGAGCTCTTTGATACACTAGCGCTGACATCATTTTTTAAAATGATGATCGTGTGATTTCCACCTGCATCGTGAAAAGTTGTTTGTAAGGTATCTCGTCACTGTGTTGAGATTCGCGATGCCGTATTCTGTTTAGGAATTTTAATCTTTTCATCTTGCTCTTTTGAATGTTTATTTCTTTCCATGGTGTTGATTGGTTGGATTTTATTACACATTAAAGGATAATTTCATTCCTTTTCAGCATGCAGCATACTGATTCTGGAAAAGATTTGTTTTATTTTAGTCAGTTCTTTTGAACGTCGCTTTGATTGTATCCAAAATGCCATCAGTTGCTATCGCAGCCATCTGATGTTTTCTATTTGATAGTATTTATCTATTTCTTTTGTCTTTCTTTCCCATATTTCTGTATTTTTTGCTCAACTTTCTATTAGCTATATTCACCTGACGAGTTCATAATGAGAGCGAAACCGGTCGTGGATTTCTATTTCTAATCGCAGCAACATTATTCATAATGTTGTCTTTGTTTTTCTTGGAATTAATCTACAGTAGCAAACTCCATTGTTTGTTCTTTACTTTTCTGTTTTGCAACAGCTATCCTTTTCACTGTGTTGAATGCCCAAACGCCTGGTTTGTTGTATGGTTTTCCGCATTGTATGGTTTTCCGCACGATTACGTCTCTCATCAGTGCTAACAACCTCCCTGATTGTTAGCACTGATGAGAGACGTAATCCCGAAACAGGATGGGTCAGGCTTTATGTTGTATTTTGATTATTATTAATTTAGATTAAAGAGGTTGAGTCTGATTTGTTATTTTGAATTATTAAAAAGAGTAAAATATTTTGATGTTGTTTAAAATTTACTTTGAAATTATTTTTGAAAGGTCGAACATCGAACGAACTTTTCGCACTACTTCATTATAGGAGCAAATATAAACAACACAAAAAATATAACAAACAACACAAAGAGTGCAACACAAAAAAGCTTAGGCAAATTGCTCAGCTGTACTCTACAAATTCATAGCTTCGACGGCTTGATTATCATAGCTCAGAGATTGAATGGATGAGGATCAGCTAACTGCTTGTTTACATTAGGAAAGAACTGACTTATTTTGTTACACTTACTTTCAACTTTTTTTGATTTTGTCCCTCGTTCCTTTTTTCTTTTACGTTTTTGACTTTCACTCTCATGTCTTCGGCCCAAGTCACGAATTCTTCCAGTGATGAGCACTTCTAAATAGTTGAGAAACACTCTGTGCAGTACTCACAGAAACGCAGCTATCTTAATCTCTTCAAATAAGCTTTAGGTATTACCATAAGTACCGGTAAGTTTCTGTCATTTCAAAAATCAGGCTAATTTTGGGCTGAGTGCGAGACTCGACACCCCAAATCCTTTAGTAATACCTAAAGTTTATTTGACTATCTAAGACTTCTAAGTCATCAGTTTCATTTTCTAATATCCTGCTACTATCCATCTATTTTCTAGACCAGCTTATCCTTGGGGGGTCGCGGGGCAGCAGCTCAATCCTCTGCAACAAAGGATAGATGCTCTGCTGGGATGCCAAGGCGAGACTAACTAAGATTTTCTGCGTAATCTCGCCATCGAGTTCTGAGACGACCTCCAGGCTTTCGACCAATCGGTGCTAAACAGAGCAGTTTTTTGGTTGTTCTTTCCTGGGACATTCGTCTATATATACCAACGCAGTTGCGATCTTTCTAGTCGGAGAAGAGCGATTCGATGTTTAGAGATTCACGAATATCTGCACTCTTAACCTTGTCGAACAAGGTCAAACCGCTAATTCTTCGCAAGAATTCCATTTCAGCTGCTTGAACTCGAGATCCCACTTTTTCATTCGTGATCCAACACTCATGGCCATAAGTCAGAATAGGAACATAGACTGATCTGAAAATGGATGGCTTTGCCCTGATACAAAGCTTTTGTTTCAGTACCATAGATCGGTGAAGCTGGTGCATTACTGTACCTGCTTTTCCGATGCGGATATCCAATTCGCTATTTCGTCTGCCATCACTTGTGAATGAGACGCCGAGGTTCTTGAATTTCTCTGACTGTTTTAATGGTACTCCACCAATTTGGAAAGAGCACTGCTTGGGTAGTCTGGACAGGCACATGAATTCTGTTTTTGTTGTACTGATTTTTATTCCAGCCACAGAGCATGCATCTGAAAACTTCTCAAGAGCTTGCTGAAGACCATTTTGGGTAGAGTCGAGTAGCACAAGATCATCTGCAAATAACAGACGTTGTACAGTGTAATCACCGATCTTTACTCCGCCACAAGATTCACTTTTCTTAACTATTCCATCCGTATCAATAAGGAACAGAATAGGTGAAAGAGAGCAGCCTTGCCGTAGTTCCACACTAACTCTGAAAGGTTTCGTCGTTGCGCTGTTAACACGAACACAGACCTCGGAATGCATGTACAGCAGCTTAATAGCAGTTAGTAACTGGCCATCAATGCCATACTGTAACAGCACCGCCCAAAGCTTGTCTCTAGGAATGTGATCATATGTTTTTTTAAGATCAACAAAACATGCATTGACCTTTTTTGCATATTCCCACTACTTCTCAAAGATGTGCTGCAAGGCGAAGATCTGGTCCATTGTGCTTCGGCCAGGACGAAAACCACACTGAGCATCCGTTAGTTTAGGCTCGACTATTTCACGGCATTTCTTTTTAAAGCATTTGGCATAGACTTTACCCTGGAGCATTTTTATGTAATGTACTCAACACCAGCAGAACCTTGCTTTTTTCTGACAAAGCGTGGATTTATAAAAGTCATTATTTATTGGATTGCAACGAATTTTCTATGGCTCGGTGATTTAGAGTGCAGCGCATATATCGAAGTGCTGCACTAGTTTTAGGTTCGATTTTCATCGCGGCTTCGCTTGTGACTTGTATTTAACAATCAGTTTCGTGAAGACAATGGCATAAAATAGGAATGTAAGGTTCTGCTGGTGTTAAAGGTAAAGGTACGGGACAGCGGGTGCAAGCACACATTGTTTAGGCCATTTTCAATTGTCGGCCCATTACAATTTTCAATCACGAATGATTGAACGCTGTTAAGGGACATAACATGACGAACAACACATACACAAAACCCTTCGCACTTCCGCTTGTGCCGAGCGCCTGGCGCGAAAGCTGCGAATATTATTTTTAAAGTCTTTAGAATGACCCGACTGGGAATAAAACCCCAGTCTACCGGCTACCAAGTGGACGCTCTTAACCGATACACCAAGCGCCGGTTGTTAAGCACATGTTAGAGAACCACAACTGGCTTTCCAACATTAAAGTGCCCGACAGAGCGCCAAGACCTTCACTTCCTCTTTCAAATAAAATATGAAAACACTTAGGTTTTTCAATATTTTCAGCTTTCTTGAAGTTGAAATGAAATGTTGTGTGGTTTTATGGCGCTTTATAACTACTAAGGTCCTTTAGCGCCAGGACTAAATTTTGTCAAGAATTCACTGACGTATTTTTATTCTCTGTTTATTTCATCGTCCACGCTACACATACTTGCTGAGCGTTAAGCAAGTGTAACAGCAAATACCAATTTTAAAGTATTTGGTTTGACCCAACTGAGAATAGAACCCAGTCTACCAGCTTCCAAGGCGAACGCTCCCAACCACTAGGCCATGGCGCTGGTCATTAAAATCATTCATAAAAAATAGAGGAAGCAAAAACTTACCGAGGTCAACTCAACTTCAAAATAACATAAACGTGGCAGCGTCTTCAAACTCAAATACTGAAAAGAACTAGGTGAGGAAACCGAAGCGTAAATAAAGAGGTGCAAAATTTTAAAAAGCAAGGCGTTGGTGCAATTAAAGATTTTAAGGAGTGGTGAGCAACACAAGACTTTACCATATAAAGACAAGACAGAAGAAGGAAGTGGCTAGAATAAGTATGGTGCCAGGAATCGCGTCAGAAAAATCAAGAAAAACAAAGTGAGGGATCGAAACCAACCCAAGCAAAAATGCAATTCGGAAATCGAATGGCTGCGCTGAAACAGTATACATTACATAAATAAGCTACCTGGGACAATGATGAAATATGCCCCTATAATTGGTGCATTTTCTCTTGTCTCTTTTTTTGTGGATAGGTATTATCACACTGGTTTACCATTGCTTTGGTGCTTGCCCAGTACTACATGCCACCTTACAAACACGAGTCAACCAACGAACACCATACATGTTCATTGGTTTCAACATTTCAGGCCTGATATCATCCTCACCAGGTGCTTTTCCAGTTTTTAATGATTTGATAACTGCATTCACATCTGCTTCGGTTATCTGAATATCTTCCCCAACCTGCTTCTTGTGAATTTGTGTCAATCTAGCATCTACTGGGTTTAAAAGATCACTGAAGTATTCTCTCCATCAGTTCAAAATAGCATCTTCATTTTTTAAAGTGACGCCATCTGAACCTTTGATGAAGAAAGCGGCTTGAGGTCTTTTTCCACGCAAACGGCGAATGGTCTGCCAGAATACTTCGTTCGCCATTTTGAAATCATCGTCTAACCTTTCTCCGAATTTCTACCATGCCTTTTCCTCAGACAGTTTAACTTTTGTGGCTGCCGCCTTACGTGTTTCAGAGTACTGCGAAAGAAGTTCAAGGGATGACATATTTGCAAGCCAGGTCTAATAGGCCACTTTTTTCGCACGAATAGCTTCTTTAATTTCTTGGTTCTACCAAGAAGTTCTATTCTTGCTACTCTTCGTCCTTCCAACACGCTTACGTCTGCAACAGCTAGTAGCGAATATAATGACTGCTGTTCGAAACAAACACCACTCAGTTTCTGTGTCTTCAGTAGAGGCCGAAAGTTTTTTGAACTTAGATGCAATGTTGTCTGCAAATGCAGTTCGTACCTCTTTGTCAGCCAATTTATTACCATTTGATTCGATAAGTTTTTCGTGGTCGAAAAGCCTTTCGTTTTCTCAAGGGTTTCAAGATTGTCAAAGTGCAGACAACTAGGTGGTGATCAGTTCACAATTCCGCCCCGCTTTTAACACGAACATCAGACACGGTAGAAAACAAGTCCGCCGGAACGATACAAAAATCAATCAGGGAGCGTTGTCTCAAGGAGTCTCTGTACCAAGTGTACTTGAGAATTCTTTTGTGCTGAAAAAATGTGTTCATTATGCACAGTCCACTAATGGCACAAAACTGCAATTAACATCTTCCGTTCTTGTTAATGTCAGGGTCACCATGTTGCCCAATAACACCTTTCCAAGTTGCATTGTTGATGCCCGCATGTGCATTGAAATCACCCAAAAGGACAAGGGATTCTGATGAAGCTGCTTTTCCCAAAGCAACCTCAACTTCCTCCAGAAAGGTTTCGTACTGTGATTCTATGTTAGGTGCGTACACCTGCAAGATACACAGAGATCGCTCCTGCAGCCTTAGCTTTAGAAGACAAAATATTCCTCCCAGTGGTACCCAGTCAACGACACACTCAGTCATGCTAGGGCTCACAAGTAAGGCAACACCAGCTTGAGCAGACACTGCTGCATCAACACCGTAGTAAAAAATTTTCCACCCACCGTTCAACCAGACAGTTCCAGAACCCCGGCGCTTTGTTGATGAAATTCCCGCAATATCAAGGCGGCACTGCTGGGCTTCGTAAGCAAGCTCCTGCTCTTTTCCTGTTAGTGACGAAATGTTCTGGTTCCCGACAGCTTGATCCCGGCAGTTTGGTCCAACTCGAGTACATTTTCTGTGCGCTGCCCTCAGTTGCCTCCCCAAACGCTTAGAGACCGTATCGGTGTGTTTCCGGTGACGGTCAGGTTGTGGGGGAGACTGTAGCTTACTTTTTAAACAAGTCCCTCTGCCTAAAACTCGAACGCGACCTTTTTATCGTGCGCGCCGTCCGATGCAGTATAAATATTGTAGTTAAAACTTTTCATTTAGCTACAGCGTTGGATTGCTACTTAATTTGTTTCTCACCTTCGACCTAACCGCCATGGGTAACCCTGATGGAAGTGACTACCGACGGCATTGCTCGAAGGATCATTGAAAACTCAATCCTCCCCATCACGTTAAGGTGACAATTTATAGGAGAGGATATCCTGCCTCTAGTTATTTTTTATCGCCGATATAGCGTATTAAGTTTTTCAGCGACTCTAGATATAGCCCAGCTTGTAACGAAATAGCTTATAAATTTGTTTAACATTTTTGAAATGACTGTATCGGCGATATGCTGCACAAACGGCAGAGAGTTCGAAGGCTAGGCTAGAGCCAGCAGTCGATATTGTTCAGATCAACTTTTAATTATAAACCTCAACAGCCTGTTTCTCGCTGAACGCAGTCTTCAGAAGGTGTCTGAAGACAAAATACAGTAATAAAACTTAAAAAATACAACGCAGTTAAAGCGTAAAATCTAAAGCTTAAAAAACTAAAACCTAAAACACTGAAATGCATCAACGGCTGCACCACATCACCAGGCAGTAGGCAAATCTCACTGCAGTTCAGTATGAGTTGCACCAATAAACAGTGCCAAAGAAAATAGCATTACGTCACAACATTGCGTCATCATGGAAAAAGGCGGCAATGCACGTTAGAGGTCGAATTGAACGGATCACGTTTTTTCATGTTTTGGAATAAACTTGTTTCTGTGCCTACGTTTGCCAAGTATTTTATTGCGTATTTTGCATCCGATTGAATGATTGCGAGCTTTTCAGACATACTTAGATTGCAATTTCTGGCACCGTTCGCTGGGGTTTGGTTCGCGCGAAGATGTGCCAGTCAATTGTGAAGTCCAATTAGTTTCGCTTGCATTTCCACATATGTTTTGAAAGTTTTGTGGGACAAGCTTTCTCTTCGTTCCTAAATGTATGCGTACGGTTATTCTACCGCGCTTTGAAGCCCGTTTCTCACAAACCATATTCTTTCGTGGTATTTGATCCTGGGCCTGAGACAGACGCACTATACACCAGGCTACACTCTAAGCATCGGCCGATGAATGGGCAATCATTTTTGACGGCAGTTGTAAGTTCGTACGGTTGGCTGTTGTTCGGAGTCATTGTGGTTGGTGAGCCGCTTGTCATACCTCTAAACAATTGCTTCCATATTCGGCATGCAACTGTAACTTACTTTGATGTTGCTTTTGTAACAAATTTTGGTTAGTCTGTGGTTAGGCGGGAAGTGCCTCTCAAGTAGCTTCAGGAAATTACGGTTAATGTTTGTGGTTGCATGGTCACTAAATAGGGTATTGAACCAGACAATATTATGTTTTCTCAATCTTTTCTTTTTGTCCTTTACGTTGTTGTAGCCAATCGCGTGGGTGAAACCACTGTTTTTTAGCGCCCCCACGTGTATTCGGTGCTGCTTTCCGAAACTCTTGTTGGTCGCATGAAATTTCGCCTAGTCAGTTTTCCACCATCTTCGACAAGGGGCGCTTGATACTCGCTTGGTGGTTTGACTTTGAGTGAATGTACAGTAGTCGGTTGTTCGGTTTTCTGTATGACCAATACTTTCCGGAATTTAAATTAAGTGTGACGTCCAAAAAATTGGTTTCTACTGTATCAGATTTGCATCTTTAGTGATTTGCAACCCGTTGCCTGGAATTACTTCAATGAGGTTAGGTTATCTTAACCGTAAGAAGCGCATAATTCGGCTCTTTCAGATTCAGACTTGAAATTTTTGTTAAGGTACCCAGCCCGAATAAGGCCCATTATTTTGATTATTTAAAATAACTTTAATTTTTAATTTTTCGCTGCACTTTAACAAAACGTCACTGCTATTTATTAAACGTCGCTGCTATTTATTAAATGTCGCTGCTGTTTATTAAATGTCGCTGCTATTTATTAAACACTGCTGCAGTTTATTAAATAGCGCCGCTATTTAATAAATAGCAGCGATATTTATGAAATATCGCCGCAATTTAATAAATATCGCTGCTATTTATTAAATGTCGTTACACTTTGGCTGTTATTGCATTTTTCGAAGCGTTTTAGCTGCAGTTCACCTCACTTTAACTAAATAGCTGTGAAACTGCGGAAATGTTGCTGAAAATTCGTACAGAATTTGCTAAATCGTTTTTTTCACAACGGCGCCCCATAGAAGTAGTAGGCATGTTCGCAACACTCGAAAATTAGTATTGAATTTTGTCTTTAGATACCTCCTGAAGACCGCGTTTTGCGAAAAACAGAATGTGAAGGTTTTATAATTAGAAGTTGATCTGAATAATACTCACATTTTTGGAATGAAATAGCTTGCACATTTCCACAAATTTCGGTTTGTCTGCAGTCAGCACGCTGAAAAATATAGGCCAAAAATTTTCAGATTTTTAAGCATTTGACAGTCGTTAGAAGCCGTTAATTTGTTGGAAACTTCAACTGGCTTTCCGACACAAAAGTACCCGGGCGGAGTGCCAAGACCTTCACTTTTTCTTTCAAATAAAATGTAAAACTACTCAGTTCTTTAAATATTTTCAGCTTTCTTGAAGTTAAAATCATTCATAAAATTGAGGAAGCAAAACTTACCGAGGTCAACTTAACTTTAAAATAACATAAAAATAGCAGCGTCTTCAAACTCAAATACTGAAAAGAGCTAGGTAAAGAAAATGAAGCGCATGTCAAGAGATGCAGATTTTTTAAAAGCAAGGCACAAGTGTAATTAAAGATAATAAGATGTGGTGAGCAACACAAGACTTTATTGAACAAGAACAAGACAGAAGCAGGAAGTGGCTAGAGTAGGTGTGGTGCCAGAAATCGCGTCAGAAAAACCAAGGAAAAGAAAGTGAGGGATCGAATCCAACCCATTTTGGCTTTGGTTTGGAAAATCAAATGGCTGTGCTGGAACATAATTTAGAAGTTATTATACCAGTCTGCACTGTGACATTACAGTTATTTTGCCATCGAAAATTTGTTCTAGTTTTTTTCCGTATCAGTACGCATTTTCACATAACATACCCAACACCAGCATAATCTTGCTTTATTCTGATAAAGCGTGGATTTATAAAGGCCATTCATTGCGGAATTGCTACGACTTTTCTAGAGCTCGGTGACTTGAAGCGCAGCGTATATGGGGAGCGCTGCAAAAGTTTTGGATTCGATTCTCGTCGCGGCTTCGCTTGGGAGATGTGATTAACAATTGGGTTTGTGAAGATAGGCAAAAAGAATAGGAATGTAAGGTTTTGCTGGTGTTGGGTACATTACATAAAATTTAATATGCTACTGGTACAGGTTATTATTGTACCGGTGCGTGAATATTCTGATTTCTCAGTTCAAAGTTTGCTGGTAATGAAGGTTATAAGTCTGTAAATTTATTTCAATTCAATAGTTAACAGGAACAGCATTAAAAATTACCAAAAGCGCGTATCCCCTAAAGTACGGGGCCCAGGGCAACTGCCCAGTTACCCCAGTGCTTAATTCCGCTCTGCCCCAAGTTGTTAAGTATTCTATTAATCCGTTAATACAAACTACTTCGATGCTTTTAGAAGCACAGAACCGCAAGACAACCGTTTTTCACTTCTGAGCCTCTTTTAAAAAACTCTGAATCCGTTGTTGCAGATCGTGTGACACTGTGACTGCCAGTTCAGCGTATCTCACGAGTACAACGAAAATGAATGATGAAAACCTTTTATACAATATTTGTTATAGAGCCCGTTTTCTTTAGAACCTTCCCACAACTGTGTAAATAATCGCAGTGCGACAATGACATTGATAAGTTTGCTGGCTAAATAAACAAAATATGATCAAGCAATTGGTAAATCATTAATTTATATGAAGGAATTCAAATAGAGTTTCAACATCTTCTAGATCAGTAGTTCCTACCCTTTTTTGTATTTTTTGTACTCTTTACCCCTTGCCGATTGAAAAAAGTATAATTTACCCCCAGAGCAACACTTTCACTTTTTTAATATTGAAAATTGAAGTTTGTTTTAGTTTATACTTCGGAAAAGTTACCCCCTTGGTAGGCAAAATTTATACCGGTTAAGAACCCTTGTTCTAGAATAAGCCGTTCGTATCGGTGCCATAGCAACAAGAAATCAAAGCGTTTGTAAAAAGCAGTTGAGGCCTTGAAAGTTTTTTTTTTTTGTTTAAAGAAGATAAAGAAGTTAGCTTAAAGAAGTTTTTTTTTGATGAAAAGGATAATGTAGCCTTGATGAGACGGTGTCTGCTTGTTGATAGTGCAGCAACAGTTTTCTTGGTTTTGTTCAGGAAGGAACAATCAAGAAGCTGCTGTGTTCTGTTCAACAACTGCTTGTCGAAGGCCAAAGGCCGTCCGAGAACTCGATGGCGAGATTACGTTGAAGATCTTAGTTGGTCTCGCTCAGGCATCCCACCAAAGCATCAATCTACCCTTTGTTGCAGAGAATAGAGATGATTAGAGGCTCCAACTTGATCAGCTGCCCCCGCGACCTCACATGGATAAGCGGATAGGCTTATAGAAAAGATAGATTGTTCCTGCAAATGCTCAAATTGCAAATGCTTTTAGATTTAAGAATGAGTTGAAAATGCAACTGTTTGATACTTTGGTCAAACAATTTAAAATATGGGCTACTGTAGTATTATGTTTATGCTGGTTGTTATTCAGGAGTCTGAATATAAAAGTTCCACCGGGACTTGGAGTGACAGGTTGTCCCAAACCTCCGTTTCAGGTATATTTTGGATGGTATCATTGTAAAATATGGCCGGTTATCGTTCTGGTAATGACATCACTATCTGTGCGGGCGGGGGTTCGACACCCTAGCCAATCAAGTCGGACAGCGTTGCCATCAGGTTGACACCGCTGCAATGTTTTTTGGGAGTTTGAAATTGTATTGCCAAGGCGCTTAGCGGAAGAGCCGTGGAGATGGGCTCCGCCACTCGGTTACACGTTTCAGCGTAATAAGTAGAACCTAGAATTTTCTTTCGTGACTGAAAGTTTTTTAGACTATAACAGCTTTGAAATTGTACATTTCTTATCGTTTTTAGTGGAAAGCCCTTTCAGCGATCTATAGGACCATCACACTCCATTATAACAGAACAGCAAAGCTTGGAAAAAGTCCACCCAACGCAGGTTTACTAACGTTAGATGGTGTACATTGTAAACTACTGGATTTCATGAAAGCAAATCGTCCATTGGTGTTGAATTTCGGATCGTGCTCTTGACCCCCGTTTATGACCAAAGTAAGTTTATTTATGAGTTGACAGCTCCGATGACCGAATGGTAAGAGCGTCCGCAGCTGGAGCTGTAGACTCGGGTTGGATTCCGAGTCGGGTCAAACCAACGACTTTAAAATTGCTATTCACAGCTTCCCTACTTGACGCTCTGCATTAAAGGGACAGTGTGAAGAACAAGCCGGCAAGTTTACTTGTTGTGCCGTTGGTAAAGGCACTTAGCAAGATTCCCCCATCTTCGTGTGATAAACCGATGGCCGGCAACTCCTAAGCAAGCTCGTTATAGCGCTTTGATCGCTTCCTCGTGATGGGAGGTTGAATATGCAACAAAAAGCAAAAAGACATTAGTACTTTGAACTTCTAGCCGCACGAAACTGCAGTTCAGCAAGCACGTCTCAATTCTTATCACAAATCCTTATAAAAATCTTGATCCTCCCCCGCTAAACTTGCGTCGTATGATGCCAAACGCAACGTTTATTTTTTTCCAATTTATTATAGTGGCTAGATGACACAAGTTCACATCCTTGCAAAAAAGTTCACACCATCCTTGCAAAAAAGTACCGCGTTACTGGCACAACGGTACAAACTCTAAAGAATACCGACGGTCAGGAGCGTATTTAGGGGGGTGAATTGGGCCATGGCCCCCCCCTTTTGCCAAAATAATGGTGTCAAGTGACTAAAATATGCTACACTCTTTTGATAGTTTCCGTAGTCTACGGCCAGGGGTGAATACAAGGAGGTAGGATGAGGAGTATGATTCTCCTACCAGCCATTTTCAAAAATGCTTTTGATGTGTACAATTTTTCCATAATTTTGAACCTCTTTGATATAGCAATAAGCCTTACGTCTTCAAAACGCATAATTGAAAATGTGCGAACAAAATAATCACCGTATTGATCAGATTTTTTCCCTTTGTATGGACGAAATGGCGCAGCAAAAACGCTCCTATCTAGGGGCTCAGGTGCGGAATCTTCGAACCTGAAGTGTTTAGCTGACAAATGATCGAACCAGCAGTTCCTTTCTGTGGGCTCAGATTCCGAATTATCGAATCCGAATTTTCGAACCCGATCAAACCCGACGTCAGATTCCGACAGTTTGCCCATACAATGGGAAGCATGCTGATCAGTAAGGTGAAATAATGTATCATATTTGGCGAAGCGCTCAGAGTGAGGGTCAAAAAATTTTAACAAAATTTGCCTGCAAATTATTCAAAAAGCACTAAAATAACCATTACAGCATTGTCGCGAAATAGGAAATGGTATTACTTTGCTGACAGAACGATTGATAAGAATTGTATGACAAACCGTAGGAATTGATTCGTTCTTAGATCCGACCTCACAAAAAAACCAAAACCTTCTTCTCCAAACGAATATAATAATCGACCCAATATAACTCGCATTCAGCTACGGTACTCACCGTACTATTTTTTAATAAACACAAGCACCACTGCTCACTTCAGTAACACAATACAACAAGGGCTATACCCTTCAGCATACAACAATATTGCTCACTCTACGCTCACTAAATCTACACTCGAGTAATTACGCTCGAAAATTCACGCCTATTTATACTCTAAATTTAATTTCGAGAACGCTCTATAAATTTCTTAAAAAGAAACAAGAAGAGAAATCATGTGGCATGCAAAAATTCACACCAAACTATAGTAAACACAATTGTGACGTCAAACAAGAAGAGAAATCATATGACATGCAAAAATGTACACCAAACCACAGTTAACACGATTGTAACGTCACACGCACAAATTTTGACTCAGTGAAATTACGTAATGGAAAGATCTGTCCAGAATATTCACGAAAAAAATACTTAAGTAGAAAATTATGACTTCATAATGCAACCTCACGAAATAACCCCACGAATAAAATTTCGGAAAACAACCCATCGGTCTGGAACCTTCTACAGTGGACAAAGCATTTCAAACAAAAACATATTAAACAGTTGTATCGTTACAAGCATGTAAATTTTTAAACTGTTTCCGGGGTAGCATGCACCCGGGCCCTCTAAAGCTTTTCTTGTTTCTCAATCAGCTTTAAATTTGTTCTGCCGGAAAAATTGCTCCTAAAAATGTGGAAATTATGGCTCCTATCCCAATTAAAATTTCTCGCTACGCCACTGCCGACAGTACCGGAACAAAAAAAGTACCGCGGTACAATTGTACTCGGTACTGTGCACCACTGGACACAACACACCTGTAACACAAAATATATGCTGCTATTTCATGCATTTATGATTATTTAAGGAGGTTTTAGAGGAACCCCCAAAGTAGATTAGAGACATGCGTGGTTTTTTGATGCATTGCCATAAAACGAACATAACTCCGCTTTATTTTGGTGGTTCCTGAAAACCCACCTTAAAGTTTGTTTTTATTTATGTATTGCCATGTCAGCTCAGTTGTTAAAGACATCGCTATCGGTGCGAGAGGCCTGGGGTTTGATTTCCGGGCCGCTCAAAACGGACACACTGTCGCCACCGCTGCGACGTTTTGGAGCTGTGTTGCTCAGGCGGTCAGTTGCGGAAACGGGCCCCGTCATTCGTGACACGCTGTGGCGTAACACCGCTGGGATAACAAAGATTGGACTTTTGATTTTTTGGTAAAGCAACCAGCTAGGTTCTGTTTTGAATCTATAAAAATTAATCAGAGAAGGAATGGTACGTGTAGAAGCACCCGGAGGGTTTCAAGTTTAGTTAATAATTTAGTGCATATTACTGCATTATATGTTCTTCATCTCATCATATTCTTTATCGTGTTAACGATGCGAAAATAAAAGACATTACCAGACTAGCCAGCTGTTTGGAATTAGGAATGGCATCTGTTGCAATTACATTAATAGCAAATTTGCAAAGCACCACTTGTGCAACAACAACCTTGACAGCAGCTCTCTAGCTGCTTTGTAACTGAAATCTAAAGAATTAATTATCTAAAGAATAATAGGATGTTGTAACGGGTTTGCTTGCTTGCTCATTTGTTAAGTAAATTCATCTGTTCATTGCTTCTCACTGTGTTGATCTATTCTTCTTGTTTTAAAACCAAAGTTGAACTCTTCGCATTGTGCTTGTACCTAAAATGTTAAAAATCTTTTTCTTAAAAACTCTGTGATTTTATTTATTTATTTAAAATCAAATCAATAATGAAAAAAAAAACTCCGAAGAAACATCGCAACGGTGGAGAGCCGTTGGCGACACTGTGTCGATTTGACCGGCCCGGGAATCGAACCCCAGACCTCCCGCACCGATAGCGTGCACTTGGCAACTGAGCTAATTTTAATGTACAAGTATGTACCTTCTGAGACTGTCGGGGAGCATTTTGATTCGAAAACCTTGCGACTAGTCGATCCTTTCTGGCCGTTGGTTCACTAGATTGTTCTTTCTTTTTATCATTGTTATCGCGTAGTGAATGAATGGCGAAATAAACCTCTATCTCTCTCTTGTATCTTATCATTAACCGGCAAAGCGTAGCATGTTTATACCCTGGGACTAATGGTGAGTTACAATAAAATGATATAGGTTAACCCGCAGAAAATGCGCTTGAGCAACACAGTTCCGAAGAAACATCGCAGCGGTAACAAACCGTAGGCGACACTGTGTCGAATTTATCCGACGCGCGAATCGAATCCCTGACCTGCCTCAGCGATTGCGCGTGCTTACCAACTAAGCTAACCGGCCGCTTCGAATTAATTTACAATTTTTATATGTGAAACAGATGAGCCGTTTCAAAGAAATTCTTCTCGAATATTCCAATCAAGCAGTCGATTTTCTTGTTGTTTATATCGAAGAAGCTCACTCATTAGAAGAATGGTCTTTTCCAAACAATAAATACAAACTTCATCAAGCTGTTTCAGTTCAAGATCGAATATCGTCGGCGAAAATGCTTGATTCTGACGAAGAATTAAGCTGTCCGATTGTCATTGATGATATGAAAAATGAAGCTTTAACAGCTTACGGAGCTTTGCCAGAACGCCTGTACATTCTTTACAACGAAAACGTAGCTTATGAAGGAAATATAGGTCCGCTTTTTTACAATCTTGAGGAAATGAAAAAAGTTCTAGATAGTCTGCTTATTCAACAAGCTAAATTGCATTAAGGCATCCCTGATATTGTAATAAAAAGCAACGTTTTTCTAAGGCGTAGTGAGGAACTGAAATGGTCTTTTAAAATTGTTCAGCGGTCCCACAATCTTCTTCTGTACAGTGTGGAAAGCTTTATTTTACTTTATAAATTCAATTGGCGGCCTTTTAAATTGTTTAAAGATTCCTCCAGCTAAACCATAAAAAAAGACTCAGATAAAAGTTTAATAACGGTTAAGCGATGAAGGCTTACGCAGGCTGTAAAGGCTGCCGAAGTCTATCCACTCTAGCTATTCGGCTAGGAGAGTGATTCAAGCTATTAAATCAATATAAAGAATTTCAATTATGAATTGAACTTGATGCTAACCCTCCGAAATCTTGATAAGGCCTGAGATGATCTTGGTGGGTTAGATTCAAGTTCAGTCGAATAATATTGAAAATCTTCATATTAAAATTAAATGACTTGAATATTGCTGCAGCCTTGAAGGTAAATGAGCTCTTGTTTTTATGCAGGTTCTAACTTTAATTGAATGTTGTGTAACTTGCATGTCCGGAGCAAAAATTTTGTTAAGATTTATTTAACTCTTGCTTAAACTTATATGGAGTAACTTTAATGGAAAGAGAAAACATATATGAAGGTTTTCATATAAATATTGATACACCATGAAAATTTGATGCTATATTTTCTCTTTTGTGATGTTTATGATCCAATATAAGTCATAGTCAAAAAGATGTTGCTTGAAATTTAAATCTTTGAAGCGGCGGGTTAGCTCATTTGTTAAAACATTGCTATCGGTGCGGAAAGCTTGGGGTTCAAACCCCGGGTCGATCAAATTGTTCCAAGACAGTGTCGCCAACGGCTCGCCACCGCTGCGACGTTTCTTTGGAGCTGTGTTGCTCAGGCGCTTAGTCGCGGAGATGGACCCGCCACTCGTTACGCTTCGGAGTTGTAACGCGAGTATAAAAAAGATTTGATTTGATATTTCTTTGTCAAATGCTAAAATCCAAAAAGTGCAATTTGAGCTAATGACAAAAAAAAAAGACTGGACAATATATATTTAGTTAGTTGGTTAGTGTCTTTTATTTCCGTACCGTCAACACAAGAATAACATGCATAAATAACATACAGTATAATTGGACAGCACGAGAAAAGGGAAGAAGCAACAAAACGATGAACGTTGTAACATGCAAAATGGAAGATCAAGAAAAGTAACATGAGAAGCATGGTTGCAGCACCAGATTTCATTTATGTAGAGTATTAACGGCGGCATCAAGGAATTTTGAGAGCAAATTAGGAGAAGTAGTGGAGAGAACAAAACGGAAATTAGTTTTCCTTTTGCCGCAGGGAAGACACTAAGTACATTTTTTTGTATTCAGTTGCATATTTATCTTCTTATCACGAGAATGTGATCAAAGCGCTATGACGAGCTCGCTTAGGAGTTTCCGGCCATCGGTTTAGCACACCAAGATAGGGAAATCCCGCTAAGTGCCTTTCCCAACGGCTCAACGAGTAAATTTGCCGGCTTGTTCTCCGCAGTCCGCACTGGTATGGGCGCCGTTTGTAAAACCATACACTTTAAAATTTTGCATAATTTTTTCAGTTCATTTTGATTAAGTTACATGCAATATATTATGTTGTTGCAATTTAATTAAATTGCTGGAATTTGTTTTAAATTGATGCAATTTAACTAAATTACTGCAATTTGAGTTAAACTGTTGTAATTTAATTAAATTGAGGCTCAATTGATTCATTTTTTCCAGCTAATATTTAGTTAATGCGCTCGAGATAATGCTAAGCGTCAACAGGGAAGCTGAGAACACCAAAGTTACTGGTATCGATTTGACCCAACTCGGTATCAAACCTGAGTCTACAGCTCTAGAAGCAGACGCTCTTACCACTCGGTCAGTGGCGCATGCAGGGGGCTTAAGACCCTTCCAATGTTTTAATTATTTTTATTTATCCGTTTGTTAGCACTGTATTTCGATACTGGGTGACCGACTAAGTTACAAGATAAGCACTTTTTTAAATTCATGCCCCCCCTCTCCCGAAAAAATCTAGATCCACTCCTGCTTAGAGGGACTTTCACCTCTCTCAGTCGCGGGAATCTTTTTAAGAAGTGTTAAATTTCAAGCACATTGCTGCCTGTTCATTTCATTGTTGTTGCAGCACTATGTACGTTTATTACTGTGTTCCTGCATCAGCGCTCTTCAATCATTGACCATCATGGAACCCTGAACCAGGGCTCATGAGAGGGGGAGCAAATGACCCTGGGGCCCATGCTGTATTAAGGGCCCATTAGTCCATATGCAACGAAATACATAGAGCCAAAGCAAGTTTAAAAAACATTTAAAACAGCATATGAGCTCAAAGTACTTTAAATAACCAATTTTATGGAGCCCATGGGCCCCCTACGTGAGTCATCATGCTGCTCTAGGCGCCCATTATCCCATATCTTACGCAATATATACAGCAAAGGAACTTTTAAATAATAGATTTTATAGAGTGAATGGGCCGCCAGCATAAACGAAGCTGTTCTAGGGGCCCATTAGCCCATATCTTAGGAAATGCAGCAAAAAAATTTTTAAAAATTATAGCAGCATTTCAACTTAACTTACATCCAAATATTACCATTTTTCCGGAGCGTATGTGGGCTCCTTAAGTAAAGTTGCATCTTTTTGATGTGTATGCTATGCATAAACCAACCGATCAGATGGCCGAGTGGTATGGAGCGTCTGCTTCTGGATCGGTAGACTTGGGGTTCGATTCCGAGTTGAATCAAACCAATGACTTTAAAATTGGTATTCACAGCTTCCCTGCTTGACGCTCAGCATTTAAGGGACAGTGAGGAGAACAAGCCGGCAAGTTTACTTGTTGCGCCGTTGGGAAAGGCACTTAACGGGATTCCCCCATCTTAGTGTGGTAGACAGATGGCCGGCAACTCCTAAGCGAGCTCGTACAGCGCATTGATCGCTTTCTCGTGATAGGAGGATAAATATGCCAATAATAAAAAAAAAATAAATAAATAAAGGTGCATAATAAGCTGAAAATTAAGATTTTTTGCTTCATTTGCATTTCATTCGGCTTTGTCTTAATTTAAGACAATGTTGAATCATAAACGTGTTTATCTGAGATTTGTGGGTGCGCAACTGCGAGTATGCGATTACAACCAGCACTGGCATTCCAACTGTAGCTTGAGGCTGGAGAGATCAGTGGAAAATTTTGCTTTCATGTACTGGTGCGCAGGCTGCGTTTGAGAATTTTTGATTAATCGAGTAAATGTTGCGGCTCAGGTATAGACTTGAGTTTGATGGGAGTACAAGCACAGTTTCATTTAAAAATTAAAGCATTTTGAAGCGAAAAGATACCAATAAAGTAATCGGCAAGGCAAGACAGTGCACGACACGAGGTCAACGAAATACGAATTTAATTATCCGTGAGTAGCAGAGTTTCGTCGTGTACGGGTAAAAACACTTTGGGTTCGAAGAGGTGCTTCAAAATGTTATATGGGTCTCACGAGAATGCAATTAAATCAGTCCAGTTTTTCCCTTGCTCAAACGAGTTGCCTATTCCCGGACTGGAGCAAATCTTTTCGATGTTTGCATGCGTAAAAAATGGACCATTGGACTCTGCGTTATATAAATAAATGCTGTCAAATCGATCAATTCGGTATAATAGGTTTAAAAAATTTCTTTGGAATATAATTAATTATTCTTACAACTAGTAGTAGGCTAGGTATATTTTTGTAAATGCATGTTGAGAAATGATAAAACATAAATCCAGTGCACAAAAGCGA
Source organism: Trididemnum miniatum (assembly GCA_964006365.1). Lineage (NCBI taxonomy): Eukaryota > Metazoa > Chordata > Ascidiacea > Aplousobranchia > Didemnidae > Trididemnum > Trididemnum miniatum. Next base: position 6,021,595 of record OZ023242.1, read on the forward strand.
AAACAAAGGGTCATAAGAGAACGATTACGGTGTAAAGGGCAGCGAAGACTGGAAAGCTTTGGTATAGTTGGGAGAGAAAGTGAAAGAAAAAAATCTTGTGAAGATGTTCTTGATCAGGAATCTGCTAATCAACTAATAAGTGTTAAATGTCAGCGAAAGTAGTCCAGGGAATGATATTGAAGTTTCAAATGTAAATTTGGTAAGTTTATCTATTCCGAGTGATGAAGAAAGCAAAGTCGTGATTTGCGTGTCAATATTGTAGCTGATGAAGTAAATATAAGTTTCTTTAATCCTAGTGCTGACAATGGAGCTACTACTATACGCAACACTGATAGCGAGACTCCAAATCCGCTCTATGACTTTGACGTTGTCCTTGTCTTCACTGAATTTCCATCTACCTAGTAAATATTAAGCGCGATTCATCGTGGTCATCAAAAATATCTTCAAAATTTTCCTGAGAATGAAACAAGCGAGCTCGTTATATCACCTTAATCGCTTTTTCACTATAAAAAGGATCAATAGGCAACCGACTAACTCACTGAATTTACCGAAATGTTGTCTTTGTGCTTAGAGACTGCAGAAGGTAGGGGACCCACCAAAAAATTTGCTCCGGTGGATCTCGGAGCCCCTACCCTGAACTCTTTATACCATGTGGCTTAAAGGTGTTTTTACCGATACGCGGCATGCGACAATGCCACTATTATTACAAATTATACTGGCCTACTAAGGCGAGCCAAATTAAAAAAAAAATTATTGAAATGCTTTACCCATGCTTCGTAAGTTGCAAACTAATCTACGCTTGAAATTTTTTTTTCCAATTTGGCGCGCTAGCGTGCTGAATTAAAAAAAAAGCTGAAATTTTTCACCCTTGTTTTTGGACATAAACCAACTTACATTTACAAATCAACTTGTGTATTTCAAAAATCGTTTTCAATTTGGCGCTTGCGTAAATATTTAAACGGCAAGGTGATTTGGTTAGGCTACGATACGTTTGCAGGCGGTTGTTGCGTATTCATTATGCTAGGCTAGGAATCCTAAAACATGGGTGAGCATTTTTAAATATATTTTATAATTTGGCGCGCCATAGCCTGCGATTATGGTGATATAAAATTTGCTAGCTGGGTCAAGCAAGCTGATTGTTCGATGATGTCGTAACAATCAAACGTGTATTGTCTCATTCCCATCGTCAAGGTTATCTCCAGTATTTTTTTGAGACAGGGGCCGGGCGATGAAGTGATAAAAATTGCGTAGCTGCGATTCCTGTTATCGCGTGTTTATTGCAGCGTTATCGCACCAAAGTTCAACGTCTTAATAAAACAAACAAAAAAATTAGGTAGCCGCGTTGTCGTTTGCCGCGTATCGGTAAACGCACCTTAACCCTATTCAGCAAAAGTTAAATCAGACAAAACGTTTCTTTCGCCTGCAGTTTGTTCCAGAACCTACTTCATGTGCAGTAGTATGAAACGTTCATGAGCAACTGCAAATATTTAGATCAAAATCAAAGAAATCCCATCAAAGTCAGGAAACGCAAAAATGTTTTTATAGTCCAATATTTACTGCAATTTGAAGTATGGCAAAATTATTGTATCACAAAAAATACTGTCCGAAAAAAAGTAAGTTACTTAATTTGCAACCAATACCAAACGGTAGGCTTGGTCATCATTGGAAATCAAAAAAGGTTAACTATAGGACATTGTCAAGCGGTATCAACTTAGCTTAAAGATCCTACTTGACAGTTACGATTCCCGCCTGGATCTAATCAATGGCGTACGCAGAATTTGTCAATGGGGGGGGGTTCAGTGACGTCAAATCGTGATGACGTAATGATACTACAATTACAAGAGTTCAGAGGCATTACAGTGCATCGAATTGTAATGTTTCTAGTCTAAATTAATTATTAGTATTATTGCGCAATTGCAATTAACCATGATTAAGCTATAAATGCCATAACTAAGGTAACAACCAAGATATTTCATTCACACTTTTGCTTGATGCTTTGCGCTTCATTTAAGGAGAGAAAAGGTTTCAAAGAAACTTTAGCTGTCAAGCCGTGGTTAAAAATTTAATGAAAAAATTTTAGTTGACCTTACTTTTGGGTCGTTGGAAGGTTAACTGACTAAAGTAGGTTAGCTTTTGCTACGTCACAAACAGAATGTAGCCAGGGAGGTAAAACAGGCAATTGCTTCCTTCCAAAAAAATTTTTTTTCAAGAACCTACACTGATAGAATTTAATATGCAGTCACTATGAAAGGTGCAGTTTCTCTCATAACTATCTTGAAACGTGAAGATAATGGAGCACGAGATAAAACTGTCCTTCCTACCGAAACATTTTTAAACTGAAACAAATTACGCGCGAGAGGAATCCCTAATCATGCGGTTAAGGTCAAAAACAGCATCAATATTTTCTATGCATTTTTCACCCACATCACAGCGTAGATATCACCAGATGCTCTCAAACACATAATCGAAGTGTCTGGGAAACGGAGCACTCCAGCTCCTGAGACAGTTACGGTACGTAAAAACAATTTTGCCTCCCCCTTACCGTTACGCCCCTAAGCCTCTTCAAATCTTTCTTTGGTCTGGTCTTTCTTGGTAGTATTTTTATTTCATTTTTAACTCTTAGGGCAGTGTCAATTCAGTTTTTTATATTTCAATAATTTTTTAACAAACCGGCCGGTTATAGCGTAGTTGTTAAAAATGTCGCTATCATTGCGCAAGTTTTGAGATTCAACATCCAGGCCCGTCAAATCGGACACAGAGTAGCCAACGGCTCGTCACCGCTGAGACGTTTCTTCGGAGCTGCGATGCCCAGGCGCTAATCCGCGGGTTCGGGACCCGACGCTCGCTACCACGCTTCTACACCATCACAGCGAATTTAATGAAACGAGTATAATGAAGATTTGATTCGACTTTAAAAAAAAAAAATTTGTGTGCAGCCATAGTTACTGCAGTCTGCAGATACACCCCATTTAAGCAAACTCCTTCTTATTAATTACTTCACAGCAACATCAATGACAAAAATGCAATTCAAGCAAAGCACATTAGAAAAGTTGGACTACCGGTATTGTTGCATCGCATCGTAATAAAAGTTTCTCGAGATTAAATTAGAAAGTTGGACAGATCAGAGAAAGCATGATAGCAATTTCGGCAAGCTCCGGACGAAAAACAGCCGGTTCGTTTAAAAGAAAGATCTCGCTTTTTCTGCAATCGTCAAGGGGGGCTTGACTCCCGATTTCCACGACACAGCGCCTGGGGAATACAAAAACGTCACAGCGGTGGCAACCCGTTGGCGACACAGTGCCGATTTGACCGTTCCGGGAATCAAACCTCAGATCTTCCACACCGACTGCCTGTGCGCTGAACAACTAAGCATAGGGCTAACTTGATTCCCTTATGATTCCGGTATCCATCATGTTCTTTACCTCCTCCCGAATCTCTCCTCTCTTAGCATAAGGCAAAGGATAAGGCTTGCACCTAATCGGGCGATTGTCAGTAAGATCAATCTTATGTTCAATCACACTGACCTTTCCTGGGATTTCCGTAAAGATTTTCTCATACCTTCTTAAAACTTTCATAACTTTGTTCCGCTGTTCACCATTCAACTCTGCCCCAACGCACACATCTTGGATGCTTTCTTTCGATTGAAACGTCACCAGCCCCAGCAAGTCCTCCTCATTAACACTGACCTCCTCAGCAACATCGCTCTTTACTCCTACCAAATTTGTCCCTAGTTGCCCAACTGCAGCCGTCTGAGGATGGCCCCCCTGGACACATCAGCAGTCCACCTGGATTTCCCCCCGAGGCTCCCCTGGGACATTCCTCCGCCCAGGCGTTGCAGTCTCTTCAATCCTACCTTTTTCCACATAAAGCTTCAATTTGTTGATGTGGTACGTCTTCGCCTTCTTGTTGACTTCGACCTGGTAATTGTTTCCCCATTTGGTTCCCTTGATCTCAAACGGACCTTTCCATTGCATAACAAGCTTGTTTTGGTCAGTGGGAAGTAACACCAAGACTTTATCTCCCACCTGAAAACTCCATTTCTTTGCTTTCCGATAGTACAAGTGTTTGTTTCTTCCTGGGTTCTTTTCTAGTTCGGCTTGAGCCAACTTCATTGTCTCGTCTAACCTTTCCCGCAGTTCGAGGACATACTGGTAACTTGTCGTGACTTTCGGAATCTCTTCTTCCTCAGACCATAACTCCTTCAAAATCTGGACAGGGCCTCTTACCGTCCTTCCATACAGTAGCTCAAAAGGTGTGAACCCTGTGGCTTCTTGCCGTGCCTCTCTATACGCGAACAAGAGGGGATTGATGAAACGATGCCACTGACGTGGTTGCTCGTGGCATATCCTCCTCAACATCCGTTTCAAAGTTCCATTGAATTTTCCACTAATCCGTTGCAAGCGGGATGGTAAGGGGAAGTCGTAAGTGTCCTGATGGACAGTAACTGTCATAATATGGTATCGAACTCGTTTTGAATGAATTGCAATTTGACTTTACTGTTAATTATGCCTGCTTGCAGCGCATTGTGCTTTGCATGGTAATTTGCGATAACTTCCAGCTGCTGTTGCGAAATCTTACTGCTATTTCAGAATTGATACTTATCGACTTACGTCAGAATGCACATTCTTAAAATGAAGTGAGGTCTTCTTCACACTTACTCGTAGAGAAGAAGTTAGGAGGTAGGGTTAGGCTCTATCTAAGCGATGGGAACATCGTGTACGAATGGTAAGCGATTAAATTTATGAGCGATAGAGGATAATTTATTTATTGGTGAATTAAAAAATGCTGAAACGTTACACTAATTATAAAAGGGAAACGAAAAACGCCCGAATCAAACGAGAAAGGTCAAGAGGTTTACTGCTCAAGAAAAATTTCAGATCTGCATCTCGCTTTTGAATGCTATAGTTATTGTAAAATGAAATGAAATGTGTGGTTTTATGGCGCTTTATAACTACTAAGGTCCTTTAGCGCCACGACTAAATTTTGTCAAGAATTCACTGACGTATTTATATTTTCTGTTCATTTCATCCTCCGCGCTACACTTTATTGCTGAGCGTTCAGCAAGTGTAACAGCAGATATCATTTTTAAAGTCTTTGGTTTGACCCGACTGAGAATAGAACCCAGTCTACCTGCTACCAAGGCGAACGCTCTTAACCACTAGGCCATGTCGCTGGTAGCAGCGGTAATGGTATCATAGTTTGAGTCAGCAGAGTCAGCAGATAGCAAAAAGTTCCTATAAGATCAGTTGTGTTAGTATTAAAAGTAGGATTAATAAGGCTTGGTACCATCTCACTTAACATTTTACTACACTTCAATGCTGTAGTAAATCTCTTAAACTTTTTGACAGAAATGAAAGTGCGTTGAAATAAGTATCAAAAAAACAACCAACAGAAGATTTTTAACACTAAACTCAATTTGTCATCAAAGCCGCCGCTTTTAGAAAACCTTGACATGGCAGGCCTACGGTATCATTAGTATGCTTAAAAATCCCCCCTAAAATGCTGGGAATCGAAATTATCTAACATACGCAGAATGCTTGAAAAGTCTATGCGAACCATGCTGTTCTAATGTACGTTAAATTACTTACTTAGCCTTCTTACCGGTACTTACGTTCATGCTTTGACACGTTATTGAAGCAAAATCAAAGGAACAAATTAATGTCACCTGAAGTGCTTCGCTTTTGCTTTCTCAAGCCGCCAAAGCCAATTTTTCGATGGAAATCTTCGCAAAAACAAATTTAATTTCGTAATATCGATTCGCCGATTGCATATTTCTTGTTCGTCACCTCTGCACTATACCGGAGTTTTCCACCTAAGGTATCAGGTACATTAAATGGAAAATAATGAAATTTTTGATTAAGTTTAGTTTAATAAACGTGGAAATATTCAGTATTTCAAAAAGTGCTCGATAACTAGATTCAGTTAGAGCGAATATGCAATATCACCATAGTTAAAAAGTAAAATTTGTAAAACTTTTGTAAAATTTGTAGAAGACTGTTGGGTTTTACAAATTTTACTTTTTAACTGAGGTGATATTGTAAGTTTAGTTTAGGTTTAATGTACCATAATATGGTACATTGAGGGGAAACGCACAATTTGTGCCTGTTATGAGGCATTGCTCGATTAGACAACATTTTGAAAAAAAACGGTAAGAATTTTGCTTTTATCACGTCGCAATGCTGGAATAAGGGCGCCCATACGTATGTTTTTATTACGAACATTACATGCATTGATCATGCAGGGACCAAACTTGTTTTGTTACAATAGCTTTTGTGACAAAAAAACTATCAGTAGACATTTCAACAAAGCAAAACTTTGGCGCTTGTTAATGTACCATGATACATTAATAGACGCCTATTTCTAGTATACCCATGGTACATTAAATTTTACCTAATACACCCATGGTACATTAACTGGGAGGGTAGCCTACATTAAATGGAAAACTCCGTGGCAAGCGTACATTTTTTGACTTTTGTTAGAAAATGGGATTTTACAGAATCTCTACCGAGTCTTGCATTAAGCTTAAAAGCTTTTTCTCACTGCTTGTGTTTCTGTTGCTTCTTGCGAGCGATGCATTTCAAAGTTGAAACTGATAAAGCATTTTTGTACGATCAACAATGGGACAATCACGACTTAGTGGTCTTGCGCTTTTGAGCATTGAACGTGAAGTAGCATTAATGACTACTTCAAAGTTAATGCACTAACTTTGACGTAGTCATTAATGATTTCGCCTCCGTAAAAAGTAGAAGTGCTCGGTTTTAAATGCGTTATACACTATATTCTCTTTGTTCAGTCGGACAGCTTGTGAGCTTGGGGTCAACTTTGTCGACTGTCCAACCCAGCCTGTAAACATGCTTATATAGGGCGATCAAATTCAGTACCAAATGCTTAGCTGTGATAACATAGCCTATGTTATTTTGTTTAATTACTACATCTATACCTTCATAACATGTAAAAAGGCTAAATTATGTTTATTTATTTCTTTTTGCGTTTAATGTTTATGAAAACAAATCACCTGTATGATCTGATGAAGCTATTCGGGCTAACTATACCGTGAGTGAGTAAAAAACAAAGCATTGGTATCGCTTTCGAAGAAAACAGCCGATGGTGGGCCAAACACTTTTTTGAATCGTCGAAATCGAACATCTTTTTCTCGGTTGTGGACCGAATTATTCGATATACGAGTCATGAGGGTCTGTCTTAGCTAGTGAGAAACCTGTATTTGATAAAAATTGTAACTGCGTGTGTTGGTGAAACGAAGATCTATTTTTGGTCAGAGTCGTTTTTTATTTTGTTCGTATATTTCAATGCTTTCGCCATAAAGCGTGACTAAGATTTGCCTGGCGGTATTGCGGCAAAGTGTGTAATGAATTGCAAGGCATTTTGGCGAAATGGGTTTTGAGTAACACACCCGGGATGATGGGGGTGAATTCTTAATGTGTAGCTGAGGTATGATTACCGGGTTGATTATATCGAATATAGAGTAGGGATGAACCGAATCGTGTTCGAGTACTCGGTCGAGTATTAGGGCATTACTCGGGTCCGAGTATTAATTGATACTCGGCCGAGTATTAAAACATCATCATTTTGATCTTTTTTTTGCTCTGTATTCGAATTTGAGTCGAAATCAGGATTTCTACGGACGTGGTGACCTTTCCTTTTTTTTGTTTTTCACATGATTTTGAGTTCATATCTTGACGTCGTAGATACTCGGCCGAGTAATGTCGTGAATATTCGTTACTCGGTGAATCCGAGTAATTTGCTTTGAGGCACGTTCGTAATATAGAGTAGCCCGGCTCGCCACTGCTACCTCGTTTTTCGTTTGTGGGATTAATGCGGTGTTCCTGAGGTGTGAACCTGCGCAAAAACTTATTAGAGGGCCTTCGGCATAATATCGCGAGATATGCAATATGCCAGCAGACTACCAACGCTAATTAGTCCATAATAACAAAACACAGCTGTTTTTTTAATTCGCCCCTACTTCGAGTTCTCAATGTCTATCTTGCATTACAAAATTGCATAAGCAAAATGACTTATGCCCTCCACTGGCCTCCAGCCTTTAAACGTTGAATAGTTTATTGCTTCTTGCAAGACGGATGATGCCATAAAGTTCCGCCCCCGGGTGTCACCATTCCTAGCAACGCCACTGGTGCTATTATGCACTGAGGCAGCCAAGTACCCATCTTTAGTCACTGCTCTTAGTAGGAACAAGTCACAGCACGTGTGACTGGTACTTGGCCAATGTGGCCGACGTTTTGCAACATTTAGACAACGACACGCAGCGTAAATAGGCATTGCTCAAACGTTTTTCAGGTGATGAAACCTCTTCTATTTTCTACTTATTCAGCACTGCAGGAAGGGCAACAACGAATCCTTCTCTGAATATTTGATTCGTTCAAAGACTAAGTTTGGTCAACGCTTTGTCTCACACTCTGCTCTAATAACAGATTTTCTCCGGCACAGATTGTTAGAGTTATAAGTGGCGGAAGCGGGGGTCCTGGCCCCCTTGTTTTTTTCAGGAAGGACCCTGGGAGGGGGGCGTAATTTACATGTTTATTTCTACAATAATACCATTTGCATAAATGTATTTGAAACTTAATAGACCTACCATCAAAACCTCGGAAAGAACATAATTCCAGAAAATTGAAACCTTGGAAAGAACATAAATCCAGAGATGTTTTCTTTAAGATTTTGTTTGTAGGGTGGGGGGGATGTAATCTTCTTATAGCAAAAAAATAACTTGCGGCTTGTAAAAGTCAAATTGAAAATTTCAGTGTATAAAAGGCAAATCAGCGATCGGTAGCATCTAAGCCAGGGGTTTTCAACTTCTCAGCCGTGGCCCTTGGCCCCCCAAAGCGAGCACAGAGTGTTCTCTTGGAAGCAACGATAGTAGGAATCATTAACGAAATATAACAGAACGGGAATTTAATTAAACTTAAACATTAAAGAGGCCATGGTCTTTCAGAGGTACAGTCAAGGGCCACGGCTCCGAAAAAACTGAGAATCACTGCATTAGGGCGAGTTTTATTATTATCCAACAAAACCTCAACTTTTGTCTATGTCGTCTTAAACTTTTGCACACAACTGCAATACTTTCTCCGTAAAGAAACAGGCATATAAGGTCACTTATAGTGAGAAGACGAAAAATCAAGGAGGTAGTGGATACAAAGGTTGTTGCTGGTGAATGTGAAGCGACACAGCATAGAATGGTAGTTAGCACAATGATTGTTTGCATTAAATGGAGAAGAGCGTCAAAAGCAGTGAGGAAAATAAAATGGTGGAAGCTGAAAGACCCAAATGTGAAAAGCAAGTTCAAAACGGAAGTGATACAAAACGGAATACTTGGAGGACAACAGGACTGGCAAAAGTAGCCGGCAAGATACCAGTACAGAGAATTGCAAGAATGGAACTTGGTTTAACATCGGGAAAGGCTGACACTTCAAATATACGGGAGACGTGGTGGTAGAATCAGGAAGTCTAGGAGAAGTTGAAGGAAGTCCAGGAGAAGGAAAGTGGCAAAGGCAATGAACAAGGAGTACGAAAAGCTGTACAAAAGATAGGAAACAAGGAATGGGCAGAACGAGTTGTTCAAGACAGCAAAGCAAAAAGACAGACAAAGCAAGGATGTACACCAAGTGGGAGTAATCAAAAGTAGGTTAATAATGGAGAGATTTTGGTGGAAGAAAGAAAAGTGAAACAGAGATGGAAAGAGTATTTTGAAAAGTAACTTAACCAAGAAAACCGTAGAGAAAGAAGAAAAATAAGAAAGAGAGGGACGTTGGTAATATTTGCTTGGAAGAAATCAAAATGAGTTAAGGAAGATGAAAAAGGGAAAAGCTGAAGATCCTGACGACATTCCAATGGAAGTGTGGATAGCTCTAGAGGCTGATGGTGTGCAGTTTGTAACAAACTTGTTCAACAGACTCTTGCGAGAGAAGAAGATGCCAAATAAATGGAGGAGGAGCGTGCTGAACAACGAGCTGAACAGCTGAACAACAGTTCGGGTTCATGCCAGGAAGAAGTACTACTGCGGCAATTTTTTGAGGATGCTGATGGAAAAATAGAATGAAAGCCAGAAGGCAGTTCCTTGTGCCGTGATTGATTTGGAGAAAGCATATGATAGAATACCTAGAAAGGAAATGTGGGAATGCTTGCGGTTAGCTGAAACATCGGAGTGTTACGTAAGGAAAATCAAGAATATGTTTGATGGAGCGGCAAAAATCGTGAGATGTGCAGCAGGACTGACAGAGGAATTTTAGGTAGGGGTTGGACTTCACCAAGGCTTCAGCTCATAGCCCATTTCTTTTTGCCATCATTATAGACAAACTGACAGAGGATATCAGGAAAGAAGCGCCATAGGGTATGACGTTTGGAGATGATATTGTACTGTCCAGACAGAATCATAGAGAGCTAGAGGAGGACCTGGAGGTTTGGAGAAATGCATTGGAGAGAAGAGACATGCAAGTGAGCCGGAGCAAGACCGAATATTTAATAGTAGGAAGTGCAGATATTGGAGAAGACGTGACTTTAAAAGGAGATGTAGTAAAGAGAGTGAAAAACTTCAAATATCTTGGTTCAACAGTTAATAGTTGTGATGAAAAAATGTGAGGAAGAAGTAAAGAGAAGGATCCAAGCAGGTTGGATGAATTGGAAGAAGGTTTCTGGAATTGTGTGTGACAGAAAGTTGTCAGCAAAAGTTAAAGGTAAAATTTACCAAAGTGTAATTAGATCGGCCATGCTTTATGAAGTGGAAACTGTGGCAACGACCGAAAAACAGCTGGGACAGACGGAAGTGGCAGAGTTAAAAATGGTGAGATGGGCATTGGGTATTACAAGCAAGGACAAGACAAATAATGAATTTGTTAGAGGGACGGCAAAAGTTGCAAAGCTGGGAGACAAACTTCGGGGCACAAGGTTGCGTTGGTATGGACACGTGAGGAGGAGAGAAGAAGGTTACGTTGGGAAAAGAATGGTAAAGATGACAATACCTGGTAAAAGAAAGAAAGGAAGGCCAAAGAGAAGGTGGATGGATTTGGTGAGAGAAGACATGGAAATAGTTGGAGCAAGGGAGGGAGACGAAGTTGACCGAGTTTTATGGAGAAGGCTCTCACGCTGTGGCGACCCCGAATAAGGAAAAGCCGAACGAAGAAGAAGAAAGGAAGCGGTCAATACGGGTTTTCAGTTTACGTGCCGGTTCGGTTCGACGCTCTGGTTTCATTGCTCGCTATGTCATGGAGATGGCAGTTATTCAGGCCTACGCAATTAAAAGGAAAACAGAGTGTGTGTTTTAAACCTAATGTGTCGGCGAGTACTCTTTCACGATTGTTACTGTGAAGGTGACACGTCAAAATTGGTAGTTACTGCTCGTCTTTAGGAAAAATAGTAACTTTGTTTCGTCCAACCTCGACTTTTGTATCATGGTACATTTCCATTCTATCTCTGCCTTCAGAGTTGGTACTGGTATGCTTATCGCAGCAAGGTTAGGAATATACAGTGAAATGCAGGCGGCGTTAAGCATAATAACTTCCTTTGTATCGATGACGTCATTCTTGAGCTCGGTGCGTCATTTCCACCCTACTATCTTTCAATACGCTCACACGCTTCCTTGCACGCATTTCTTTGTTTGTTCTACAGCAGGGATGGTGAACTTTTTTAAATGGTAGGTCAAATTTAAGGTCGTAGGAAAAAAAAACGTGGATTACGGATGTAATAATATTAACTAGGGGCTTGAACCAAGTTCTGCCGAAATGTGTGCAATAAGCAGAAAAAAAATTTTGACCTCAGAAATACCCAGCTTCCCGTCTTCAATGCCACTGTATAGAACAGGGATGGCCAACCTTTTGATTCCATGCGCCAATATTTTTCACCCTTAATTTAGATGCGCCACATCAAGCATCCATTTCTTTTCAGTTCTTTAAAACAAGGGCGTGCAATATCGGTGAAGGGTAAAAAAAAGGGTCTTCACTTCACGCCCTCAGACAGTGGCGCACCCAGGATTTGGCAAAGGGGGACCACAACCGGGGGTCTGGAGGTGAAACCCCCAGCCGCCAACGAATTTTTACGGTTTCATATAAAAAACACTTATTTTAGCACACTTTTTTATCGAAAAAGGGCGTGCAGTGAGTGCAGTCACTACCGACAATGCAAAAATAATTTCCCAGCTCATGTCTAAAAATAGACGCTTGGCTAAAATAAGTGAAAGGAGGCTACAACCATTATTAGTTTGAGAAATCATAGACTGAAAGTTAGGTTTTAGCACCTTATTACAGGGCCAAAGGGGGGAGGGCATGGCACCGTGGCTCCCCTGCGTGCGTCTATGCTCTCAGACGTCGTGTTTTTTACTGACAGTGTCGGTGGAGAGTAAAAAATATAAAAAGGACTTCACGCCCTCAGATGTTCTGTTTTCCACTGAAAAATATCGGTGGAGGGCAAATAAAAAAAAAAAATTAGTGAGTAGAAGTTGCTTGTCATCAAAAAGGTGCAATGCGCCACTTTTAAGTAGCCAATGCGCCACGTATGGCGCATGCGCCACAGGTTGGCCACCCCTGGTATAGAAAGATAAGCTTTTCTTCATTACGTTAATGTTCGTTACCATTTTTTTTTTGTAAATTTTTCCAAACTACAAGTGGGTCACTAAAATATGCAAGTGGGTCACTTAGTGACCCCGGTTCAGTAGTTCACCGTCCTTGTTCTACATCGTAATAACCTATTAATTGTAATGACATGGTAGTGTATTTTCGAGCATAATGGCCGAACAGCAGCAGCTGCACTCATTACTTCCTTCCACCGTTTCGTCACAAAGATTTTGAATACGTTTGCAAGAGTGTGATGTCAGGTTAGACATGAGAGCAGGACATCGAACCGCTTGAAATATCTCTGCGGTTTTGGTTCAGATTCCGCAAAATTTATTTTTAGCGGTTCACCGGTTCAGGGTTTTGATTGTTTCATTTTGCAGGCTTAGTTTGAATTATCGGGTTCAAGTTCGGTTCAGGTTTGCAGAAGCAAGAATGCAAAGGTTCAATTTGGGTTTGAGCATAAAAATTTGAAACCGTCAATTCGACTTATGTTCTGGCACATAGGCGCGTTTTTTTAAGATACTCATTGTATTTGGGCTGATTGTACTTTTTAAGATGCTACTGTAGTCTGTGACTCATAAACAATGTCCTCAGCGACAGAAAAAACCGCAAATTAACTTCAGATGTCCTCAACCGCTGTTAGGTATCGGTATTGAAATTGCAATACTTTGGATTAAGGCTGGCACTGAACAATCTTAGCAGACCGACCAGAATTATTAGTCTCCTTTCTACCGTATATTTCAGTAGGTAAGATAGGTTTTATTTTTGTATGAGAAGTACTGTACGTACGCAAATAACAATTAACACAAAACAATCGCTCACAGTTATTGAATTTCCAGTGAGAGACTGCGAAAAGACCATGAAGCCCAGGCCGAAGAGCTGAGCGGTCGTCGAGTCTGCAGCTTCTCACTCGACCGTGTAATTATGAAGCAAATTGCAGTGAGGGCTGCCTTATAGTGTCCACACGACCAGACAAAAAACAGATAAAACAAAAATATACGCATACAGACATACACGAATATCCTAGACATTAAATAACATACTTCGATCACATGAGCGTCATCAACAGCAGTGTCAGATAGAAGGGCAACAAGAAAAAACAAAAAAAAGAACGATGAAGTGCATCATTTAGGCCTACGTAGCATAACTGGTTGTAACGATTCCGAAGTAAACCGTCTGCTATCGCGGAGTCGATACAGAACTCACTCGATTTGAACGTTTTGAGCGTTTGAGCGGTTTCTATTAAAGTTATAAACACAAATAAGTAATGACAATAATCGCAACATTAAACTTAAACCTTTAATATATCTTAAATTAAATTAAATCAGAAGAAAGTGCATCGCAGTTGCACAACAGTCAGCCGTTAACATTTGGTTTAAATTTACTCGAGACCGACGATCAGACAAAGTATGCAAATATGGTACTCACCAACTATTTCTTGCAGACGGTAATGAAAATATAAATTCAACGGATGACAAATAATGTCGAGCAATGAAAGCTCAAAGTTACATTCTTGTCGAGCAATAAAGGCTCCAACTAGTAACTCTACACACACATTGATATCGAGCAACAGCTCTGTAATTTCTTAAAACATCTAAAGCTTATTCAAATAGAATCAATTGCACTGCAACTTGCAAATCGACTAAATAGACGCTGCTATCACCAGCACGTCAAACTCCATCTGATGAGTTGTACAATCACAATTGCGGCTAACGGAAATCAACTTCGTATTGCATGTGAACGAAACTGTAAAACACTCCAAGAAGAAACAAATTTAATCAATGAGCTAATCGCACATCTTAAAAGAAGCAATCGGCAATGACAACTCCCGGAAATATGAGCTGCACAACGCCAGTTACTGTGACCTAGAGTAACAAAGGTCACTGTGATCTAGAGTGGCAAAACATGAAACTGAGTTCGAAATCGGCTGTAGTCGACCACCGATTGTGACGACGCTACACTGGTATCATCATATTTTTATTCGCAATGCGATAAACGAACAAACGATTGAAGTTATACATAAAATACATGGGCAAAAATAACGGATAATACAAGTAAGAGGTTGCAGAAGACCTTTGTCCTTCCTGGCAAAGTGGCTCGGTCGCCGAGTCTGCAACTTCTCACTGAAATTGAGCAAACACAGGAAAAAAATAGCGCAACTATTTTAGAAAAGAAGTAGGCCTAATTAGAGAAATGGTGAAAGGAAAAATAAATGAAGTAATTGAACTCGATTACATCTTTATTGAGACATGACAATAGAAAAACAGGCAAAGCAGAAGTAAGACCATACGCAGCAATTTAGAAATTTTAATAACTTGTTGAGACAAACTGCTAACAAAAAAGGTGCTGCTATCAAATTGATTTATTTTATGAAAAGAGGCATTGCTTGAGTTTATACGAGGCAAAGGGTGGTATCACTGGTATCAGAGCCAAGTTCACACTTGTTGTTGGATAAAACCTTTTTTAACGCTCCTGTAAAAACTTGATTTAGCCTACTACGTTTTGCAGAATTTTGTAGATAGTTTGGTAAGGAATTCTACGATTTGGCACCAGAAATTTAGATCGTTTTGTTAAAGCTTTGTTAGTGCGATGAATTGAAAAACGATTGTTAAATGCATTTCGGGTCTTGTAACCTAGTATAGCAGATAAATGCGTAAACCAATCAGAGAAACCAGTAAGCAATGCATTGTTGATGTAACCATATAAAAATTTACAGACCTCGGTTTGATATATGCTGAGTATTTTTAATAACGATAACTCGTTGCAAAGCGATATTAGTCTTACTCTGTAAGTCGACGTTTTGATTAATATTTTGTTTTGTTGGACCTGAATAGTATCCAAACACTTTTTAATCCCAATTCCCTAAGTTAACACCCCGTACGGCACGTGTGGATTTCCGATGCTGTAATATGCTGTTTTTAAGCTTTTGCGGAACGTAGTTTTTTAATTTGCCAAAAACGCCACAAACAATTGACAGTTTATTTGCGACGGCTTTGATATGATTTTTCCACGACAGTTGGTTGTCGATTAAAACTCCCAAATAAACCTACTTCATCATCATCCAGTTTTAATCCGGTTTTTCCTCGTGTCCGAAGGTGGCCGGATGCACCTCATTCCTTCAGCAATCGCTCCCACTCCCTCTCTCCATCTCGCGCGATCTGTAGCTTCCTCCACCCTCAATCCAATCTTCTTTATATTCTCTTTGACTTGTTTCTTCCATGTTTGCTTCGGCCGTCCTCGCTTTCGTGGTCCATTCACTTCAAACATCATTGCCTTCTTCAAAATGCTCTTATCATCCCTCCTAACCACATGTCCATACCATCTTACTCCATTCGCTTTAGCCATTTTATCTAAAGTTTCCTTCAGACCCAGCATTTTCATCAGCTCCTCAGTATTCTTTCTATCCACTAGTTTTACTCCACACATTGATCTCACCATAGCTCTTTCAGTTCTTCTCAAAATTACCATCTCATTTTCCCTCAAACACCATGTCTCACTTCCATGTAACATTGCTGATCTTACGCAACTACGATACACCATCCCTTTCATTTTTAAAGAAAACCTTCTCTTAAGTAACAACTCTCCGCATTCTCTAAATTTCATCCATCCGATCCTTACTCTTGCAGTCACTGCAGTTTCACACCCACCACTAGCATTCAGCCTATCTCCAAGATAACAAAAACCCTTCACAGTCTCCACTTCATCATACAACACCTCCACTGGTTCTTCCTTTCCGTCTCCAATATCTTCACATCTTCTACATACAAACTGTTGTGTAAAACTGCAAGATACTTTTTTCATTTTGGTGCATCTCGTATGAATCCACTTCTTACAAAGCGTGCACCACACCGCGTTAGACATAACTCTTTTCCCACATATTTCACACGGATCCACCCTGCTACGCACAACCTCCCCTTCTGCACCACTCACCATCATCTTAGTCTTTCTAATATTTATTCTCAATCCCTTGCTTTCCAATGCATCTCTCCACCTTTGGAACCTCTCCCTTAGATCCTCCAAATTTTCACTCATCAGCACAAGATCATCCGCGTACAAAATTTCACTCAATAGTCCCTCTCTTGCATGTTCTGACACTGCATCAACCACAATAGCAAATATCAATGGTGATAGCACAGACCCTTGATGCACACCAACCCTTACCCCAAATTCCTCCGAAAAACCCGATCCAACTCTGATTTTCGTCCTTGAACCCTCATACAAGCTCATTACTGCTTTCACCAACACTTCTGGTAAGCTTTTCTTTCTTTGCCCATTTCATCACTTTTCTGGGAACCCTATCAAGCGCTTTTTCCAAGTCCACAAAACACATGTACAGCTTTTTCTCTCTTTCACGCAACTCCTCTTGCATCCTTCTCAAAATAAACAAAGCATCAGTCGTGCCCTTCCCAGGCATAAAGCCAAATTGCATGTCATCAACCTTCACTAATTCTCTTAATCTCTTCTCTAGCACTCTCTCGACTATCTTCATTGCATATGTATTTAATTCAAGCAACTTGGTCTCTGTATTTATGTATTTAATTCAAGCAACTTTGTCTCTGTATTTAATTCAAGCAACACGCCAGCAATTTTGATCTCGAAGCATTCTTTTTTAGTGTCACAGGTGGTTCTATTTAAAAACAGAATACACTGTTTTTTTTTAAGTTGAGAGATAATTTGTTGTTTACTGCCCAATCTGTCAGTCTTTGAAGCTCTGGTTTTGTTTTTGCTTTCAAGCTTGAGAGGTTCGCATCTTTACTACGACAACATCGTCTGCATACATAATTACATCTGATTCTACACAATTTGGTAGGTCATTGATGTAAATTATGAAAAATAAAGGACCTAAGAGTAGACACTACTTTTAAAAAAGTCACTGTTGAGTAAATATTGTTCTCCATTGATTACAACCTAACCTCATGTTCTTCCTTACTCCATTTTTCCCTTTATATCTTGTGTAGGATGCTGTGTTTTTAGCCTTTTGTTTTTTGTTGTTGTTGTTTTTCTTTTTTTGTTTTGTTTCTCTTGTTAAGCCAAGTTATGATCCTCAGTCTTTATTTAATTCTTCAAGGTGGCTGCTGACTCGAAGACCACTAGACTGGTCGCTTCGCAGTCTCCTCCTCGCCTCAGTTGTATAGGTTACCAAATTTTACATCGTGTCATAATATTTAATTGGGCGTCAATAAATAAAGTTCAGTTCAGTTCAGTTCAGTTCTGTGTCGACAGCCAGCATTGATGATTCACAATCTGCGTTTATGGAAGTGTATTGTTTTCTCTTAAATACTGCAGATAAAATTCAAATAAATCCACGAACTCTGTAATGTTCCAGTTTACTAATTAATATTCAATGATTAACCGAGTCAAAAGCTTTAAAAAAGTTTAAGAAGACACTACATACCGAGAAGGTATTATCTCAGTACCATAAAATCTTTTCTTATAAATAGAGAGTTATTGCGTCATTAGTTTTGTAGACCTATATATCTTTACTTTCTTTACGACAACCAAATTGGAATTTTGATAACACTTCTGACTTTTCCCAAAATTTGATTAACCTTCTATGTAACAGTAGCCTACTTCAAATATTTTATTAATGAGAAAGAGGATAGAAATAGGTCTGTAATTTCCAAGTGCAGTTTTGTCGCCTTTCACAAAGGGATCATTTGGCAATCTTTAACACATCAGGATAAGTTCCAGTTTTCAACCAATTATTAAAAACTTTGATAAGAAATGGGGCAATAAGGTGCTTTGCTTGCTAAATCAAAGTAACTGGATTATCGAGATATCCCGTTGCTTTGCTAGCATTGAAATACAGTACGATGTTATTCCAACGATCTCATATTCATCTGTTGGATTAAACGACAGAGTGCAATGGTCTTTTCCCCATGTATTGCTTGTGGTTGGTATTGTGGTTGTTTACATTAGGTGACAATTTTTTTACAATGCCATCGAGGTGCTTGTTCAAACCTCGCAAATTTTAACAGGATTATTTGAAATTTTGCCATTAATATTGAGTGCGTAGAGTGAGTTAGTTGATACGGTAGTTTTCGTTTGTTTCAAATATTATTGACACACTTCCAGGTGTTACATGAGCTTTTACTGTTATTAGGTAAACTACTAAAATAATTTTGCTCGGAGGCCTCTTTGATATGCGTAAGTTTAATCACAATATATAAAATCACGCTAACCACAACTTTACTATAGGCTATATAAAACCAGATTTTGGTCTAAATCGCGCAATATCCTATATCTTGGGTTAAAACAGTTTCACTTGCGCATTTAGTCTTAGATCAATCGATTTTAAAAAGTAATGAAGCACTAATTGCGCGCATCACCGTTGTTAACTGCGGTGTTGCTTTCGCCCTCCAACAAGAACTTTCAGTTTAAGCATTATAACGTAGGATTGCAACACAAACTCGCCGAGATAAATGAAACGAAGCCATCACAAATTGACGCTAAGAATCCACAGATGTATGTATACGCCGTGAATATAACGGCGTGTACTTGTACGAGGTAAACTTTTTGCTTTGGCGTAGTGGT
The DNA here is from genome assembly GCA_964006365.1 of Trididemnum miniatum. NCBI lineage: Eukaryota > Metazoa > Chordata > Ascidiacea > Aplousobranchia > Didemnidae > Trididemnum > Trididemnum miniatum. The sequence continues at coordinate 6,040,704 of OZ023242.1, forward strand.
GAAAAACATCGCTATCGGCGCGGGAGGTCTTGTGAGTTCGATTCCCGGGCCGGTCAAATCGGACCTATCGCCAACCGCTCACCTCCGCTGCGACGTATTTGTGCTGCCCAGGCGTTAAGCCGCGGAGATGGACCCCGCCACTCGTCACACGTTTCGGAGTAATGTCGCGAGTGCAATAAAAATTTCATTGGATTTTGTTGCTTACGCCGGTAATTTTTTAGGAGTTTACGGACCTATATTCGACGTATACTTTCTTGGGTTCAATTCCCGGGCCAGTCAAATCGGACCGATCGCCAACGCTGCCACGTATTTGGGGGGGCTAAATTCTCCCCACCCGTTTTATTGGTATGCCAAACTATTTGCTGTAAACTTGGATGGTGCTTACAAACCGCTGCTCGTTATCGTTAGTGGCGTAGCTAGCGGAGGGAAGCTTCAGCTCCCCCCCCACCCACTGGTTACTAGTATACTTCTCTAAATTTAAAAAGTATTATTTCTCTAATTTTGTCGTCACATTACATTTGGTTATCAGTATTTATACGCCTATAATTACTGAACACCTTTTACATGTGAGCGAAAAAAAGTAGTTTGAAGCAGCAACAATGTTACATCAAATTTGGGAGGCATGAGGTTAAGCTACTTCTCTGCTTTTTGCCATAGAGCAGAGCTTCCCGATCAGCGGGTAGGATAGCTCTTAACCTTTAACAGGTCGAAATGGGTCTTTTTGACCCATGAAGGTGAATTTTTTACTAACTTTGTCGCATTGCTGGAAATTGCTTATTGTTTCTGGTAGCTGACTTTTTTAAAGGGATAAGATTGTGGTAGCTTGGATAAGTTTTTTTAATGAGTGGTTATCTAATGAGCTAAGATTTGTTTGCCATTTGGGTCATTTTGACCCAATTCGACTCTTAATGTTGCAGGAATGTTTTTCTGTGTTTTTCGATTTTAGGTTTTAAAATAGCTTCAAAACGTGTTACAGATGTGTTAGAAATTGATTCAGACCAATCTGATGTTGGAAGTGAATTTAGCAGAGGTGGACACAATTTCGTTAATTCGTTAATAACGAAGCTAACTTTTTCATTAACTAGTTAATTCGTTAAATTTATTTTTGAAATTAACAGACTAAATTACATTCCGTTAATGCTTGATAACTTCCGTTAAATTTTTGTAAACGCTTATTTCGCTTATAGTTGGTTAAGTTTGACGTCGATAAATTAGCACAATACGATCAATGAGGTCAAAAAGCAAAATAAAAGCAACAAAACATATTGCTTGCGAGCAGAAAAATTGCTTAAATGCTTATGCAAACATTGATATTAAAAATTTTTGAGCTTTTTTAAAACAGAAATGCCGTTTTAAGTCAAAATTAACGATTTAACGAATTTAATCAACCTCCGTTAATTGGAGCTGAATTTAACGAATTAACGTTAACGAAAGTACATAACTGTGTTAACGAAGTAGTGGTTAACGAAGCTAACGTTTTGCATTAACTTGCCCATCTATAGAATTTAGTGATTATGATTGCGAAGAAGAAATGATTGAAGAATCTGCCCATGATTACGATTCCAAGCAAGAGCTATTGCTTTTTGATGAAAAAACTTCAGAAAAACTTTTTTTCAATACAATCACTGTTTTAGCAAATGATATTTGATACAAAGTTAACATAAAAAGCCATAGGTCAAGAAGACCCATTTCGACTTTTAATGTGAGAAAAATATTTCGACCTGTTAAAGGTTAACAGAGGACCGCAAACCATTCTAAAGTTAGAATTTTAGAAATCAACGGTTGGATTGGCCTAGAGCAGAAGTAACAACTCTATGTTCAATATCGTGTATGAACAGTACTCGAGTTGAGGGGGGATGCGGGCCTTGCGGGGTAATGCCATCCACCCGGAAAACAACACCATCTCTCCCATTAAAGGTTTTAGCGTAAACCATTCCCTTACAAATACAGTATAATGACCATCCCTTTTTACGTCTGCGTTAAAAGTTGTACTATCCCCCATAATTAGTGTTTTTATAACTCGAGCGCGGTGTATAAATCATACGATGTCAGAGTATTTTGTGTTTGTATAATGCATAATATATAAGACATTGTTGCAGCATATTATGCAGTTAAACGCACTAAAATTCACTTTTTTTAGCTAAAAAAAACGAAAATTTTTAGCGGCTGGCAGCTCCGTCCCCACACCCCCTTGCCCCCGACCCCGACACAGCCCTCACCCCAATTACAAAATCCTGATTACGCGTCTGGTCCGTTATATGCAAGGTTTACTGTACTTTAACGCTGTGATTTAAGTACATTATAATACAGAATGTTATAAGCGTAGCGTCGTGTTGGCAGTTTGCAATATACGTCCCGATTTTGCATTTCGAAAAAACGGCCAGCCTATCCAGGGGTAACAACTCAGCGTCTGACCACAATGGGAATACTGTATTAAAACGTACGCGTTGTCACTGGGAAAAAATAAAAGGTGGAATTTGTATTGTATTTAGTTGCATATTTATCCTCCTACCACGAGAAAGCGATCAATGCGCTATGCGAGCTCCCTTAGGAGTTGCCAGCCATCCGTCTACCATATCATGATTGGGAAATCCCGCTAAGTGCCTTTCCCAATGACACAACAAGTAAACGTGCGGGCTTGTTAACCACACTGTCCCTTTAATGCTGAGCGTCAAGCAAGGAAACTGTGAATACCAAATTTGAAGTCATTGATTTGATCCGACTCGAAATCAAACCCAAGTTTACAGCTTCCGAGGCGGACGCTCTTACCACTCGGCCATCTGAGCTGTGCAAGCTGTAATTTTAAGACATCTGATCTGAGCTGTAACTTTAAGACTAAGTTGTTACGCCCATTTATCCATTACGTACCATCAAAATCGTTTAGAGCGCACTTTTCCGTTCGCAGATGCTCTCATAGGATTGTAATCTAAAGATCGGGAGCATTAACTTTCAATTGACAACATGGCCAGTGAAGGGATAATAGTGAGGATGGCCGAGTGGATAGAGCGTCTGCTTTTGGATCAGTAGACTCAGGGTTTGATTCCGAGTCGAGTCAAACCAATCAATGACTTAAAAATTGGTATTCACAGCTTCCCTGCAAGACATTCAGCATTGAAGGAATAGTGTTAAGCAAGACGGCACGTTCGCTTGTTGTGCCGTTGGTAAAGGCACTTAACGGGATTCTCCTGACTAAATGTGGTAAACAGAAGGCAGGCAACTCCTAAACGAGCTCGTATAGCGCCCCGTCGCTTTTTTCTTATAGGAAGATAAAAATGCGAATAAATAAGGAAATAAAATTTTAAATCCGCCCACAAGGTGTTAATGAATTTGAATTTAATATTTTTTTTTACTGTGATTAATGAGTTTGAATTTAAAAAATAAAATACGATTGGATCCGACTGTGCACCGGCGTCCTTTTTCAAGTCCTACGCGCACTCTTACACAAAGTATATTTTTAATGACATCATTACATAGTTTTTGATGTTATTTAAAAAGTAACGATGGCGAAGAATTTTAAAACTGAAATATAGAATCTGAGCGTAAAAAATCCCATGCAACGCGATTCGTAAAGCAAAATTTCGTTCTTGAATTGATGCATCTTGAGTCTTTTAAAGTAATTTGGGGCCCCTTCTGGGCAGTGTGCCCCCCTCAATTGGGGGTTTGGGGGCGGCTGCTACGGCTTTGTCGCTAGCTCTTTGATTACTTGTTTTTCCTGATGAACACATCCAGTATCTATTGGTAAAACTTACTAAAGAGTTAAGAAGCTATCAAAACGAAGCTGTTTACAACGCTGAGTCAATTTAATAAACTTACTGCGTAGTGGAATTTTGTCGATGCAATTTTTTTCTAATTTTTGCAGTACCTTTTTAGAGGTTTTTGTTTTGTGATTGATACATTTGTAAATACTTGAACGATAAAATGTCAGATCTTCCCAGCACTCCACAAACTCAGCAGAACGTTGAATTTTTTGATGACAACCCAGGTATGAACTAAAAACATAAATGGTGATGAACACAGTCTAAAACTTTTGTATTTTAGGACCCAGTCAACCTGCTTCCATGTTTGTCGACCAGCGTCAATACGTGACACAACACGTGACACAGCACGTGACCAATATCTATCCTGTTCAGAACGTGGAGCAGCCAGCTCAAGGTTTGAAGCATGTTGTAAAGTTTTGTTGAAACAATTTTTTTGCCGCACTGACATGCAGTCAAATCCGGTTAATTGCATATCGGATAATTGCATAATCCGCTTTATCGCGTAACGATTAATAATCCTAAACCACATTCAATCGCTGAAGAAAATGCTTTGGTTAATCGCATAGCGGTTTATTGCATAATCCGGTTAATTAAAAAAAATTGAACGGCATTCTATTTAATTAATCGGACTATGCGTTTGACTTAAGTGTCCAAAATACGACTTTCTGAGCGAAAAAAAAAAAAAAGAATATTTCAATGCTAAGATAAATTCGCCGATTTCTACGTCATAAAACATTCAAAACCGCCACCGATTAGAGATAAAAAACAACGCAGCGTGTGATGTGATTTATGCTCTTCACTGACAATATTAGGCTATCCATCCGAACAAAATCATGCAGGTCACTTGTACCTTGTACTTCCGCATATACTCAAAATTTAATTAATCGCAGTTCCAGCACAGTCATTTGATTTTCCAATTACATTTTTGACTTGGGTTGGATTCGATCCCTCACCTCGCTTTTTTTTGGGATTTTATCTGACGCGATTCCTGGTACCATATACACCTTTTCTAGCCACTTCTTGATTATGTCTGGTCCTTATTTGGTAAAGTCTTGTGTGGCTCACCACACCTCGTTATCTTTAATTACCCTTGCGCCTTGGTTTTCAAAAATCTACACCTCTTTTACATTTCATTTTCTTCACCTAGTCCTTTTCAGTAGGGACCTATATGATTTTGAAGACTCTGCTACTTTTATGTTATGTTAAAGTAAAGTTTACCTCGCTAAGTTTTTGTTTCCTCTATTTTATGTGTGGTTTTAATGAACTTCAAGAAAACTGAAGATATTTAAAGAACTGAGTGATTTTTTGTATTTGATTTGAAATAGGAAGTGAAAGGTTTTTGCTCCGCCCACGCATTTAGTGTTGGAAAACCAGTTGAGGAAACAAAAAACAAACTTTAAAAATTTTGCTAAATACTATAATAAAAAGATGGAACATAGGGTTCTTATTGATTCCACAATGACCATAAACACTTTTTCGTTTTAGTATTTTTATTCCACAACCGAGCTTATTAATTTTAATTTTACATTTCTTCGTCTTCGTTACATGCAAAATACTGTTAACAAACACTATGCTATGTTATATTCTATGAATTAATTATGCAGTTTTTGGTCAAGTTTATTCGGTGATGATATCATGAAACCTATTTTCACCTAAACGCAAACACTATTGGTTTTCACATCAGCTATAAGCACAATAGCCTACAGAAATCCTCAGCATAGTGAAGTTGGATTTATGTCAATACGGCTAACACTCAGACAAAGAATGCATAAAGAAGATAGTTCTACGGTCTTTGAAGTAAAATTGTGATCAACATAGTCCGTGGTAGATTATTGGAACACAACTTTGTTGATTAACAAACTTATCGCATTTTAAAACGTCCTTTTCGTGCGAATTCGTATGAATAAAACCAATTACCTATTGAAAAAAGATTTTCGAGAAGCCAACAAAATAAGTTTTACAGTAGGCCTAAGTGGAGCAGCTGCATGTGTTTATCAAACAAAACTAATTCGCTACCTTTACCAAAATTAGGACGAAACTATCTTAACCCTTTCCTTGTCCTACGCTCAACCTCATCACTTTTACTTTTTGCTAAGCCAGGCTATTTTTATCAAACGCTAGGCACTATAGGTAAATTGGTTTGATGTCGCAAAACTGAATAGCAATATAGATAAACAAACAACTTATTAGTTCGTAAATGTCACAAAGTTGAGTTGCAATGAGCTGACTAATTTGTGACTTCATCTAACACGTCATCATTTATTTTTGGTTTTCAAAAAACATAAAATTGCTTCACATTATACTATAGTTTTGGCAGACGTTTAGAATGAAGTACATTCACTTGCTTCAATATTTTGGAGTCAGAAGGTTTGCATTAGCGTTTTTTTTTACGTCATCAGTTGCGTTATAACATTTTATTTTTTGATCATCAAAAAATTCAAAAACGTGTTTTTTATTTCCATACTTATTATCCACTAGTTCATCAATCATTATGCACACAACGTTTCAGTTATGTGATTTTTTGCAAGTACTTTTGGAGTTGTAACAAGTACGCTAGCCGCTGGTCTTAAAAAATTGCGACTTCATTCCACATTGTAATTGTAGAATCAGGTTTTGCCAGAGTTGCAAACGGGCCGGCTAGTTCAGGCCCGAAACCGAGTTTGAGTTAAAAACCTAAGCAGGTCCGAGAGGCTCGAAAGAAATTCTAAACAATTTTATGTAAAAGTGAAAAAAGTTAAAATCTGGTATAACATAAGACGTAGTACTTCCCAATTAAAAAAAATTGGTGGCAAACAGTGGGCAATGCAGACACTTTTTGTCTCTTAATTTTTACTTTTTTCCTACAGACCCAATTTTCACTTTTCATTTGGCTGCTTGAGAATTACTCGTATAAGCTTTTCACTGCATTTACCTGATGAGTTTGGAATGATAACGAAAATCCAGTTCGTGGTTGTGATATACCTTGGCAATGTTACCGAGTAAATTTTATGTTAATTCTTGCTTTCACCGATAAACTCTGATATTTGGATAACCAAACATACAGTATTTGCGGATAAGACGTGTTTCGTCGTAAATGAAGTTATCACATCTCAACCACAGTTGTGCTGGTGCAAACTGACTTGCTGGTGTTAGCTACGAATTACAATATTGCTTTCGTTGCAGCATCTTCTCACGAGGCTACAACGAGTCATGAATCTGAACAGCGCATCGAATCACTTCGTAAGTATGGCTTTTGCAATTTCTTGTTTTTGGTTTTGTAGCAAGTTTTCACTTGTTAAGCACGATCAAATCTTGTGTGAGAGAAGACTATTAATTTCCATCATGAACGAAGTAGGACTTACGACAACCAGCTTTTCTTTTTATGCATGAGTGCTGCACGGTTGATGCGGCTTTCTAGTTTACAGTATGGCGGACGTCGGACAACATCTCGATTTTTTACTCGGCTGGATACTTAAAAATGATGCGCTATCTGCAAAATTTACAAAGTATTACTGAGCAACGACAACAAAAAATATCTATTGCGTGACCAGTGCATCCAAAATTTTTTTTAAACAAAATCCTAAAGCTTTTGATATCGTGTCTATAATTGAAATCTAACAACACGTTGAACATTGCAACAGGGATGCATTGAGTTAGATTTTATCATGCATTCCAGTGGCGTTGGAGATACTTTTGAGTAGGGGGGGGCTGAAGTTTGTGTTACCATTCCAACGTTCTTGTTTTCACAACATACATCACGCTTATCATGCACTTTACTTGAGTAAAAGTCACTTGGAGACTACTTGAACTCAAGCTTTTCTCTAGCCAGCATAAACACAATAGACAGATCGACGTTTGTAAACGTGTTAACCTCCTTTAAATGAACTTATCCGTTCGCAAGTTCCTAGTCTCAGACTCCTATACGTAAGAGCGTATTTAAAAGAGGGGCATTGAGCCATGCCCACCCACACCCTTTTGACTCTGCCTTTCAGGAAAAAAGAACAAAACAAATGGTGCCAACTGTCAAGTGACTGAAATGTGACAGACTCTTTTAATGGTTTTTGTAACATTTGGCCAGGGACGGATCCAGGGGGGTAGAAATAGAATAACATTTTCATTTTCAAAAATAACAGCCATTTTCAAAAATGTTTTTGATGTATACAATTTTTCCATAAATTCGAACCTCTTCGATAGCAATATGCCTAAGCCTTAAGCACGCATAATCGAAAATGTGCGAACGAAATGCATCATATTTGGAGCAGGCATCATATTTGGAGTCAAAAAATTTAAACAAAATTTGCCTGAAAATTATTCAAAAAGCACGTACCGACCCCCCTAGAGTTTTCCTGGTTTCTGAATCAGCTTCAAGTTTTGTTTGCCGAAAAAAATACGCTGGAAAAGATGTGGAAACTATTTTCTCGCTACGCCATTGGTTTTAAAATAAGCTAGGTAATTCTAATTTGATTCTTTGGTATTTCGCTGTTATTTGCACAAAAGTTTCTTTTAAAATTGAAGAAAATTTAACTGTGGCATCATGATAAAGTTCTCGGAGCTTTGTACACGAAGTTACCTGGAAATCCAACAGTTTTTGCGATTTTGTTCACCTTTGTCACAAAGTTGCAAAAGTTTATACCAGGTCCGGCGCCATAGAGGGGCCATGGGGAGTCTGCCCCTTCAATCGACATGCTTCCCCCCGATTAACAAGCTTTCTTTTTTGACGACGGCGCTTTTGTGCCTAATTTCAAACTTTGCCCCCCCCCCTGATAAACCCTTGGCCCCCCCCTAAGTCGACTGCTCTGCTGCCGGCTCTGGTTTGTACGTTAATTTGATGGTATCAATGAAGAAAAGAAAGGAATTTTAAGTGACGCCATAAGCCATTGTTGAAAGCAATAGGGTGTATAGTAGTTACAAATTTTTGAAAGCGGGAGTTGAAGGGGGGCTCAAAATTTCTATGGGAGGACTGAAAAAATATTGGGGGGGCTTCTGTCCCTCTCAGCCCCCTTGATGCATTCGATATCCCGAAAACCAGACGTGAAATATGGTTGCAAATTTGAATTCATCGGTTTGTGGGAAAGTGTTATTATCTTAGTGAAGGATTTTTCGTGTTATAATTGGTCGAAACACATAAAAAAGTAACCTTTTTTTTTACTTACAGTATAGCGCAATATCATGTATCACAGAAATTTCCTTGGGTTTATTCAGCCGAACTAACTGCAATATACAGTACAGATCCGCGATGAATTCACAACTGGTTGATTAATTGCTTGTCTAAACCAGTCATTTTAGTATTAAACGGAGATATAAAAAAGCCACTCAGTAATCGATTCTGAGTCTTGAATGCAAATTTAAATTCCAATCCGATTGCAAATTTTACTAACGTCTCTTCTTTCCAATGAAAAATCTCTTTAGTGCGTTGAGGCAATGGTCGGCATCCTTCTTCACACAGCGGACCGGTTTGAAACTGAATTTCTTTTTGCAGACCTGCCTTTGAAAAATCACAAATGTTTTAGCAATAAAACATGTCGGATTTATTCAGAAATGAAAATCTTGATATACTGTTTTAGCTTACTATGACTGAAGTAATAAACTTTTTAAATCTTGCTGCAGCAGCTTTGCTTTAATTTTGTATACTAGCTTCTCAAACCTACGTTGTCCTCTCTCTACATAGCCTAGCGCTATTTGATGTCAATTCCACAAGATTCAAGATAAAATGACTGCTTAATTCAATGTTTGTTGTTAAATTGAAAGATTTGCTTTTATAACTTGGTTAATATTATGATTTTGAGTAAATTTGTACAACCACCGGAAACGTGCAATAAAATATTTTTTAAAAACTTCCGCAAATTGCGTTTAACGTCATAAAAATGTTTCAAATTTAATTTGAAAACGCAGACGGACCGATGACAAACTTCACATGCACCAGCACTGGGCCGCGGGCCGGCGGTTGCCGACCACTGCGTCAAGGAATACCGCATCACAAATGTGCACAGCTTATACTTTTGCTCAGCTGATACTAGTCATTCCAAATTTTCATCCTCTTTATAGATTTGATCAGTCAGTATTTAACAAGCAAGTACCGGTACCGTATTTTTTTGAATAAAAGTCACAACAAAACCGTTTCCTCACTGGTACAAGACAAAGCGACACACAACAAAAACAACTCCAACATTTATGTTTTATTTCAACCATCAATGGTTATTTTCAGTAATCCTGATATCACTCAAGTAAATGCTATTTTTGCTACCTAGTCATCAGCACTTCCTCCGTTTGGTTTTGTTGAGTGCTTTACAAGCCCGACAGGATTTACCGTAAGGTAGCACGTGGTGACCTATCTTTAGGAGTATTCTTACAAAGAGACCATAGAATTGCGTAGGTAGCTGATTTGGTTTCCGTTTTCCTTTCACTTTCGGTAAATCAACTTGAATGCTCACTCAAGGCCGTATTCAGGGGCAGGGATAAGAGGGGTTCAACGCCCCGAAATATTTTTTAAGTTTGAACTAAGACTGCCCAAGCCCTGCAATCGTCAAAACATAGCATAGTACGCACTAGTACAATGAAACATTTTGACCCTCAAATCTTTGTTGCGGTATGCGTTTCTTGATAAATCATAAAAGTCAGCGCTCCAAGCACAGGGTGCCGCAACATTTCGTACATTTGGCGCATAATTAATCCTGCTATAACTGTCTTGAAGTATATAAAACACGAACCCATAAAAAAGCTGAAGCCTTTGTGTACTACTTAAACAAATAAACTACGGTAAAACAGAAAGACTGATTTAAACATGAACTGTTGTTGGTTAAATTGATTGCCATTATTAGTGGTCGCCCGTCAGTTGCGTAAAAGGAGCAGGCGGCTGGCTTGTGCTAAAACTGTCGCCGCATGTGCACTACCAATTTATTGCAAATTTTACAATAACGTCATGTTCAACTGATAAAGGGGTGATCAAACTTTTTGCACGAAAGGCCGCATTAGAAAAAGTTTTGAAGCCGAGGGCCGCACTGCTTGGAAAAGCAAAGTAAAAAAGGTCATCACGACCGCAGATGTCCTGGTCCTATTTTTTTTTTGAAATCGAGTGAAGAACAAAAAAAGATTATCTCGACCGCAGACGCCCTATTTTCCTCCCGAATTCAAGCGAAGAAAAAAAAAAGGTCAGTCACGTCCGCAGGATGTCCTGTTTCCCCCCTAAATTAAGTGAAGAGCAAAAGAAAAAAGGTCAGTCACGTCCGCAAATGTCCTATATCCCTCGCAATATCTGTAGGGTCCAAGGTTCATTTATCTGTAAGCGACTGCCGCATAAAATGATCTCACAGGCCGCTTTCGGCCCGCGGGCCGTAGTTTGCCCACCCCTGAACTATGTAGTAGATAGTTTTTATTATATGTCAGATGATATTGCTTACTTAACAAAGAAGTCACACTGTGCGTAATTATGATGAACGAAGCTTGATATTTACAATTATTTTAGTGGGCTAGTGCAAATAGAAACGTATTAAAGGTGCAAACGTTACAAATACTTTGCTTTTTTATTTTTTAAGAATACTATTGTGTTACATAAAATCAATGCTTGCTCACAGAACAGAATATGAGTTTACATGAATGCAAATAAGAAAGTGATATAATTTCCCTTATACTCTTTTTCGAAACGCGATAATTTTTTCTGATTTTATGCTCACACTGCTGAAGAGAATTCTTCGCAGTAAAAATTAGTTTACATATAAAACACGGCGATCTTCAACCAAGGATTCCTGCCCTACAGCCTGCATGAATGCAACAAACTGAGGACCTTTTCCAGTTTGATTTTAGTCTACCGGTATATGAAAATTTAACCATCAGCTTAGTAAATGTCTGCGCAGTAGCCTACCTCCAATTATGCTCTGTACAGAAGCTATACATTCGCTCTCTGTAAGCATCCAGGCACTGTATGCAGTTGCATTTGATTGATTTCTTCTTAATTTTTTGATTTCTTCATTTTTATCCTCCTATCACGAGAAAGCGGCGGAGGCGCTATATGCTTAGGACGAATCCATACTTGCTTAGGAGTTGTCTAACTTGTTTTCGAGTTTTCCGCTTGAATTTTGCTTCTGACTTCTTTAATTTGCTGCTTGCCGGATTCCACCAAGCAGAGATAATCATCCCGAAGCATCTTATTGAAGGACGCAACAACGAGACTAAGTTTGAAGTTGAACCGTTAACCTTGCGATCATGGTCGTCGTAAAAACGACGCTCCAAACCACTGCGCCACGCTGCCAATATTTGCATTGTACTTGAGAAGTTTTGGTCACAGGAAAATAGTTTTACAAGAAATATACGTCATTTTGGCAAAATTTGCGCCTCAAGGTTCGGAAAATCGCAAAATTTTGGGTTCGTATCCGGGATGAGATTTTGTGCAATAACAAGTAGCAACCATGCATAAAAGTAAAGCAGTGACTGTAGTGCATAGCGAATTAAGGTACCCTCACTACAACCAGATCTTTACTGTGAGCAACGTAGCTCACGCATTTCTCAAGCCTTTGATGAAAAATACCATTGGTGCTTTTGATTGGTTTATATTGCAGGTCTTGTACACTGGACCACGTAACTTTAAACCCAGCCCCAGGACCAGCGGCGTAGGCGCATTCAGAGAAAGCCACGGTGCCATGCCCCAAGCTGGTTCTGTCGTTGTTGTATATTATGAAACACGCCTACTCATCATTCAATCAAATGAGCCAAAGCTAATACAGTTGCATTCTCCTTTTATTTATCTTTTAGGTAGGCTGGCAGGGCCTTTAGGTAGGCCAACTAGAGTATTTTTGTATTGTCTGCTAGAGCATAGAATAATCTATGGTTAGAGACTGCATTAACCGCAGGCAGGGCCGTTGAGAGAAAATCCGGGCACCGGGGCAGAGATATGATTCGGCCCCCCTCCCTCCCCGATTTTAATCCTCTCTAAAAAAAAAGTCTTGTCATCGCGCAGACGTAATTTCTCCAAAAAGATCTTAACATCGCGCAGGCGTAATTTCTCCAAAATTTTTTCGTGTGTCTCCAAAAGAAAAAAGGGATTAACATAGCGAAGGCGTAATTTCTCCCACATTTTTTCGCGTGTGTCTCGCTCTAAAATAAGAGCGTAGCCCGTCAAAACCTGTGACGGGACCCTCAAAACATGACGGGCTCAGGGTACTTTGTACCCCCCTGCTCTCCCTCTCACCAGCCCTGACTGCAGGTACGGTAGGCTACGTCCTTTTTTGATAAAAAGTGTACTTAAATAAGAGTTTTTATGTGAAAACCGCATAAATCTGTTGGCGGCTAGGGGCTCAGCCGTAACGGTAGCAGTAACAAAGAAACAGCGGTAGTAGTGAAAAAGAAACATAGTAGCAGTGACAAACAAACAGCGGTAGTAGTGACAAAGAATCAAAATTTAACAAGCATTGTAATATGTTTATGCGAGAAAGCGCTAATATAGCGTAGTCTACACATAACTTCGTAAAAATTTACTTCAAAAGTTTTGTTATACCGGTAGTGAATATTCAGATCACTTCCCCCCCCCGAAATATTTTTTTAGATACGGCCCTGTGCTCACTGGATATTTCCGATTGATCTCGACAAGCTTTGCCTGAAGTCGATTTCGCCAATCCGCTATCACTCGGCCACATGCGAAAAAACACGTTCACACACTTGAGCCGTTGTGCTCGTCAACTTCTTTCTGTGGTAGACCTTTTTGCAACTTTTAAAAAACTAGTACAGTGCACCTATTAAATATCAATGCATAGCTGCTGTGCACAAAAATAAAACAAAAAACTATGAACTACTGTACAGTACAATAGTTAGTCGAGTTATGATAAAGTACCCTGTAATCATTCTTTTGTGGCTCAATAAAAATATGCCAAAGTGTAAAAAAATCAAATCAATAAAAAAAAGTTTTAGTTTTACTGTAGTTTGACATTGTTAAAGAACGAAATATGAACCAAGGTGAATTTATTTCCTGTAAGAAACTTTTACTTTGGCTTGTCCTCACTTCTTCAAACCAACTTCAAGGAAATAATTGCATAGAAATAATATAACTCAATGGTTCTCAACTTTTTTTAGGCTGCGGACCGGCAAAATTTTCAAATAAATGTTGCGGACCGGTGGACCTTAAAAACCAATCAAAGAGATCATGATAACACCAAGTGCTAAAATCACCAACTTGATTTTCGTTAATTCGGTGATTGATTTTTGATCGATGATTTCTGATTTCTTCATCTTTTCCTCCTATCACGAGAAAGCGGCGGAGGCGCTATGCGTGAGACGAATCTAGACTCGCTTAAGAGTTGCCTTTGCTTCCACGTTTTCCGGTTGAATTTTGCGTTTGACTTCTTTAATTTGCTGCTTGCCAGATTTCACCAAGCATAAATAATCATCGTGAAGCATCCTATCCAAGGACGCAACAACGAGACTAGTTTGGGAGTTGAACCAATAACCTTGCGATCATGGTCGTCGTAAAAACGACGCTACGAACCACTGCGCCATTCTGCCTGCTTGAAAGAAAAGGAAATCACTTGGCTGTTTGTTTGTTTGTTTCCGTTTCACAATCAGCTTCCGGTAATCATATAGTGCTGAATTTCAGTTAAATAAGTTTTTAGATTTCATATACTACTGCACCAACTCGTAGTAAATTAGCGGTTATGCCCAAGGTTCATTTTTTCTTCAAGTTTTTTTGTATTGTTTCATAAGAAAGGCAAAACTCAATGAATCGGCAGTGCATGGTGCATAGGCCTACTGCATGAACTTCTCTGTTGGCTGACGAAAAAAGTATTGAGCGTGCGTAGCCACGGGGGTTATAGCAAAAAGCACAATTTTGAATTGTGGTATAATGTTGGTATTTCTTCGACGGACTGGCAGGAAAGTAGACGCGGACCGGCGCTTGAGAAGCACTGACATAACTGATTAACACAAGACGGGGGCAATTGACTAGACCCTTTCCCGGTTAAGACTTAAACGTATTGTAAAAATCAAGGGCGTTGGAAGGTGGGGGCTGAGGGGGGCTGAAGCCCCTCCTATATTTTTTCAGCCCCCCATAGAAACTTTGAGCTCCCCTTCAGCCCCCTTTTCAAAAATTTATAACTGCAGTACACCCTATTGCACTTGAACGATGGCTTATGGCGTCACTTGTTTTTCGTTTTTATTCTTCATCGATACCGTCAAATCAAACTTTTGCAACTTTGTGACAAAGGTGAACAAAATTGCAAAAACTGTTGAATTTCCTGGCACCTTTGTGTACAAAGCTTTTAGAACTTTACTATGATGTCACGTAAAATTTTCTCCAATTTTAGTAGAAACGTCTGGGCAAATAACAGCGAAACAACAAAATACCAAATTAGAATTAGCTAGCTTATCCCTACCAGCAGTGGCGTAGCGAGAAGTTTTAAGAGGAGGGTGGGGGGCCATAATTTCTACTTTTTTCAAGGGTATTTTTTTTCGGCAGAACAAATTTGAAGCTGATTGAGAAACTAGAAAAGCTCTAGGGGGTTCCGGGGGCATGCTCCCCCGGAAAAATTTGAAAATATGCTGCGAATGGCTATTTTAGCACTTTATAAATAATTTTCAGGCAAATTTTGTTCAAATTTTTGACCCTAATTTTGAGTGCTTCGCCAAATTATTATCCTAAGCGAGCTCGTACTTTCCTAAGCGAGCTCGTGCAGCGCACTCATCGCTTTTTTCGTGATGGGAGGATAATATGCAATTAAATGCACAAAAAAAAAAAAAAATACCGCGCATTTTGTTCGCACATTTTTGATTATGTCTGCTTAAGCGTAAGGCTTATTGCTATCAAAGAGGTTCGAAACTACAGAAAATTGTATACATCAAAAACATTATTGAAAATGGCTGGTGGGAAAATGCATACCTCTCATCCTAGTCCTACCCCCGTGGATCCGCCCCTGACCATAAGCTACAGAAACCATCAAAAGAGTCTGACATATTTCAGTAACCTGGCACCATTTAGTTTTGTTCTTTTTTACTAAAAGGCAGAGTCAACAAAGTCAAAATGGGGTGGGCATGGCACAATGCCCCCCTTTCTAAACACGCTCCTGCCTAGGAGTCTGAGAGTAGGAGCTTGTCAATAGATAACAAGTTCATTTAAAGGAGGTTAGCACGTTTACAAACGTCGATCTGGCTACTGTGTGTCATGCTAGTTCAGGGTTTTTCAACCTTGTTTTGCTCATGGCCCACTAAACTGATGAAATATGTCGGTGGCCCACTTTATTTATCAAATAGCACAAAAAAGTGCAGTAGCGTGATCAGGAATGCTGGTGGTGCTTTTTAGTCAAGCTCTGTGGCCCACTGAAAACAGTTCCGTGGCCCAAGGCTGGGTCACGGCTCATAGGTTGAAAAACTCCGTGCTAGGTAGAGGAAAGTTTGAGTTTATCAAGCTGTCTCCAAGTGACTTCTGCTGAAGTTAAGTGCATGGTACGCATGACGTACGTTGCGATAACAAGAAGGGGGGTCTGGGGGGCAAATCCCCCCGGATTTTGGTATGGTAACACAAATTTCAGCCCCCCCTGCTTAAAACTACTTCCAACGCTCCTGGTAAAAACCAATCAAAGATAACTGCAATACTGCATTTGCTAACTCGATTTTTTCCCAGAATGACGGCGAGGTTTAAAAAGTTAAAATCCACGGTGACAAATCGCTTACGTCATAAAAACAAGAAACTAAACTGAAAAGGTGCAAAGTGAGCAAAGCAGCAGTTTTGCAACACGTTAGCAGTTACAAATCCTACAGCTTGAAAAAGAAGACAATTCTAGTGAGAATTGTGCAATATTGTACAATGTACGTTTTAAAACATTTACTTACTTACTTTTCTAAACCCGCTTATCCTTGGGGGTCGCGGGGGAGTTTTAAAACAACTATTTTAAAATGGAGTCAATGCGTTTCGGACGTTGTGTTCCAATGCAGCACTGCTTGATACACTAGTGTTTGACGTAGAGATTAGAGCCTCTACTTTACAGTTGAACGACTGGATTTGTTGCTTGTTCAAAAGATATGGATGATTGCATCGCAGCTACCGATTGCAGCTTGATGCAGAGCACCATGCAATCAGTGAAGGCCATGAAATTAAAAACAATTACGTAACGGCAGAAAATTGTTGGGAGTGTAACGATACAACAATAGTGTTTTCGTTTCTTAATACACTCTTCTAAAAAGTTTTAGATCAGTAATTCTCAAACTTTTCTAAGTCGTGACGCCCTTGACTGTGACGTTTAAAAGAGCGTGGCCTCTGTAGTGTAATTTTGATAGTGCCGGTCTAGAAATAAAAATGTAATTATTCCTACGATCTTGGCCCCCCAGAGCAGGGCCGTAGCCACGGGGGGGGGGGCTATTAGGGGCTAAGCTCTTCCAAAATTTATTTCAGCCCCTTAAAAATTATTTATGTCGAAATAACGATGGTGTACAAATTCAATGGTTTATAATTTTTTTTAGAACAGCTGCTTCAATCGATGTTAAGTTTAAATCTCGAGTTAAATTAATTTTTAAACTAATTTCTGATTCGCATCCCAAAAGCAGAAGGTGTTTTAATTTTTACCGTTACATAGACTGTCTGAGTGTTGTGCAATTGTGCATAAACGTGGTTAAGGAAATTTGCATTATGAAAGCACAACCGCTGGTTGTAAGCAACCGCTATTGGATCCTACGCTGTAAGACTCATTGTAACTTAGTATTTTGTTGTTTTGTTTTCTGCCTTTATCTGATTAGCACATTTTACTTCTCTTTATCATTTTATTTCCGTATAGATTTTTGTAAGTTTTGAGAATAGCCTATCAGGCCTACCAGTACATCGGCGCAAATTTCTTACTGACGTTTTTCGTTTCCGGGTACAAGTTCTTGCTTTCTGCATTAACTTTTTACTTGATGGAAATTGATCTGTTCAGGATTAGGAAGCAATGAAAATAAAAAATCAGAAAAAATTTAAGTTGATGTTTCAGTAAATGTAAAGGCTAGCTACGGCCCCGCCTCAAAGAACACTCTGTGGCCCTCTTGGGGGCCAAGGAACGGTTGAGAACCCTGTTCTATACCGATATGTTGTTTTATAAATTTACTCGTGGGATGGTTCCATATAGTAGTTTAGTTTAGTGATGTCATAATGCTGTTTACTTCGAGAATATTCAGGGCGGTTTTTGATATTTGGCAGCCAGCTGTAGTTTTGTACTTGTGGCGTAAAAAGAATGTTTTGAGTGACGTATTAATTTTCGCATGTCACATGATTCCTCTTGTTTTTTTATTAGAGTTTTATAGAACATTCTTGAATTTGACTTTTGATTATAAATTAGCGTATTTTGCTGGCGTTATTCATTCCAGCAGTTTTTTTTAGCGTAATTAGTCGTGTGCAGAGTTAAGCAGGTGTTTTATACTGAAGGGATTAGCCCTGTAGTGTTTTGAAGTGAGGGGAAAAGCTTGTGTTGTTGAAGTTAAGTTACGGTGAGTGCCATAGCTAAATGAGTTAAGCTTGGGTCGTATTATTATATTAGCTGTGTGAAGGTCTTTTTTTTCCGTGAGGTAAGTTCAGAGTACGGATTACTTCCTACGATCTATCATCCTATATTTATCGATCATCCTGTCAGCGAAGTATAGCTCTTTGTCCTTCGTGGATAATTCTTCACCTATTTCACAACAAAAATCTTGTCACTTATAAAGCGCAAAAATATCACAAAGTATTTCACTTTTAAATGATTGTACATCTACACCAGTGCAACGCAAGTTTGAAAACTTTTTGTGTGTCGCGATAAAAAAAATGAGAAGCTCTGACGTAAAAAACAATACTCAAAACGATAAGCAATTAGAAAGCGATAGGGCCTAAGTAAAACACGCAGAAAAAAGTGACAACAGTAATTACTTCTTAAGTATTACTTGACAGTTTATACGATTTGTAAATAATATTGTGCTTTTTAAATTTAACAAACTATTTGTTTATGCACACTTTTAATGTAAATATTGTTTTTAATCAGGTCTTCAATTGATTGAAAATGCGAAAAAACAAGCCAGTGAACTGTGCGGCGAGGATGAATCTATTTTAGCTGACCGAAAAATCAATATAGCTCCTCTCGAACTATCAACCAAAGTGAAGAATGCGGAGTTAGCAGATGAATCAGGCCATTACCATCATCGAAAGGAAATCGCCGAAGTATTTAACAAACCTCCATCCCGAAATATCCACTACACTCAACTGTTTAATGAAGCAAAAAAGCTGGCCACAAAAGAAGCTGAAATAAAAAGCTCAACCTTGGAAGCTAAGGAAAAGTACCAACTTGCCCACGGCAACGTCGTCAGCATCGTGGGCCAAGCTGGCATTGGTAAAACAACCTTAACCAAACTTCTGGTGCGAAAAGTTTTAAGTGAAGGTTTGTATGATGCCGAGTATATCTTTTATCTGCGCTTCCGCGATCTGGACTATCAAAATAACATGAATTTGATGCAGTTCCTGACTAACAACTCATCATTTTCAAAAACTCTCTCACAAGAAAACTTGGACCAGTTGCTTACCATCCTTGCCGACAGCGACAACGTGTGCATTGTATGTGATGGTTTTGATGAAAGTGTTGTCAAGAAGAAGTCAAAACCTCTTCGTGGTAATTGCTCGATCCACGACCAGGCGAAAGCCGAAACTTTCATCAAGCATCTTCTATGTGGAAAGCTTCTTCCAAAAGCTAAGAAACTTTTCACATCGCGTCCGCGACAGCTTTTTCGTCTGCACAAGAGCATCCGGCCAAGTTTCATCGTAAATGTCCTGGGCTTAAATAGTGATTCACAGAAGCAAATCTGTCGAGATGTCTGTGGAAACGAAGATGCGAGTGCTCAGGTTTTCAAATTTGTTCACGATCGGGACGATCTGCATAGCTTTTGCTACACCCCGGCCAACTGCGTGATGGTAATGTATTGCTTGCATGTTAACTACGAATCAGGTAATTTGGCTTCCCTCGAAAATATGGATTCTATAACCACTATCTTGGTCGCTTCATTGGGTCTTTTCATTGAAAACGGTCATTTACGAGGTGAAACATTCCAAACCAAAAATCTGTCTTTCTTGGCGTATTCGGCATTTGTGTCCAATCGCTTGTTTTTTGAAGTTAAGGATCTGAAAAAGGCTGGCATAAGCAAACATCAGGCAACTACTTTTCTAACAACCCGCCTAGGTAAGAATGCAACCATAAAGCTGTGGGAAGGCATTGTAACGGTCAAGTCTTACTTTTCTCATCTCATGCTACATGAGTTCTTTGTAGCTATCTATCTGATATTATTCATGCCAAACGATGAATTTCGCAAATTTGTTTCCAAACTGAAGAAAGATAAATTTGAAATGGTAGCCAAATTTTCGTTTGGTCTTTGCAACTCAGTCACGCAAAACTACTTGCAAATTCTCATTCCTTCCGAAGAGCTCGACTTGTCCGTCTACGAGAAAAAGAAGAAGATGCTAGAAAAGTTGGCATTGAAAGAAATCAAATCCACGAAGAAATTTGCTGACTTGCTTCAGTTCTATGCCTGGGTTTATGAGTTGCGCAACGATACAGTTACTGACGAAGCAGTGGCTATTTTAGAAAATGAAATTGAGATGACTAGTGGCGTTCTTCCAAGTGACATTCCAGCTTTCCAGTACGTGCTGAAACAGAGGAAGACTTCTCTTGCTTTAATAATTCCACATCCTGACCTCGACAAGGAACGCAGAAAGTCATATTTTGCTGCACTTGATTCCGTGCTCAAATCTACAAATGTCAAAGTATTATGAATCTTAAAAAATTACTTTGATGTTAAACTAAGCACATGATTTCCGATTTTGTCATTTTCATCCTGCCGTCACGAGAACGCAAAGGAGGTGCTGTAAGATGTGATGAATCGCGAATCGCTTAGCAGTGGCTTTTGTTTCCGAGTCTTTTGGTTGAGTTTTGCTTCTGACTTCTGTAGTTTGCTGCTTGTTGGATTTCGCCAGCAAGGATAACTATCGTAAAACATCTTGCTCAAGGACCCAAGCTTGGATGGGGGTTGAACTATGAACCTTGCGATAGTGACCGTCGTAAAAACTACGCTCCGGACGGCTCGGTCGCACAAAGCAGTTATTGTGCAAATCATATAAAATCAGAAAAAACGAAAAGTTAGAGTTCATAAAAATTATTGTGTCTTGGGGACAAGGAGTTGGACGTAATTAATATAAAGTGACAACTCTCGGTTGTCATTATTCATATAAAATTATGATTATTATTAACCAGAACATTTTTTTTGCATAAAATCCAGAAACTGTTTAGGTGCAATATTATTCTTTTTTTTTCATTTGACCTCCATTTTGTAATAGCGAAGGTGTTTGATAAACACTCTAAATGATTTATTGCTGCACAACATCGCAATAACGATTTCACCTGTTTGAGTCGCATTTGGAGTTGAAACGTCATTTTCACCAATAACATTTTATTCAAAAGGATGGCAATTTGCAAACAATTATGCTTTCAAAATCTTTGTTATTGCAAGTACCAAGACAACACCCAGCATTTGCGCAGATTAAAATAATTATTTTAATGTTTTAAAAAGACAACAAGTAAATTTAACCACATTTCAATTTGTACCATAAAAAGCGTTAAAACTCCAAGTCGTTGACATGAGACAAAACTAGTTTCAGCATGACGAGAAATTTCTCACCCTCTAGGTTTGCGGACTCGATTTAACTCCTCACTATAATTGTTAATTGCCATCCTCCTACACTGTTATGTCTGGTTTCTTGAAGTTAAACGTAAAAATCACTCATTGGTCGAATCATAAAATGTTCAAGGATTCCAAAATGTTTCAAGATGTCATTGCTCACAAGAAACCACACCATTTTTACTCTCACGTGACATGTTTTGCTCAAGCAATGAACATTTTCACAGTACTTGTTGATCGGTCGATCATTTGCAGGAAGTTTGTAGATTCTCTCCATTTAGCAGAATTTTAGCAAAAAGCAAAACATAAAAGCACGAAGCGAAGCGAACCGTAAAACTAAAAAACATCGCAATTTATTTGTAAAAACAATGGGTCAGCAGACTGTTGATAAAGAATGACTTAACGCGTTTGAAGTGGGACGGACAATACGTAGCAGACCTTCAAGAACTTCGACGTTACATCAGTGGATAGAAAGCATGCTGGCGGTCTCAGCGGATGCGTCGGCTACAGGTTCAGCGAAAAATCATACTAAACGCAAAAAAAAAGATCAAAAATTTGAAAGGAGGTATAGAAATGAATCAAAAAAACATCTGCATTTACAAATTACATCAGTAGTGTTAAAGTCTTGCATCTTAAATTTTGGCTATGCAATGGCATGTGCTCCACCAATGTTGTAATGCAAAGCATGTTTACCTGCAGTTTCCAGCGATATTCAAACTGCCATTAAAAGTTTGTATCGTTTGTAGATAGAAGCAGTATTTCGCCGCCTTTTAGCCAGGCGTTGCTCAAAAACTTGGTATGTTTTCCTCATGTGTTTGTTAAATTCACAGATAAAGGAACTTGACTTGAAGTGGAATGACATCGATGAAGATGAAGCGATCTATCTCGCAAGTTCTCTTCAGAATCTCAAGGAGCTGAATCTTTATGATGAAAAAATCGAACCGCAAGGAATCAGAGCTTTATCTGCAGCTATTAAGCACATGGAAAATCCGGTAAAATTTTGATTTTAAGAAAGTCGCCTTGCAAGGAGAAACATCATTGCAACGGTTTCAAGTTCATTGAATAGTTCTAAAATTATTTTTTTTAAATCCATAAAGAATCAATAAAGTTTTTCACTTTAGACAAAAAACTGAAATGATGCCATATGACGTCAAATTTCAGCGACACACATTTGAATTCAGTTTAACGACAGTTCAATGAATTGCTTACATTACTATAAGATAAAGTCTACTACCTACCTAAGCTCCACGTTCTCATACATATGTTCACTATCTCCATGAACAGGTTTCAAATTGTTAGTGATTACACGATAGCAGTTGTACTTGAGTTACAAGTGAAAATCAGGATTAATTTTGGAGATATTTCAAAGAAAATGAGTGGGGGCAGTTTGCACACTTCGTCACCCGTTAAAATAAAGTGGAAGTTGAAACAAAGTATTACGTAAAACTTCATTGCCCGTTAAAACAAAGTATTATGTAATTTTATAGTTACGCAGTTGTAGTAGTAGCAGTGGTTTTTATTTTCGCACCGCCAAGACGATAACGATTACGATAAGATGAAGACATACTACAACAGATTGATGCATGAGCCGACTGAAAGTATTGCATATTCCAGTCAAGGTATCTGCAAGTTAAAGCTCCCAGTCTGGTTGGTTGGTTGGGCACAGTAGCGTACGCACGGAGAGGGGGAGGTTCGAGGGTGAAAACTTCCCCCGTTGACGAGTAGAAAAAATTAATAACCGCTTATTTTGGATCGATTAGCGTTTTTTCATACAGAGATTGTGTTTTTCTGTGCTGTATCAAATTGCTTATATGATATCGAGAAACTTTCATTGTGATGCAATAATACCGGTAGTCAAACTTTTTTGGTGTGTAGCGCTTGAACCAATGGCTGGCTCAAAATGCAAGCCTGGACAAGGTCAATGGGCACTAAAACTGAAGTCGTGTTGTGATGTCATAAAGACATTGTTCTCAACGGCTATGGCTGGACAAGACAACGTTTCAGAGGTGAAGGCATTCTTGGAAGAGAATGGTTGCAACGCAGGCAAATAATCCGCTTGCGATGTCATAATTTTGAGCCAAACCTACTAGTTGGATAGTGGTTGAAGACATCGGCGCGGGAAGTTTTTGGTTCGATTTTTGGGCCCGTACCGGCCGTTAGCTCAGTTGTTAAGCGTACAGGTTATCGGTGCGGAAGGTCTCGGGTTCGATTCACGGGATAGTCAAATCCGCACAGTGTCGCCGACGGCTCGCCACCGCTGCGACGTTCTGTGTTACCCAAGCGCTAAGAGATGGGCCCCAGTGACGTTCGCAGGGGTCGGGAGTCAGCACTTCCCTTCCCCCTTGATAATTGCATAAAAAATGAAACCTTTCTTTTTTTAAACGAACCGACTTTTCTTCATGCGGAGTTTGCCGAAATTGCTATCATGTTTTCATCCCAAACAACACCATCCCCCCACAAAACATTTTAGCGTAAACCATTCCCTTACAAGTACAATGATTATCCCTCCTTACGTCGGCGTGAAAAGTTGTACCATCCCCCCATAAGTGTTTTTGCAACTCGAGCCCTGATTACAAAGCAATGCTACAATACCGGTACCCGGTAGTCCAACTTTTCTGTTGTGTTTTGCTTGAAGTCCATTTTTGTCATTGATGTTGCTGTGAAACAATTAAGAAGTAGGAGTTTCCCTAAATGTTAATCTGCAGTAACTATGGCTGCACCCAAATTTTTTTTTTTAAATCAAATCAAATCTTGATTATGCTCGTTTCATTAAATTCGCTGTTGTATCGAAACGTGGTAGCGAGTGGCGGGGCCCGACCCCGCGGTTTAGCGCCTGGGCAACGCAGCTCCAAAGAAACGTCGCAGCGGTTGCGAGCCGTTGGCTACACTGTGTCCGATTTGATCGGCCTGGGAATTGAGTCACAAACCTTCCGCATCGATAGCAAAATCTTTTAACACTACGCTTTAATCGCCCGGTGTTTTGAGAAATTTTATTAAAATATAAAAAACTAAATTGACACTGCTTTAAGTGCCAAAAGTAAGATAAAAATACTGCCAAAGACGACCATAAACCAAAGAAAGATTTGAAGAGACCTAGGGGCAGAACGAGGGAAGAGACATCATTGTTTTTTCGTACCGTAGACTGACTATCTCAGGAACTAGAGCTCTTCGTTTCCCATAGACACCCCGATTATGTGTTTGAAAGCATCTGACATCAACGCTGAGATTTGGCAGAAAAATGCTTAGATAATATCGACGCTGTTTTTGACTTTAATCGGATGATTAGGGATTCCTCTCGCGCATAATTTGTTTTAGTTTAAAAACGTTTTGGTAGGGAGGGCAGTTTTTTCTTATGTTCCAATATCTTCACTTTTCAAATTTCATGCGAGAAACTGCTCTCTTCATAATGAGTGTACTGTATGTTGACTATTCATGACAAGGTTTAGCCTATACGCGTTGTTTATGTGTTGGTTCTTGAAAAAAGTTTTTTTGGAGAGAAGGAATTGTTTGTTTTTCCCCCTGGGTGCACCCTGTTTGTGACGTTGCGACAGCTAGCCAGCCTACTTTAGTCAATTAACCTTCCCATGGCCCAAAAATGATTTCAACTTAAAAATTTTTCAGAAAATTTTTCACCACAGCCTGACAGCTTGAGTTCCCGTGAAACCTTTTCTCTCCTTAAATGAAATGCAAAGCCTTAGGCAAAAGTGTGAATGAAATATCTTTGTTGTTTCCTTAGTTATTTCATTATATAGCTTACTCATGGTTAACTGCAATTTAGGCTGGAAACATTACAATACGATGCACTTTAATACCTCTAAACTACTGTAATTATGATGTAGTATGTTTACGTCATGACGATGTGGCGTCACTGAACCCCCCCCCCCCCCCCATTGAAAAATCCTGCGTTCGCCACTGGTTGGGCAAACGTAACGATATTAATATAGTCAAAAGAAGATAGTCAAAAGACTGAAGTTTATCCACCGGCTTTAAATATGTACTGTAATTATAGACGCAGAAAATTGTCATTTCTTCCTTTTCATTTATCATTCATTGACCTTGAATATTCTCCTTTCTCATGCTGATGTTTGTAATATAAATTTGCGTTCTAGATAAATCAGAAAGATCTTCATTATACTCGCGGTATTATGCCAAAGCGAGTGACGGAAGCCATCTCCGCACTTTAGCACCAGGGTAACACAGCTCCGAATACTCGCCGCAGCGGTGGCGAGAAGTTGGTGACACGGTGTCCAACTTTGCATTATTATAACCGCAACTTCGCATTCAGGCAACACAGCGATCAACATTATCGCACAAATGCACATTGACCACCATAAGTACCGCAGAAGCATTTTCCAACGATTGAGAACCGTACCATAATAAAGCCTTGGAATACCCCGGGCATAATTTTTCGGATGGGGGCTTTCCGTTTTGCAAAGCTGATTTGAGAAGCGCATTTTTTCTTGGGGCAAAATTTTGAGAAATAACTTTTGGATACCGTTTCGCTCGGTGTGTGTGGGAAAAACAAAAGCAGAGTAAAATTTTGAGTAAAATGAAGAGCCGAAACGTTTGCTCAATTATTGCTCTTACTTTATTTTTTGTATTGCACGTATTTCACGGCCGTTCAGTTCGAAAGAACGGTGGATGATAGAAACCGAGTCGGTCAACTTTAAACCATATTAAAGCAAAAAAAGATGTTTTGAAGTTATTATTGAAACCCAAGCTTACTGAAGCAATTGCTTAGGCCTATTATTGAAACCCAAGCTCACTGAAGCAATTGCTTACTCGTAGATTAGTCCGATCTAAGTTTTTTTTTTCAACATTTTTTATCGGTCATTTGACCAATTTTGGCTAATCTTGAACACGGTTTTTCGCTCAACTCGATTTAATTTTCGGCCATACTGCAACTAAGTTTAAAAACCATATTTTGCAACACCTCCTTGAACTATGAAGTTTATTCAAGTTTTAAAATAAGATACGAACGATCACGGAAATTCGAAATCCCGGTGCGGTAAAAACGAAAAAATAATTATTTTGTGTAGTAAAGATAGTGCATGTCACCCCTGATTATCTGTAATAATGGCCAGGAATGGATCGAGATATGTTGTTGTTGGGGGAGGCAGTAGTGAATTAAGTTGAATGTTAACTAAATACGAGCGGCAGGTTGGCGTAGTGGTTAGAGACATCGACGCGGGAGGTCTTTTGTTCAATTCCCGGGCTGATCAAATCGGACACTGTCGCCAACACCTCCAAATCGCTGCGACGCTGTTGTGTTACTCAGCGCTATGCCGCAGAGATGGGCCCCGCCACTCGTTACGAGCTTCCGCGTAATACCGTGAGTGTCATGAAAACTTATTTATGCTGTGTTAACTAAAATACAAAGTTGTTGAACGTTTCTACGTTGAAAAGGGTGTAAAAAAACACTTCGAAAATGTTTCAGTTCAGGGACGTATTCAGAATGGTTTTTAAGGAAGGGACACCAAAATTTGCTACTTCTTAAAATGTAGTTTTTCAGCAAAGTTGCTTTGACGCAAACCGTAAACTAGAAACGGTTCTAGGAGGTCCGGGGGCATGCTACCCCGGAAATTTTTGAATATTTACATATTACAATGGCCCTTTTAGTGCTTTTTAGAACAATTTTTAAGCAAATTTTCTTTAGAGTTTTTGACCCTAGTTCTGATTTGTTTCACCAAAAAGGATGCATTTTGTTCACACATTTTGATTTAGGCGTGTTGAAGACGTAAGGCTTATTGTTACCGAAGAGGTTCAAAATTATGGAAAGATGGTATTCACTAAACACTTTGCTGAAAATGGCTGGTTGGGGATGATGTATTTCCCGCATTTCTCCTCTGGATTCACTTATGATAACGAACAATATTGTCAACTGAGGAAGAGGGCATTTTTACTCTAAAGCTCGTGAAACTATACATTATTTTTATTCAACGACAGTGCCACCCGAAATTATTGCGAGTAAACAATTAAGTATTCTGTTCACATGTCCAGTATAAGTGGCTCCAAAGACCAAAAGCTTTCTGCATCACAATCAAAATTTTGGTGTCATAGTTTTACAAAAGTCGGCGGCGTGACGCAGTGGTTTGGAGCGTCGTTTTCACGACGACCCTTGATCGCAAGGTTACTAGTTTAACTCCCAACCTAGTCTCGTTGTTGCATCCTTGGATAAGATGCTTTACGATAATTATTTCTGCTTGGTGGAATCTGGCAAGCAGCAAATTAAAGAAGTCAGAAGGAAATTTAACCGAAAAACTTGGAAACAAAGGCCACTCCTAAGCGAGTCTGGATTCGTCTTACGCATAGCGCCTCCACCGCTTTCTCGTGATAGAAGGATAAAGATGAAGAAATCAAATTTACGGTGTTGTAATTAGCGTCATATTTATTAAGAAGTTTCAAACACGATAGACAACAAAAATATGCTAAAAATTCAAAGAAAAGGAAGGGCAGGCGTCACCCTGCGAATGGAGTATCACACTCACGTCAAACCTACGTCATCGAATGACACAATTGAGCAAATGACTAGCACCTGGAGAAGCAAAATAAATGCACACAACATAATTCAACGTAATTTGATCAGACATATACACAATAACGTATACACAATAAAGAACTATATACAAATACACAACAAAGAATGCACAGTTGGCTTTCAAATTGTCTTGGTATATTGATGTGCTGTAATTTCGCCGCACAGTGATGTCGCGACTCGTCTGATGAGCCCCATTGGGCGAAACAGCTGTCACGAGGAGAGATCTCTGTGCATTCTTTGTCGTGTATTTGTATATAGTTCTTTATTGTGTATTCGTTATTGTGTATATGTCTGATCAAATTACGTTGAATTATGTTGTGTGCATTTGTTTCGCTTCTCCAGGTGCGAGTCACATGCTAAAAATATTTGAATTTTCTTTCGTTCACTATGAGCGAACTGCCTAAAAAAAATCGGACAATGACCGACAGATAACCAAAAAAAGAAACGACCTAAACGGTCGAAAGCACTTTGAAGTTTGAGTATGAGTAACTATAGTTCTTGTTTCCTCCAACGAACTATACGATGATTTGCCAACCAAACGCACCGGGATAAGAGGCAACAGTATGAAGTTATCCATAAGATACAGTGCAGAGATGGGTTTTCGCAAATAATATCTAAACTGCTAGATACAGTCCTTGGCATTAAAAAATTTGGTCGTGTAATTGTAAGCTCCAAATTGTCGGAATCGGGCCCGAAAAGTTATTGAAGCGTAGATCCAACTTACCAGTTGCTGTTGATTCTTTGTCAGACCTATTTATAGGACAATGTCACTTCAGTATTTGTTGGTAATTTGGTTTTTAATTTTTTTGTAGTGACTAGTGAGTTTTGGCATTGTGGTTGTTTAGGATGAAATTATTGTGAATCACGATGAGGGCTAATGCAAACTCCGAAAATGTTCGAGTAATTAATTAAATTTAAGAGCTAATTACAGTAGATTGAGGAAAGGTTTGAGAAAATATAAATAATACAGGCAACGGTGTTACTTGAGGTAGTTTATACTTAAACAGTTGGTTGGTGGTACAGAACTTGAAGATAGCCAGAAGCAGAGGTTTCATATTTCTCTCTCTCTCTTCATCCTTCTCTACGCTTCACGTTTGAAAAAGAGTGTGACAATTGTCTTCCGTTTCTCGATGTTCTCGTTGAGAAACATGATACTGAAT
This sequence comes from Trididemnum miniatum, assembly GCA_964006365.1. Taxonomy (NCBI): domain Eukaryota; kingdom Metazoa; phylum Chordata; class Ascidiacea; order Aplousobranchia; family Didemnidae; genus Trididemnum; species Trididemnum miniatum. The sequence continues at coordinate 6,069,773 of OZ023242.1, forward strand.
TCATCACTTTCGTCTACAGAAAGCCTACATTTACAGAACAATACCTACGTTGGAATTCTTTTAACCCGAGGAAGCAGAAAATTAGCCTCATTAACACTCTAGTCCATCGTGCTCTGATGATCTGCTCCAAAGGTAAACTCTCGAGCGAATTAGACAACATCCGTTCCATCATGGCTGAAAATGGCTTTCCCGACCACGTGGTCAACTCTTCCATTACCAAGAAGATACGAAACTTCCGCAGACCACCGTCATACGGACCGAAGAAATGTCCTGTTTATCTACATCTTCCATGGTTGGGTGCTATTTCGACGAGGTTCGAAAAGCAAGTCGCTTCAGCAGTTCAACGCTGTTATTTCTCTGTGGAGCCTCGCGTCGTTTTTACGACTAGAAAACTTCTGCCCGCAAGCAAAAAAAAAGTGCTTCCTGCTTCTCAACAGAGCAATATCGTGTATGAATTTTTGTGCCACTGCGACAGTCGGTACGTGGGTCGCACATCTCAACGGCAGCAGGACAGAATTAAGCAACACGTTCCCAAATCTGTGAGAACTGGTCAAGTTTCTCAAGATCGCAAGGCCTTCAATCGCTCATGCAAATTGACCAATCACGAACCTATTTGCGACTCGGCAATTGGACAACATCTGCTGACCAATCAATCTTGTGCCTTACACTACAGCGATGATAGATTTTCGATCCTTTCAAAAGGTCGCTCGGCGTTCCATGTATCTGCCTTAGAAGCCACTTACATCAAAGTTTCTCAACCAATCCAGTGCCGGCAAAAGGAGTTTGTCTACACGCTGAAAATCTCTCACTGGCGCTTCTGTTTTTGATTGGTTGACACTTTTCGTCCAATCAGAAACTACTTCTCTTTTCTCTCTTCGCGCTTTTATAAGCGGTCTCAGCTCTACATTCTTTATTCTGACGATTCCCTTGACAAGTGTCAGACGAAAAGCTTCGGGAAATATGAAACCTCTGCTTCTGGCTAGTTTATACTTGCACAACTTGCTCGGTTTATAACAATCTCGTGTCAGTTTATTGTTGTTTATGTTTTTGTGCTATTTCAGGAAAATTCCCCTTTACAACTGATTATTCCACATCCACATCTGAACAAGAAAGACAGGAAATCGTATTTTGTTGCGCTTGATTCTATAATCAAATCTGCAAATGTAAAGGTATTTTGTAAAAGTTTGAATTTTTTTATAAAAATTGTTCTGTAAGTATATCAACAAAGTGAATATAAATATATCAACCAGTGAAGATCCTTTTTCAGTAAATGCATTATAGCTTTTCCACTGTACGTATTAGTTTAAGCATTGAGCAAATTTATTGTAAAAACTCAATGATCATTGCAACCGCCAATGTGGCCTCAAAAATTGTCTTTTAATTCATGACCAAGACTTCGTCGTTTTATGCAGGTATAGTTCTAGTGTACAAATTTCACGATATCGTTTTCAAAGATCTCTGCTGCTTGGCTTATTTTAACAAATTCGGTCGCTTACTTCAACTAAAAAACTGAGAGACAAAATCGCAGTATTACGTGGTTGTGAGATTTATAGTTCGTATGCAGTCAATGCAAGCAATGGATTTATTCAAGTTCATCTTGCAGTAATATCGTTCACTTGCAGTGCATTGCATTTCGAATTGAAACGCCACTTTCATCAATAACATTTTATTCAAAAGATTGGCAAATTGCAAACAATTATGCTTTCAAAATCTTTGTTATTGCAAGTACCAAGACAACACCCAGCATTTGCGCAGATTAAAATAATTATTTTAATGTTTTAAAAAGACAACAAGTAAATTTAACCACATTTCAATTTGTACCATAAAAAGCGTTAAAACTCCAAGTCGTTGACATGAGACAAAACTAGTTTCAGCATGACGAGAAATTTCTCACCCTCTAGGTTTGCGGACTCGATTTAACTCCTCACTATAATTGTTAATTGCCATCCTCCTACACTGTTATGTCTGGTTTCTTGAAGTTAAACGTAAAAATCACTCATTGGTCGAATCATAAAATGTTCAAGGATTCCAAAATGTTTCAAGATGTCATTGCTCACAAGAAACCACACCATTTTTACTCTCACGTGACATGTTTTGCTCAAGCAATGAACATTTTCACAGTACTTGTTGATCGGTCGATCATTTGCAGGAAGTTTGTAGATTCTCTCCATTTAGCAGAATTTTAGCAAAAAGCAAAACATAAAAGCACGAAGCGAAGCGAACCGTAAAACTAAAAAACATCGCAATTTATTTGTAAAAACAATGGGTCAGCAGACTGTTGATAAAGAATGACTTAACGCGTTTGAAGTGGGACGGACAATACGTAGCAGACCTTCAAGAACTTCGACGTTACATCAGTGGATAGAAAGCATGCTGGCGGTCTCAGCGGATGCGTCGGCTACAGGTTCAGCGAAAAATCATACTAAACGCAAAAAAAAAGATCAAAAATTTGAAAGGGGGTATAGAAATGAATCAAAAAAACATCTGCATTTACAAATTACATCAGTAGTGTTAAAGTCTTGCAGCTTAAATTTTGGCTATGCAATGGCATGTGCTCCACCAATGTTATAATGCAAAGCATGTTTACCTGCAGTTTCCTGCGATATTCAAACTGCCATTAAAAGTTTGTATCGTTTGTAGATAGAAGCAGTATTTCGCCGCCTTTTAGCCAGGCGTTGCTCAAAAACTTGGTATGTTTTCCTCATGTGTTTGTTAAATTCACAGATAAAGGAACTTGACTTGAAGTGGAATGACATCGATGAAGATGAAGCGATCTATCTCGCAAGTTCTCTTCAGAATCTCAAGGAGCTGAATCTTTATGGTGAAAAAATCGAACAGCAAGGAATCAGAGCTTTATCTGCAGCTATTAAGCACATGGAAAATCCGGTAAAATTTTGATTTTAAGAAAGTCGCCTTGCAAGGAGAAACATCATTGCAACGGTTTCAAGTTCATTGAATAGTTCTAAAATTATTTTTTTTAAATCCATAAAGAATCAATAAAGTTTTTCACTTTAAACAAAAAACTGAAATGATGCCATATGACGTCAAATTTCAGCGACACACATTTGAATTCAGTTTAACGACAGCTCAATGAATTGCTTACATTACCATAAGATAAAGTCTACTACCTACCTAAGCTCCACGTTCTCATACATATGTTCACTATCTCCATGAACAGGTTTCAAATTGTTAGTGATTACACGATAGCAGTTGTACTTGAGTTACAAGTGAAAATCAGGATTAATTTTGGAGATATTTCAAAGAAAATGAGTGAGGGCAGTTTGCGCACTTCGTCGCCCGCTAAAACAAAGTGGAAGTTGAAACAAAGTATTACGTAAAACTTCATTGCCCGTTAAAACAAAGTATTATGTAATTTTATAGTTACGCAGTTGTAGTAGTAGCAGTGGTTTTTATTTTCGCACCGCCAAGACGGTAACGATTACGATAAGATGAAGACATACTACAACAGATTGATGCATGAGCCGACTGAAAGCATTGAACATTCCAGTCAAGGTATCTGCAAGTTAAAGCTCCCAGTCTGGTTGGTTGGTTGGTAGGGCAAAACGAAACAAAAGAAAATGACCGGTTGGGTAGCTCAGTTGCTTAGCGCACGCTATCAGTGCAGGAGGTATGGGGTTCGATTCCCGACCCGATCAAAATGACTCGCCGTTGTTGCAACGTTTCTTCGTAGCTGTGTTGCCCAGGCGCTAAGCCGCGGAAATGGCCCCGCAACTCGTTACACGCTTCGGCGTAATACGGCGAGTACAATGAAGTTTTGATTTAATAGTTTTTAGTCAGAAGATTAGAGTTCGGCCTTTGGCTTTAAATATGTACTGTAATTATAGACGCAGAAAATTGTCATTTCTTCTTTTTCATTTATCATTCATTGACCTTGAATATTCTCCTTTCTCATGCTGATGTTTGTAATATAAATTTGCGTTCTAGATAAATCAGAAAGATCTTCATTATACTCGCGGTATTATGCCAAAGCGAGTGACGGAAGCCATCTCCGCACTTTAGCACCAGGGTAACACAGCTCCGAATACTCGCCGCAGCGGTGGCGAGAAGTTGGTGACACGGTGTCCAACTTTGCATTATTATATCCGCAATTTCGCATTCAGGCAACACAGCGATCAACATTGTCGCACAAATGCACATTGACCACCACAAGTACTGTAGAAGCATTTTCCAACGATTGAGAACCACGCCATAATAAAGCCTTGGAGTACCCCGGGCATAATTTTTCGGATGGGGGCTTTCCGTTTTGCAAAGCTGATTTGAGAAGCGCATTTTTTCTTGGGGCAAAATTTTGAGAAATAACTTTTGGATACCGTTTCGCTTGGTGTGTGTGGGAAAAACAAAAGCAGAGTAAAATTTTGAGTAAAATGAAGAGCCGAAACGTTTGCTCAATTATTGCTCTTACTTTTTTTTTTTATATTGCACGTATTCCACGGCCGTTCAGTTCGAAAGAACGGTGGATGATAGAAGCCGAGGCGGTCAACTTTAACCGTATTTTAACTGGGCTTTTGAGGCAAGTCTACAGCCTGGGGGGAGTGTCGAACCGACACAGGTTTTCAAAGCTAAATTTCTCGAAAACCACAAACGCGACGAACGCCGTTGTTTCTTGAGGTTGTCTTGCATTCTTTCGCCTTTGCGAAGAGAAAATAATTTTTTTGAAGTTTAATTTTTTTAAAGATGATTTTGAACGTTTACCGAAGGGGCTTAATTTTGATGATAATTTGTAGGGCCTGTCAATCACGTCACGCCTAATGTGATTATAGCGCGCGTTTGCTCAGTGGGCAGTAAAGCGACTCAAAATGTACGCACGCATAAAATCTTGTCTGGTTGTCCCTATTTCCTCGGGATATTTTGGCGTTTCTGAAAAGCTTGACAGTAACTGTATCTATCATTGTGTTCGGAGAAAAGAAAAATTCCGAAAATCCTATGAAGTAAATAATTGCAAGAGATGAATCAAAACTGTGCGATATGCACAATTGCGTATTATCAATCATCCTTTCAGCCAACTTGTTTTATTTATTTGTAATACGATAATTGAAAAACAAAATTCAGTTTCAGTTTATTATCAAGGAAATTCGTATTATTTCGGTGTTTCAATTGCCAGCTCATTTGGCGTTTTTATGGTCAATGATTTAGAACGCAAGGACGCAATGCAGTTTGAGCGTGCTTTAGAACAAAGCATAATCAGATGCTACACTGACGGGTCCAAATTGAATGAAAGAGCCGGTGCGAGTGTCTATATAGAATACCCATCAGGATCTCACACAGACCAAAGTTTTTTCCATTTGGGAAGATATAGTACAGTCTTTCAGGCAGAGGTCTTCGCTATAGCTGAAGCAGCGAAGAAACTGACCATGGAAAAAACTCTAAATGAAGAAATAATAATTTTAGTGGATAGCCAAGCAGCGATACTGGCAATCCAAAATAATACTGTAAAATCTAGTACAGTATTATCATGTATCAAACACCTAAATAAATTGGGTGAAGACAATCACGTCACTGTTGCATGGACGCCGGGCCACACCGGCATCCACGGTAATGAGAAGGCGGATACACTAGCTAAATCAGGATCAGCATTTAATTGCTTCGGCCCTGAGCCTTTTGTTCCAATCCCATATGCGAGCTGTCGCGCTGCAATAAAGGATTGGAGTGTTGAAAGATGGAAAACATCTTGGATAGAACGAAAGGACTGCCTGAGCACAAAAGAAAACGTGGAGTGGGCCTCGCCCCAATTAACTCGTCGACTTTTGAGTCTCAACAGATCTAGATTAAATGAAGTGTTGCAAGTCCTCACTGGTCACTGCAACTTACAGAAACACAGGAAGACCACTGAACGTGACGAGTCACCGACATGTCCAAAATGTAACCTGGAAGAAGAAACTCCAAATCACCATATTGGAGCATGCACTTATTACCAAGCCCTTCGAAGAAAGGTGTTTGGTAAAGAAAAAAACACAATAAAATCTGTGGTACAAAAGCTAAATATAAATCTACTGGCTAAGTATTTGCAGCAGGCCGGAAGGCTTGCTGAATACGGCCAGTAGACTAATCTGAATAAATAAAAATAAAAAAAAAGCGGTGAAAAATTGTAATGGGCCTAATTGATGGCCTACACAATGTGCCAGAGAGGTTTAAACGTTGTTGTTCCTCTTTGGCACCACCGCCCACTAATAATAATATTAATAATGGTCAATGAGTTGCGATTCTACAGTATTGCAATGAAAACATAATCTAAAAAATCAATTACACGCAGGCAAGTTATAAAAATTTTTGGCTGTAACGCGACTGTAATGTTGTGTGTTTGTGGTGAGATGGTTACTCCGTATTATTTACCACTGGAATATAATAGATAGGCCTAAGCGCTGAATTTTGGGCTCAATTTGTGAATCGGCTAAGTCTGAATTTTATATTGCTACCTTTACAAACACAAAAAACACTCCATAAGCTCATTTCAACGCATTTTTACAAAAAACGTGAAGTCGACAATTGATTGTTAGGCTTACAGCAAAGTAGTGACGTAGAACAGCATGCAAATCCACTTCAACACTGCTAGTTAGAGGTATGTGATTATTGCATAAAAGGTTATTTGCAAACAGTACATTATGCAGTATAATCACACTATCACGCACAAGCTAAATTGCTCAAAACGCAGTGTAGCTGATTTTTCTGCATTAAAATTTTCTCTTATGTTTACGAAGAGAGGCTATACATATAGTGTGGACAAAATGATGTAACAAAAAACCTTTGGATTTCTGTTGGTGTTTCAAAATATCGTAAAATTTTTCACTTTCAAGCAACTTAGTAGCGATTGATTGATTGATTTGTTCATATTTATCCTCCTGTCACGAGAAAGCGACAGAGCCGCTATACATACGACTAATCCAGACTCGCTTAGGAGTTGCCGTTATTTCCAAGTCGTCCGCTTGAAATTCGATTCTGACTTTTTCAATTTACTGCTTGTTAAAAACTGCCAAGCAGAGATAATTGTCGTGAAGTATCTTATTCAAGGACACAACAATGTGACTTCGGTGAGAGTCGAACCACAAATCTCATGATCATGAAGCGACGCGCCAACCAATTGCGCCACGTTGCCGACTATACCTGCTGAAAATCTCTGTAGCGAATAGTTATATAGGCCTACGTTTACACTCATAAATGCATCTATCTACGTCAGCACACAAATATATTATACTGAACACAATGACTAAACACTACAACGTACAGTATAAAGTATTTCAGCTATGACTCAAGCACGTCGAACAAAGACTTGTGAGGTGGTTTGAACACACTGGCTTAGCACATGATTGGCACTGACTTTTGGACAAATTCATGCTCTCTTTACGCTTTTTTTGGCCAGGCCCGGAAGCTTCCGAGCAACAAACTCCGCATCGTTTCCTCACAGAAGATTTTGATGGATGTTTAACAGATCGTGAGGTGCTTGTACTGTTGCTTAACTTGTATCCCAGGGTTAGCTCCATTTTACGAATCACGGGTAGTAGTAGACCTGTCCATCGTCTCTCTTTGATTTGAGGCAAAATTAATTCAGAAGCGAGATCCAATACGAAGTTGCATGACTTTTGCTTTCGCGGATCCTGACCTTTATTCAGAGCAAAGACAGTGGAAGCGTTAACCCGACAAGTATCCAAAACATAAGAAAATGCTGCCATAGTCCAACGCCGAGACTTAGTGTGGTAAGAGTAAGTACCCATTCTTTGGTCAATGATATCGATGCCGTCTTTCGTGTAATCGTACAGTTTATAAATGGCTGGCTTTTTTTTTGGATTTTTACTGACGCCCAAAATTGGTTGCACTGTAGAAAGTAACAGCACATTGCGTAAACCTGTACTTTTTGTCTTGACAACGTATGAATGCAGAACAAGTCTGCCCTTTTCACTTTCCCAAAACTATTTGTAAGAGAATGGTTCCCGTCCGTTAGTTTGCTTTATTGCATCAGGAATTCCTCTGCGGTTGGATTGCAACGTACCCACACATGTTATGTTTTGTTCAAGCAACCACGTAGCTTATGGTACACTTGTATAGAGTCGATAGAAAGTAATATTTCGCCCTTGAAGATCTGAAAATCCTTGCAGCTTTTGGACAAGATATTTTACACTTTCTTCGATTCCAGCAACGTAATAGGGCGTGGAGTCAGCTATCGGCTTGCCACAATACGGCAAAATGCAGTAAGTGCAAGCGTACCGAGTGGCATTCAAAGATTTGAACAATATACCATACTTCGCTGGCTTACTGGGATTGTACTGCTTGAATGAAACTTTTGTTCTTGTTGGATACAAAGTTTCATCCAAGCTTAGATAACCATGAGGAATGAGATGCGTACTACAATTCGAATTAAAAATTTCGAAGATAGTACGGAAAGCCGCAAATCTATCGCGTTTTCAGCGTGTTTGACGGGAAGATGCATTGCCAAATGTGATGCAAGTATTCAGGAAAAGAAAGCGATTTTTGCTCATTGTTGCTTTAAAATCTGGAACGCTTCGTTCGCTGAATAGTTCATCGACCGTGTGCATATTCAATCCCCAAGCCCCGCGTAAGTATACGAGTCCAATAAAAGACAGCAATTCAGTCTTGTTGCTTTCTTCTAAGTACGTATAGCGATCGTCATCAAAAATGTGAACCGGACAAAAAATTTTTCACTTTTCTTATTCTTTTGTTGGTGCGCTCTAAGCACAATCTTTATCATATCTTTTGAGAAAAACAGCTCCCATGCTTTTCTTGCAGTATCGGCGTGAGTGGCTACTCCTACAACTCCTGGGTTATTTGGGAGCACGTCAGATCTTGGCTGCCGTCCGGTACTACTTTGCTGGATATTCGACCAGGTTATCTCTTGATTCTTTTCTTTTTTTGTTTTTGCTTTTTGCAAAATTGCGGTGTAACGCTTATGGTTTGTAGCCGGCGTCAAAAGTTTATAATTGTTTGCATCCAGAGCTGAATGAATACTGGTTACGCCACCTGCTTCGTCATCACTATCTTCGCTCTCGGAAAACTGATGTAGGCCTACTGGTGTTTCATTTTCATCATTGCATGTGGAATTAGGTCTTGGAAGTTGGATAGGAGCAACAACTTCTGCAGAAAGTTCTTCGACACTGAATATGCTTTCTGCCACTTGCTCCGCAGAAAAATATGTACTAGCCATTGTATATATATTGTAAAAAGTAATTTTTCTACATAGCGATATAGCTGCATAACAAAAAGCAAAAAATTATCTGTGAGAACACTGAAGTCACATTTACTCAAGTTGCTTCGAAAAGACTCAACTCGACTTGAAACTCGTCATGATTTTACAAAATGTATTTGATTACCCTGGATTATTATAAGACTTCAGGTTGGACCATGTGCAGTAACCCAGCGTATCCTACAGCCTATAAATTGAATAAAATATTTCGTTAAAATATAATTTGTCTGCAGCGCGTAGCTTGAGAAAACCTAAACTCCACTAAAAATTTGACGTACTTAATTAATTTTGCTTATAGTAGATATGAATACTTTTTTTACAATAAGCTGCACTGCCCTGCTGCTTGAGTTGCTTTGGTTTGTGTAGTAATTTTGCTCAACTTCAAAAGTTTTAGGTCGATTTATTATTTTACAAAACCTACAAGCTTTTTATACTAAACAATAATTGCGGCATCACAACTTACTCCAAATCACTTTTGCTGAATGATTGTTCTCTCAAATGTATATCTTTACTGTACAGAATTGAAGTACGAACTGTGTACCAGACTATGAAAAGTTGAAAATATAACGATTTTTTCGCTTATTAATTACATGCAGCCTATCCTATTTACCGCTTATTTTTTATTCTTTGTGGTAAATTTTTGATTTCCGTGAGAGTTTTTATCAATTCAACAAATTGAATGGCAACAACTTAGAAAAAAAATAGCTTTTCCTGTTTAGCTTTATTTTCTGTTCTTTACTCGGTAAAGTATGATATCGCGTGAAAATCTATAACGACAGATTGAACTAAAAAGAAATAAAAGTAATGCAGAAAAATATTTCAAAGGTCTAGCATTAATTTTCTCGTCTCATCAAGCACTTTTTATTACTCTATATTACAGCTGTAGGTGGTAATGTTATTATTTTTGTGAGAGTACATAGATGAGGATGTAGCAATCCATCCCTTCGAAAGAAAATCATCTGCGTGAGGAATTTTTTTTTGTAACCCTACTTATTGCGAGCAGCGCACCACATTGCCAAACAAAAGAATAACATAGTTTGCAAGCTCCGGATCGTTTCGTTGCGAAATCAGTAATTTTGTTTTGAAGAGAAGCGAACTAAACAACTCAAACACATCCAGTGAATGTAGTCAAGTTTCAAGAAGCAACATTGCATTATTGTCATACTGTGGTGGAAAGAAATGGGGTTAATAGGTCACTTATCGCTTGAGGCAAAAACATTGAAACAACAGTAACGCGCATACACGCTTGACCAATTTCTTTGACGCAAAGCTAGCGTCTGCGAAACGCGAAGATTATTTCATTAACTCTTTCAGCATGAATATAGGCCGTAAAATCGAAAATCTGTTTGAAATGCCGCAAAATTGTGAGGTACCTGTCAAAAATGCTCAATTGCAGCTGAACTAAAATTGGTGGAGTGCTAATTCAAACATTCATGCACACCGAAACAAATTTTAGGAAAAGTCAAGAAACTTCAATGCTCTACGTTCAACCGTTTTCTTTGTGTGTCAATTTGAAAACACCCTGTGTCTAATCGACACTCCCCCCAGTTAAAATACGGTTAAACCATATTAAAGCAAAAAAGATGTTTTGAAGTTATTATTGAAACCCAAGCTCACTGAAGCAATTGCTTACTCGTAGATTAGTCCGATCTAAGTTTTTTTTTTCAACATTTTTTATCGGTCATTTGACCAATTTTGGCTAATCTTGAACACGGTTTTTCGCTCAACTCGATTTAATTTTCGGTCATATTGCAACTAAGTTTAAAAACCATATTTTGCAACACCTCCTTGAACTATGAAGTTTATTCAAGTTTTAAAATAAGATACGAACGATTACGGAAATTCGAAATCCCGGTGCGGTAAAAACGAAAAAATAATTATTTTGTGTAGTAAAGATAGTGCATGTCACCCCTGATTATCTGTAATAATGGCCAGGAATGGATCGAGATATGTTGTTGTTGGGGGAGGCAGTAGTGAATTAAGTTGAATGTTAACTAAATACGAGCGGCAGGTTGGCGTAGTGGTTAGAGACATCGACGCGGGAGGTCTTTTGTTCAATTCCCGGGCTGATCAAATCGGACACTGTCGCCAACACCTCCAAATCGCTGCGACGCTGTTGTGTTGCTCAGCGCGATGCCGCAGAGATGGGCCCCGCCACTCGTTACGAGCTTCCGCGTAATACCGTGAGTGTCATGAAAACTTATTTATGCTGTGTTAACTAAAATACAAAGTTGTTGAACGTTTCTACGTTGAAAAGGGTGTAAAAAAACACTTCGAAAATGTTTCAGTTCAGGGACGTATTCAGAATGGTTTTTAAGGAAGGGACACCAAAATTTGCTACTTCTTAAAATGTAGTTTTTCAGCAAAGTTGCTTTGACGCAAACCGTGAACTAGAAACGGTTCTAGGAGGTCCGGGGGCATGCTACCCCGGAAATTTTTGAATATTTACATATTACAATGGCCCTTTTAGTGCTTTTTAGAACAATTTTTAAGCAAATTTTCTTTAGAGTTTTTGACCCTAGTTCTGATTTGTTTCACCAAAAAGGATGCATTTTGTTCACACATTTTGATTTAGGCGTGTTGAAGACGTAAGGCTTATTGTTACCGAAGAGGTTCAAAATTATGGAAAGATGGTATTCACTAAACACTTTGCTGAAAATGGCTGGTTGGGGATGATGTATTTCCCGCATTTCTCCTCTGGATTCACTTATGATAACGAACAATATTGTCAACTGAGGAAAAGGGCATTTTTACTCTAAAGCTCGTGAAACTATACATTATTTTTATTCAACGACAGTGCCACCTGCAGTTATTGCGAGTAAACAATTAAGTATCCTGTTCACATGTCCAGTATAAGTGGCTCCAAAGACCAAAAGCTTTCTGCATCACAATCAAATATTCGGTGCCATAATTTTAAGAAATTTACGGTGTTGTAATTAGCGTTATATTTATTGAGAAGTTTCAAACACGATAGACAACAAAAATACGCTAAAAATATTAGAATTTTCTTTCGGTCACTATGAGCGAACTGCCTAAAAAAAGCGGACAATGACCGACAAATGACCGAAAAAAGAAACGACTTAAAGAGTCGAAAGCACTTTTACGGTTGAGTAATTATAGTTCTTGTTTATTCCAACGAACTAAGATGATTTGCCGACCAAACACACGCGGATAAGAGGCAACAGTGTAAAGTTATCCAATGGTAAGGTACAGTGCTGAGATGGGTTTTCGCAAATAACGTCTAAACTGCTAGATACAGTAGCTTACTTGGCGTTAAAAAATTTGGTCGTGTATTTGTAGGCTAAGCTCCAAATTGTCCGAATCGGGCCCGAAAGACTTTTTAAGCTTAAGCCCAACTTACCAGTTGCTGTTGAACCTCTATTAGACGTATTTATAGGACAATATCGCTTCAAGAGTTGTAGGGTAATTTGCTTTTTAATTTGTTTTTGTAGTTACTAGTGAGTTTTGGCAATGTGGTGGTTAAGGAACAAATTATTGCAGATGATGATGAGGGCTGATGCAAACTCCGAAATCGTTCGAGTAATTAATTAATTTTAAGAGCTAATTACAGTAAATTGAGAAAAGGTTTGAGCAAATATAGCCTACATAAATAATAAAGGCAACGGTGTTACTTGAGCCAGAATATGCTTGAGCTACTGAACATGCTTGGTTTATAAAAATCTGCTGTCAGTTAATTCTAGTTTATGTTTTTGTGCTATTTCAGGAAGATTCCCCTTTCCAACTGATTATTCCACATCCACATCTGAACAAGAAAGACAGGAAATCGTATTTTGTTGCGCTTGATTCTATAATCAAATCTGCAAATGTAAAGGTATTTCGTAAACTTTTGAATTTTTTTGTAGAAATTGTTCTGTACGCATACCAAAAAAGTAAATATAAATACATCAACCAGTGTAGATACTTTTTCAATAAATGCAATTTGGTTTTTCTTCTCTGCGTATTAGTTTAAGCATTGAGCAAATTTATTGTAAAAACTCAATGATCATTGCCACCGCTATGTGGCCTCACAATTTGTCTTTGAAAATATCATGACCAAGACTTCTTCGTTTCGTTGCAGGTAGCTTACAATTTTCACAATATCGTTTTCAAAGATCTTTGCTGCTTGGTTTGAGTTAACAAATTAAGTTCATTACTTCAACTGAATAACTTAAAAACAAAATCGTGAAATTACGTGGTTGTGAGATTTAAAGTTTGTATGCAGTAAATTAAATAAATAAATAAATAACTGAGATTATTTTTAAATTATATTGAACTGAAAATTCAACAGTAATTGAGGGAGACTGCGAAGTGAGCTTGCGCTCTTCGAGTCAGCAGCCACTCGTTATATCGGCTCCAGCCGCGAATCGAACTCGTTACGAAGGATCTATCACCGCGCACGGTACCTAGTAATCTATCAACTGCGCGCGGAACGTCTCTGACATAGTAATCAATGCCAGCAATGGATTTATTCAAGCTCATCTTATGGTAATATCGTTCACTTGCAAATGCATCGCTTTTCAAGTTGAAACGCCGTTATTACCTATAACATTTTACCCAATAGGTTGGCAAATTGCAAACAATTATTGCTTTCACAATTGTAAAATTATATTAAGTCTTATCTGCTAAGTAATGTTCGAATGTCCAATCTTCTGAGTAAAGTTCGACCGATTGCACTCTGTTCTGAATTATTTGCTGTACCGATGGTGACGGACGATGATTTTAACTGACTTGCGTTCTCTCGTAACAGGAAACACGCAGAACTGGTTTTGGTTGCAAGTAATATTAGCAGCTTTAACACAGGTAACGTAATTCCAGACTTCGAAGAAAGCGCAGATCCAAAATGCACTCCAACAAACGTATAAAGCGCAAGGACGCACTTGAAGAACGCAGTTTTTCTGAGTACAATAACAGAAATTTAAATATTTATCAGGCAAATAAATTATTATCTCGAAGAAGCACACTTAGTATCACTCACCGTTCGTTGGCAAATTCGCGCAGTTGCACGACGAAGAACACAAAAAAGATTGTAAACATCCGCTTGCATTAAAACTTAAACTCAAAAACAAGTCACGTTCGGCTCGCTCGCCTTTTTATACTGATTAAGCAACGTGACTAGGGTTGCCAATAAAAATATAAATCAACTGGGGTAGGAAATAAGTTCCAACCGGATACGAAGTGAAAAAACAAAAAAGGAGCATCCATAAACTTAGAAGCACGTTAACGCCGCGGCATGAGGGAAGTAAACCCAGGGAAGGACGTGGGAAAAAATTTAGCTTACAAGGTGCGGAAATTCTTACAACAATCTTTATTAAAGTTATTGCAGATAGCCTACCAAGCAACACCCTTTGGCGCAGATTAAAATATAAAGTCAAAAAGTAAATTTAGTAACATTTCAATTTGTACCATGAAGAAACGTTAAAACTTCGAGTCGTTGACACGAGACAAAACTAGTTTCAGCATGACAAGAAATTTCCCACCTTCTGGGTTTGCGGACTCGATTTATTGCTCCTCACTAGCATTGTCAATTGCCAACTTCCTACTCTGTATATCTAGTTTCTTGAAGTTTCTTGTTTGCAAAACTGAAGTTTTTTACCACAGTTTAGATGCAGTATTGAAACACAAATGCTTTGTTCTCCACGTAACTCAGGGTTGAGAATCGATACCCAAAAAAGTAAAGAAATAATCGATATTCGATAGTTCACCAAAAAGTAAAGAAATAATTGATTTTGATGGTAGTTTAAAAAAGTAAAGAATAAAGAATATTGTCATCGATATTCGATATTAAACTGAGCATTTAGCGGTGTACGCCAAGCATTTTTTGTGATGTCCTCACATTCATGGGGTAACTTACAGACAAACGACGGACATAGTTTAGAAGCAACTTTGCTATTAAAATTTTTTTTTGTTTTTTTTTGGCACAAAAAAAAATTATCAGCAACAACAAGGTAATGGCATACCGACGATTATTTTAAATTTACTAAAGTGAGATAAAGTAACCTGGACAAAAAGAGTTAAATATGGAATATGGAATTGAGCCGAAAAAAAAGAAAAAGATAGGCCATATTCGATACTCATTCAAAAAAGTAAAGGCTCCAGTGCATTCGATGAACAAAAAGTAAAGAATATCGCCATCGAATATCAATTACAATCAATTTTTTTCAACCCTGACTAAACTGATACTATTTGAACCTTTGGGCGCAACTAAAAATCCAGAAATTAGTTCACTTAAAATAGAATCACGCATCTTCCACACTTAATTCGTAATTTTGCAACTCAACTTATACGTTCTAGCTGTTTTTCATATAAGACCCCAGAGTTTTGTTGTTTTTAAGTTTATTGTCCATCAGATCCAATTTACCATTGTACCGGTAGTCCTATAGACAGCAAGTAGAAAGCACTTGGTTATGATAGCTGCTCAATGTGGAGTTGTGACTTAATAATTGTACGATAGATTAAAAGGTTTTTGCGTTTTCTTAAGATATCAAAATGCTTTTTATATGTTAACTCAAGTTACTTACGCAATTTTGCGCTAATAAGCTGCACGATCAAATTAAAAAATAAAGTAATCGTAATAGTATTTACTTGCAGACGCAAAATGGGTCTTCTTAAAACTACGGGGCCCGTAGCCAAATGGCTCCCCTGGCCTACCTTCTCGACGGGTCTGGTTAAAGTATTATATCTTAGATGCAGGTTATGTAATGGCATGTGCTCCACCAATGTTATAACTCTAGGAATTTTTACCAGTAGTTTCCTGCGATGTTCAAAATTGCCATTAAAAGTTTGTGTCGTTTGTAGATAGAAGCTGTATTTTGCCGCCTTTTAGCCAGGCGTTGCTCAAAAACTTGGTATGTTTTCCTCATGTGTTTGTTAACTTCACAGATAAAGGAACTTGACTTGAAGTGGAATGACATCGATGAAGATGAAGCGATCTATCTCGCAAGTTCTCTTCAGAATCTCAAGGAGCTGAATCTTTATGGTGAAAAAATCGAACCACAAGGAATCAGAGCTTTATCTGCAGCTATTAAGCACATGGAAAATCCGGTAAAATTTTGATTTTAAGAAAGTCGCCTTGGAAGGAGAAACATCATTGCAACGGTTTCAAGTTTATTGAATAATTTTTAAAATCATTTTTTGTAAATATAAAGAATCAAGAAAGCCCTTCACCTTAGATAAAAAACTGAAATGATGCCATATGACGTCAAATTTCTGTGACACACATTTGAATCCCATTTAACGACAGTTCAATGAATTGCTTACATTACTATGAGATAAGGTCTACCTACCAAAGATCCACGTTCTCATACATATGTTCACTATCTCCCTTACACACAGATTTCAAATTGTTAGCGATTACACGATAGCAGTTGTAGTTGAGTTACTAGTGAAAATCAGGATCAATTTTGAAAATATTTCAAAGAAGCTGGGTGGGGGCAGTTTGCGCACTTCGTCGCCCGTTAAAACATAGTACATGTTAAAACATAGTAAATATTAAAACAAAGCATTATGTAAAACTTCATTGCTCGTTAAAAATATATTATGCAAAACGTTAAAAACATAACGTTAAAAACAAAGTATTATGTAATTTTATAGTTACGCAGTTGTAGTAGTAGCAGTGGTTTTTATTTTCGCACCGCTAAAACGATAAAGAATAGGATAAGATGATGACATACAACAACAGATTGATGCATGAACCGACCAAAAGTATTAAATATTCTCGTCAAGGCATCTACAAGTTAAAGCTGCCAGTCTGGTTGGTTGGGCAAAGCGTAACAATAATAATACAGGATAGTTAAAAGACTGAAATTCGGCCACCAGCTTTACATATGTACTGTAATTAAAGATACAGAAAATTGCCATTTCTTCCTTTTCATTTATCATTTATTGACCTTGAATATTCTCGTTTCTTATGCTGATGCTTGAAGCTTGCAATATAAATTTGCGTTATTGATAAATCAAAAAGATCTTAATTATACTCGCGGAATTACGCCAAAACGTGTAACGAGTGGCGGAAGCCATCTCCGCACCTTAGCACCAAGGCAACACAGCTCCGAAAACATGTCGCTGCAGTGGCGAGAAGTTGGTGACACTGTGTTTAACTTTGCGCTATTACTGTATATCCGCAATTTCGCATTCAGGCAACACAGCAATCAACTTAGTCGCACAACTGCACATTGACAACCATAAGTACTGTAAAAACATTTTCCAACGATTGAGTGTTATGGGAAGCTACTCAATGTAATTATGTTTGTGAGACAGCTTCCTATACGCTGCAGGGTTGACCCGCCTGACCTGTTGCTTAATGATCACCAACTGCGTTCATTATTATATGTGATTATGGTGCTTCGTCTTTCTCGCTCGGTTGTTGTCATTCTAATAAACGCATGGCTAGAGTTAGCTGCGTTCTGCTGGAACTAGGAAATACAGAAGCCAAGTAGAGCAAAGGCATAAAGAAACATGGTGTCAGAAGTAAACCAGTATTAGAATCTGAAGAAAAAAGAGATAATGACGAGTCATTTACCTGTTTCGGAGTTGATGAACTTAAGTGGCAATGTCCAGGAGAATTGGAGCTACTTCAAGGAACAGTGGCAGAATTATTTGGTAGCGTCCGGCTTGAACAAAAAGGCTGGCAAAGTGCAGATCGCAACTTTCCTCGTGTTAATAGGAAAAGAGTGCTACCAGGTCTACAGAAAATTGGCCCTTACAGAAGAAGCTCAGAAAGATCTGACTACTATTGTTGAAGTGCTGAATAAATATTTTGTGCCGAAAAGAAGTGTGACATATGAAAGATTCATATTTAATACTTGCCAACAACAGAACGGAGAGAGTATCGATGCATACGTGAATAGATTGCTAGGCTTGAGCGCAACATGCGAATTTGGCGACCTGACTGACAGTTTGATCAGCGACAGAGTCGTCCTAAAAACAAAGCATAGTTCCATCCGAAGTAGATTTCTGACCGAAAAGAATTTGACGCTGGAGAAAAGCATTGCGATTGGCCGCAGCTACGAGCAGGTACAGAAACAATTGAAAGCAATCGACAACAATGAGCCAGAAGAAACATATAGAATTCAGAGGAAACCCCGGGAAACGTGGAAGTCCAACGATGAACAATGCAATTTTTGTGGTAGAAATCACGAAAGAGATAAGAGAAAATGCCCAGCGCATGAAGCAGAGTGCCACATCCGTCATAAAAGAAATCATTTCGCAAGAATGTGCAAAAATAGGCCAAAGAACAGACGCGTGCATGCAATCGAAGAGAAGGAATCTGGGAGTGAACAAGAGTCAACTTACAAGATCGAACAAGTTTATACCATTAGTAACAAGCAGAAATGGTATGTTTCATTGAATGTGGGTCTACCAGGCCAAGAAACAGTCCCGTTGCAATGCCAACTGGATAGCGGATCAACATGTAACACAGTAAGTTACGAAGATTACCGCAAATTGATCGGCGCAAGTGACAATTATCTTAACGAAAGTGGAGCTAAGTTGAAAACATATGATGGATCACTGATTACTCCAAAAGGTGAAGTGAAATTGCAGTGCCAATATGAAGAAAAAAGTTGTGGACTAAATTTTCAAGTTTTGGATCAAAATTTGACCCCTTTGCTGTCAGCCGAAACATGTTTAAAATTAGGACTTCTCACATTGAACATCGAAGAAACGTGCAAGGTGGAGACGATAGAGAATATTTTTGAAAGTTTTCCTGATGTATTTGAAGGATTGGGAAGATTGCCAGGAAAGTACCACATCGAGATAGATCCAGAAGTTCGTCCGGTTCAACACGGTCCGAGAAATGTGCTGGTAGCTTTGAAAGCCGACTTCAAGAAAAAGCTCGAAGAGTTAGTTGCCGCAAAGGTGATAACGCGAGTTGATGAACTGACCGATTGGATTAGCAGCATGGTAGCTGTACGTCGAAACAACAAACTGAGAATTTGTGTAGATCCGAAAGATTTAAATACTGCGATTCGACGACCGAAGTACCCAATGCCGAACATTGAGGATATTTTGCCGAAACTTGCAAAAGCAAAAGTATTTTCGGTTTTAGATGCTAAGAATGGTTTTTGGCAAATTGAGCTAGACGACTCAAGCAGCTATTTGACGTGCTTTGGGACACCGTTTGGCCGATACCGATGGTTGAGAATGCCGTTCGGAATATCTTCAGCCCCAGAAGAATACTAGAGAAGACAACACGAAGTGATAGAAGGACTCAACGGAGTCGAGTGCATAGCAGATGATCTACTTGTGTATGGGAACGGAAACAACTATGAAGAAGCTGTGAAAGACCATGATGAGAACCTGAAGGCTCTACTTCTGAGAGCAAGACAAACGAACTCGGTTTTTAACAAAGACAAACTCAGGTACAAATAACGTCCGTTCCATATATGGGACACTTGCTAACGTCGGAAGGTCTTAGAGCTGACCCGAATAAAATTGACGCAGTTAAAAACAGAAGTGGGCATTTTTTAAAAATTGGTTGAAACGTAGAGCAATAAAGCGCAAAAGTTCTGTTAAGTCATGAAACGCAACTAGAGCAACCTAATTTTTAAATTGACTGAAGCGCAACGCAACTTTTGCAATCAATTATTTTTTTGCATTAAAGCCCAACGCAACTTCCGCAATCAATAATTTTTTTGCATTAAAGCGCAACGCAACTTTCGCAATGAAAAATTTAATAAAGCGCAACGAGTAGATGTATAAGCAATGCAATTTTTTTTGAGTTATTTTTATAGGTGCTTTTAACAGCACGCAGTTGGCTACAACGCGATAACGATTTTAATGCAAGTGACTGTAACAGGATTTTTGTGGTCAATGAACAGGAAAATTAAATAAGAAGCGAAAAAAGATGCGTTGCTGATGATTGCTTTCTTCATCTTCATTCTCTTATCACGAGAAAGTGAAGGATGCGCTGCTTAGGACGAATCCAGACTCGCTTAGGAGTTGCCTTTGTTTCCGAGTTTTCCGGTTGAATTTTGCTTCTGACTTATTTAATTTGTCGCTTGCCAGATTTCACCAAGCAGAGACAATCAACGTGAAGCATCTTATCCAAGGACGCAACAACGAGACTAGGTTGGGAGTTGAACCATCAACCTTACGATCATGGTCGTCGTAAAAGCGACGCTCCAAACCACTGCGCTACGTCGCATTGTCGCGTGCCGTTAAAAGCACCTTATCGCGGTAAATCATAATTTGCATATGCGGCAAAGTTCTACGCAACAACAAGTAAATACAATTTATTCAACACTCAATGATCTCTTTAAGCACTTGCAATTATTTTAAAAAGCAAAAGACTTTAGTGTACCACATTTCTGATGAGCTGAAAATTTCTGCTACAATAAATTGACCTATAGGCCTATTGTAAGCATCAAGAAACAAATTGCTATTTTATTACAAACAGTTACAAAAAACTGCTTATTCCAGCACATTGCGCTTTAATTAATCCGACAAAGCGCAACGCAGTATTTCAACTTCCGACATAGCGCAACGCAACAAAGTGCAAGCAACCAGATTCTTTTCAGTTCGCAACACAATAAAGCGCAAGAAGGATTTATTTTCCTTGAAGCGCAGCGCAACATGCGCAATTACTAAAAATAATTTGTTAAAGCGCTTCGCAACTTCCGCACGTGCGGAAGTTGCGCAATACGTACGGAAGTTGCGCAACCAGCGCTTTGCGCTTCAAATTGCGGAATGCCCACCTCTGGTTAAAAACATGCCTATTCCGACTGATGTGCCCAGTGTGCAGCGATTTGTAGGATTTGTAAATTATTTTGCGCGTTTTTTACCGAAATTGGCAGAATTGTGCGAACCACTGAGACGCCTTACTGATAAAAACGAAGACTGGAAGTGGACTGATACCCACCAACGAGCTTTTGATAGCATTTGTAAAGCAGTAACCTGTGCTCCAGTGCTGAAGTATTTTAATGTTAATCAAAGTGTTGTGATACAGTGTGACGCAAGCCAAGTTGGCCTAGGTGCAACTTTGCTACAAAATGATCATCCAGTAGCGTATGCTTCACGTTCACTAACCTTGACTGAACAGCGATATGCGCAAATCGAAAAAGAATGTTTGGCGATTGTATTTGCATGTGAAAAATTCGAGCATTATATTTTGGGCAAAGAGGTGTTGGTGAATAGTGACCACAAGCCCCTGGAAGTAATTTTTAAAAAACCTTTGCTCAATGCCCCGAAACGCTTAAAGAGAATGTTATTGAGATTGCAAAAGTTTGATATGAAAGTTGTGTATAAGCAAGGAATAACTTTGCATATTGCTGATTTTTTATCGCGAGCTTCATTACTTGTTCGTAGCAGTTCGCAATGTGAGACTGATTATTGTGTTTTTTCCTTGGCTGAGGAAATGGATGTGTATAATTCATTTGAAACCGTTAATTTGTGTGAAAATTTGAGACTTACTGACCAACGTTTAGCGTGAGTATGTGAAGCAACCCGTTGTGATGATGCTTTGATTGTTTTAAAGCGCATTGTTTTAAATGGTTGGCCGAAAACCAGAGCAGAGTGTCCGGTTGAAATTCGGCAATTTTGGCGGTACAGAGATGAAACCCAGTATGTCAGGGCGATGTGTTGTTTAAGGGAACCAAAGTTATTATACCGAGTGCTATGTATAAAGAAATGTTGTATGCGATTCATTATAGTCATTTAGGCGCAGATACTTGCTTACATAAAGCAAAAGAAGTTTTGTTTTGGCCCGGTATGTCTGCGCAAGTGAAAGATTTTATTTCGCAGTGTTCTGTTTGTAATCAATTTTTGTCGAAACAAAAGAACGAGCCTATGATAATTCATGATATCCTTGACAAGCCGTGGAGTAAAGTCGGTATTGATTTATTCAATTTTAATTCTCGAGACTACGTAATTATTGTCGATTATTATTCTGATTTATGGGAACTGAAAGAGTTGTCTACCACGACTTGTGCTTCTATTGTGAAATTTTGTAAAGAGCAATTTGCGAGATATGGCATAGGCTAGTTGACGTGCTTATGGGGCTAGTTGACGTGCTTATGAGCGACAATGATCCGCAATTTTCATGTGCTGAGTTTTCTGAATTTGCAAAAGCTTGGTGTTTTAACCATTGTACATCGTCACCTTATTACAGTCAATCGAACGGAAAAGCAGAATCTGCCGTTAAAATTGCTAAGTCGCTTTTGAAGAAATCACACGCTGATAAGAGTGATTTTATGCTTGCTTTGCTTGATTGGAGAAACTCTCCTACCCCAGTAGTGAAAACGTCCCCTGTGCAGCGTTTGATGTCTAAGCGAACAAAGTCACTGCTACCGATCGATTCGAAACTGTTGTATCCCAAAGTTGTTGATAATGTGCAAAATGATGAGTTGTATAAACGTGCTAAATCCAAAAAGTCTTACGATCGTAACTGTATGTCCTTACCTGTGTTAAGAAAGGAAGATGTAGTACGTGTACAACCTTTAAATCGTAATGGTACTAGGGAAATGGGAAAATGCATTAAGCAAGTTGCTCCACGTTCATATTTAATTGAGAGCAATGGCCGAGTTATTCGCAGGAATCGTAGGTTTTTGAAAATTACGAATGAACCGTATGTAGCGTTTGATTTTTCAGTTGATTTTGCATGTGCCGAGTGTTAATAATAATGATAATGCTGATGTAAATCCGCTACCTCACCATAGAGATGTTGAACCTTCTTCGGGTGTTGCCACCATGCCTACTAATCCCCTCATCTTCAAGTTTCACTCTCGCTAGCATGTTACAACGTTGATCGTTTTGTCGCTTCTTCCCTTTTCTGTGTCCGTTTGTATGTGAAATCCTATATTGCTGTGTTAATTTATTTTGACGGTGCAGAAATAAAAAACACTACTACCACTATTTCTCTTAGACGAACGCCCAGAGAGTGTGGCCCACCTAAACGTTATGGCCAGTATTATTATCATGCATGAGGATTTGTGAAATATGTTTGCGTGGCCGTTTTATCAATTCGTGTGATTATTCGAATTTAAAGTGAAAGGGATGTTATGGGAAGCTACTTAATGTAATTATGTTTGTGAGACAGCTTCCTATACGCAGCAGGGTTGACCCGCCTGACCTGCTGCTTAATGATCACCAACTGCGTTCATTATTATATGTAATTATGGTGCTTCGTCTTTCTCGCTCGGTTGTTGTCATTCTAATAAACGCATGGCTAGAGTTAGCTGCGTTCTGCTGGAACTAGGAAATACAGAAGCCAAGTAGAGCAAAGGCATAAAGAAACATTGAGAACTACACCATGATAAAGCCTAGGAGAACCCCGGGCAAAATCTTTTGGATGGGAGCTTTGCTTTTTGCAAAGCTGATTTGAGCGCATTTTTCCTAGGGACAAAATTTTGAGAAATAACTTTTGGATGCGGTTTTGCTCGGTGTGTGTGGGAAAAACAAAAGCAGAGTATAGAAATGAAGAGCCAAAATATGTGATCAATTGCTCTTATTTTTTCTATCGTTTTGCAAGTAATAAATGCAGAACGCTATTCTCCGTATGAAGCAAAAACGCCGCATCTGCAAATTCTACAGCCGTTTTCGAGAAAAAAAACGCGAAAAAACTATTCGATTCTTGAAAGGCAATTATTGTGATGCGAAGCTGTCACCAAGGGTGGAAACCCGGCTACTTGGCGTTAGGATGTCAGTTTCGGTGTGTTGAAACCCAGATGGCAGGTTTTAGTTTTGGAGTGGTTTCACGACTGTTGAAAAATCGGTTCCAGTTTCGGTTTCCGTTTTGCTTACGCACAGCTTCGGCTTCTGGGTTTCAGTTTCGGTTTCAGTTTTATCCAAGAAAGCTATTTTATTTTGAATACGGATTATTGAAAAGCTCTCCTTCTTGGCGTTTTTGTTTCATTACGATGATAAGTAGCAGTTCAGATGGCCGAGTGAGAAGAGCAATTGCTGCAGAAGTTTTCGACTTGGGTATGATTCCGAGTCCAGTGAAACCAAAGACTCAAAAATGACTATTCACAGCTTCTATATTTGACGCTCAACATTAAAGGAACTGTACTGGTAATGATGGTAATGACAATTTTTTAAACCCAATACCTTAACACCCTTTCCTGTCACCAATACCCTTGACTGTCACCAACGTTGGAAACTAAAACTCAAACCTAAATCTGAAAACTAGGTTTTAAAGAAAATTTTGGAAACCCAAACTGAAACTGACACCTACTTAACTAAATTTTTGAAAACCTAAACTTAAACCAAAACCGTTTTTTCTTGAAACGTCAAAACCAAAACTGAAACTAAAACCTGTTCAAAATTTTCTAAGGTTTTGGGTTTTAATAATTGTCATCACCATCATCACCAATACAGCTCTTTTATTGCTGAGCATCAAAGAGAAAAGCTGTGAATACTAACTTTTGAGTCTTTAGTTTCACCGGACTCGGAATCATACCCAAATCGACATTTTCTGAAGCAATATGCTCTCCTCACTCGGCCATTTGAGCTGCTATTTGTTATTGTGATCAAACAGAAACGC
Source organism: Trididemnum miniatum (assembly GCA_964006365.1). NCBI lineage: Eukaryota > Metazoa > Chordata > Ascidiacea > Aplousobranchia > Didemnidae > Trididemnum > Trididemnum miniatum. The sequence goes on from OZ023242.1 coordinate 6,094,462, forward strand.
CAAGAAGTAGAGCATTTGAATAATTCCTATTCAAAATATTATAGCTTTCTTGGATGAAACTTAAACCGAAACTGAAACCCAAAAACCGGAGGTATGTGTAAGCAAAATTTGAACCGAAACTGGAACCTATTTTTCAATTAACGTGAAACCAAACCAAAACTGAAACCTGACATCTGGGTTTTAACACACCGAAACTAAAACTGAGACCCTAACGCCAAGTTTCCACCCTTGGTTGTCACACACGACGAGTAATTAAAAAATATCGGAACACAACAAATATATGAAAAAAATATTCCAGGAGGAAAAATAAAGGCACAGGAATTCTTAAACTGAACGTTTCGACAACAAGGATTCAGTTGTCATCATCAGCGGTGTAAGCAAAGTAGCACAAAACAGAAAGAGTGACAAAATGTTATTTTGATTTTTGTATAAGTCTTCTAAAGCCTTCGACAATATCTTTTTTATGTTCATATACATAGACTTACATTGACTTTCCATATTTCAATGCAAGTAAAATCACTCCTGCCCAGAGATGGAACTGGTCAGGATTTTCTCGACCCGACCGGTAAAATTTTAAATCTATGCTGTTCGACCAGCCAGTTGATCGGTCACTGACCGGCCCGGTCGACCGTTTTTTTTTTTGTACTGAAGGTTTGCGTTTAGTGTTCAATAAACTTAATGACAAACTGTAGTTTACACTAACTTTGTCACTAGATGTATTGAACACGTAAAGTTTCATCTGATGAAAAGAGTAATTGAATGAAAGTAAACCCAAAACAAACTTTTGTTTTAAGAAGGTGTGAATTGTCAATGCCGTTTTTCATAAACTATTTAAAAAACACATTTCGGTAAGCACATTTTGGTTGGTGTTTAGGTGTATTTTAGTTGGAAGAAAAACAATTAGACCGGTTTCTTGACCGGCTTGACCGGCCTGTCGAAGATTCTCGACCCGACCGGTTTCCTTCTCTGGTCATGTCATTGCCGACATATGCCAGCTGTAGGCTAATTACTTTTCAATCGCAAAAAACCTGCAATCTTTAAACCACCTGCAATCTTAATCTTTAAAATCTCAAAAGTTGCAGGGGCTGGTGTAGGATGCAAGGTTAAAATTGCACTCAAAGGCGCGGAAGATCATCGTAATGAAAAAGCAACGTTTGGGTGTCGTTTTGTGGTTACAAAATAATGTATAATTTTGAGCATAAACGGAAACTGCTAGATTTAAATGACAACGAGAAATAATTTGACTGAATTATATTTTTCGTGGTAATTAATTGGCACCTAAAATCGTGATTGTTACAAAGCAAAAACGACGTATCTGCAAAATGCTTTCGTAATTCTTAATATTGCAGGAGTGAGTATAACATAAATAGCAATGCAGGCTTTGTAATGACTTTTCAGCGCAAACATTTTTTTTTGTTTTTACCACCGTTGTGGGTTCACCAGACAAAACACTAAATTATAAACAGGAAAAAATGGGCTATCACACAAAACAATTAAAAATGGGAAAACATGTCAAAAGTTACGCTTGTAATTATACGATTATACACAGTGAACAAAAGTTTTTTATTACACATTCATACGTTTTATTGCTTCTGGTTTTCTCGGCGAAATATTTAGTTTGAATTTTGATTTTAATATTCATAACAATACTACTAGTGTTTAAAACTGCGTTTTCGCACACCAGGCTGTTTCTATAAATCCATATTAAATACTGCGTCTCACTTAAAAGTAAAGCAATTGCAGTTTCTCGATCAGCGCTAATTTGTCTGAACACAGTCCTCACATCCAAATATAAACAAAAAGCAATCAAACGATTTGCACTTGCACCAAATCATTCAAATATACATGTATCAACATAACCCCAAACATCTCGCAGTTCGCTACAACGATAAAATATATGTGAAACTAATATTCATTATTTCCATCTGTTATACAAAAAGTAATTGCATATACGAAGGTATATCCACAGGTCGTACGCCATACCCACCTTCACTACAAGAGCATAAAGATTTACTGCATGAAAATTTTCTCCAAAAATAGATAAATCAGCGGCAATTCTTCTGCCACTGGAATCTAGTATCGTTTTTTTTAACTACGATATTACAGTGACGCAATAAAATTACAACACCTTTAGAATTATTTTGGGCGGAATTACAAATAGCAGTATTACCCCACTCTTCTGACCAATGATTTTCGACTTTCGGTGTGGAAAAGGTTTCTTGAAAAAAAGCTATATCAACTTTGCTTGTTTACGTTTGGTTTAAAATAGATTTTTGTTTCGCCCAGCTTGTGGGTTCGTTATATTTTAAAGTGAGAAAACTTATGCACAGAAAGAACCATAGGTGGAAAGAGGAAATAAGTTCAAAATTCTACTAAGCCCATTCAAGGGTTCCATTTTTATTGTTTTTAAAAAATGTCATACCGCATTCGCAGTCCCCAAAAAATTGTTCTAAAATCCTGATTCACAACCTTTCCACACTTGCAGTTATTAGTTTGGGTTTTGCACATCGAGTTTCTGCATTTCAGTTTGTTACTGTCTTCTGGTAGTACATTTAACTCATCACAACCACACTTTACCAACACACTGTCACAACTTACATTTGTTCAATATGCCATTAATCAAACTGACTTTGACATTCTTTTCGCAAACGTCGTATCTATCAAGCATTGCGTTGCTGGCTATACCTCGATGATAATGGAACCTAGATGAAATTACTTTTAACTTACCATCACAACATCCATCATTAACTTGTGGTTCACACTTGCAATTTGTATACGCAACTTTCTTCTCTTTGCGTATGTACTGGCCAATTTTGTTGTAAAATGGAAGAAAACAGTTTAAGGCATGTTTTCATTATTTTCGTTCCAGCGTTTTCACACTCTGAATCTTCTGGAGTTTTGTTCTCTGACTTTTGGCCTTTGCGCGCTTCAGTCACTCGTTTTCTTTTTCGAGATATTTGGTACGAATCGCTGAAATTCATTCAGCTAATACTAGAAGTAGCACTACTGGATTAAAGTATTACATTCCACAGTACAAAACAAACCTACACCAGCGTTCTATAAAATATGTTGGGGTAAAAATATGGAATGAAATACCTGATTCGATCAAAAAAAAAAAACACATACAATCAATTTATTAAACAACTCAAATTGAACTTGCAAAACAATTAAAACTCCCATCCTTTCTCACAGCTGACCACTGATTAACCTCTTGCTGACCCATTGCTAATTAAATTCAAAAAGCATAAAAACTTAAAAATGTATGTGAGAAAGGGTGGTTGCTTGACTTGAAGACCCTCAGACGGTTACTTCGCAGCTTCCCTGTCGCATAGATTGCGAAGATTTTTTATGTCAAGAGTTATTGATTATATACTTTATAAATACAGTATTTTTGTTACTTTTAATCAATAATAGAATTTTTTTAATATTCAACTCTCTTATTTTGCTACTATAGTGTGAAGAGTTATTTAATGTAAATGCGATGAAATAAAATGAATCTGAATCTAATGAAGTGACCTGCACGTCATATCCTCTTCTACTACGTCAACCCAATCTTTAGTTGAATTTGTCGGTTCATTAGTTTGGGTTTTGCTGTTCTTAGCTTGCAACCCGGCGAGTGTGTCTCGTTTATCGTCAGAGTTCTAATTCTCGATAGAATTTTAATTACCTGTAGCAAGTTTTTTTTCAGGTTTGTTTTTTGCAATTTAGGCCAGTGATTTTTTTCATCTTTCTTTTCACATTCAGTACTTCACATTCAAACCAGGTTTTTCGCATACATGACAGGTTTCCTCTTGTCCTGCATATTTAACCAAAATTCACATCCTAATTCCTATGCGTATATGTAGCTGCCAATTGATTTTTCTGTTGTTTGGTCTTTCCTCATTTCGAACGTATGAATTCCCATGTGAAAACTTTTTGATCAACTTTTGTCACATCTCCTAAGGAAGCACCATTATGCTTTTTTAAATAACCGGAAAAGTGCATCAATCGGAAGTGGATGGTACTGGAACCCAGTTCACAGCCACATAAACCTTATCTGATTTGTAAAACCGTAAATTTGATACATCTTTGATTTCAGTGAGCTTTTTGTATACTTTGAAAACTGTTTCCCGGTTTTTACACGTCAAGTCCATATAATTACGCTCTCTTCTTCACCAAGCCTATTACCTGCTGGATTGAATTGAGACCTAAACCTTCAATCATTTTCTATATTTGTCGTCTGGTAGTTTCGTGAGGATTCTTAAAACTTAAACAATTTGGTCTAGTAAACTCTCTGGCGTTGGCAAAGCTTTCAGATGTAACGACCTTTGCAACACTAGCCATTTGAACTTGCAAACACAACAGTTTCGTCCTGGTTCGATCTCAGCAGAGAAGCTCAAAGTAGTAATTTGCTTCAACTAAAATGCAGATAGGCCGCATTTATTTCACACGAAAATCCTGAGGTGAAGGTATAGTTTGTTTTTAAATTGTATTATGACGATATTTGCAGAACGATCAAACGATTGTGGCCCGTAAGTCAAGATTCGTTGTATATTAAGTTTGTACGAGGTTGAAAATAATTGCAAATACAGTTTCAAAAATATCTAAAATTTAAACTTGACCTATAGTTTGAAAATCTAAACCTTTTGCAAAGGAGAGCTTTTCGAGCGCTATCAAAAATTTGAGCAAAATTGGAGGAACTGCGATTTTATTTCAGATGATGCGCGTTGCGTTGAGTTGCCGCCTGACACGTATTGGCAAAAGCTCCTCAAAATTTTAAACTATTTTTATAATTACCAATCGACTTGAATAATTGAATGCGTAAAAAAATCTAACAAGGAAAAAGCGCCAAAATTTTGCTGTAATAATTAAATTATTGTTGTTAATCGAGTTGAACTCTCACTGTCAGCGACGTACGGTGAGCATTTTTTAAGGGTGTGCATCATTCCGAAGTATGCTGCCGCCTGCCGACAATTTTTAAACAAATGAGTGAAAGAGCTTAAAAGTTTAATGCGATTGTGCGATCTGACATTAAACGCCTTTTCAATCATCCTAATTTGCCTTTAAGCACATGATCTCCCCCCACCCCCAAAATGTTAAGTTATTCCAGCAAATAAATATGAAAACAACGGTTTACTAATTTAAATGCAGCAGGCCGGCAAACCTATTAAAATCAAAGCAACTAGAGCAGAGGTGACGAACATGCGGCCCGCGAGCCGCATGAGGCCCCCGAAAGAATTTCCTGCGGCCCGGGAACATTTTGGCGAGACCAGTACTTTAAACCTTTTTTTTCCCCGTCTAATCTTTGCGATGCGATATCAAAAGCTGAACCTCTGATTTAATCAAGCGCGTATCACACAGTAATTATATAAACGCTCGATGCAAGTCATCTGTTTCAGGATTCAGCAGTTCACCTATTGTTATGAAATAATAATAACATAACTCGAGTCCGTTGCAGCTTCAGCATAGTGCAGCAGTTTGCGAGTAACTATTCGAGTGAGAGCTTAGCTTGCCTTACAGTAATAGGAATTATGTGAGTTTGCGGAACTGATTTGGTGAGGTGGCAGTACTATTTATCATTTATGCAAATTTTACTGCTTTCTTAAGGTATTTGTTATTCTGTTTTTTAATCAATATTTAATTAGCCGCTTATCTTCAACGATGTCTTCAGCAAAAAAACGAAATATTGTAGATGAAAAAGAAATGGTTCAAAAAGATTGGACCGATATGTTTATGACCAGGAGCGTATTCAGAGGGGGGCCATTGTGCCATCCTTCCATCCTTTTTGACTCTGCCTTTTAGTAAAAAAAGAACAAAACTAATGGTGCCAAGTGAGTGAAACATGCTGATGGTTTCTGTAGCTTATGGACAGAGGCTAATTCAAGGGGTAGGATGAGAGGCATGCATCCTCCCACCAGCCGTTTTCAAAATAGTTTTTGATGTATACAATTTTTCCATAACTTCGAACCTCTTCGAAAGCGACAAGCCTTACGCCTTAAGCACGCATAATCGAAAATGTGCGCGCAAAATGCATCATATTTGGCAAAGCACTCAGAATCAGGGTAAAAAGATTTAAACGAAATTTGCCTGAGGATTATTCAAAAAGCGCTACAAATAGCCATTACAGCATGTAAATTTTCAAAAATTTTCCGAGAGAGCATGCCACCGGACCCTCCAAGAGCTTTTCTTGTTTCTCAATCACTTTCAAATTTGTTCTGCCGAAAAAATACGCTTTAAAGAAATGAGGAAATTGTGGCTTCGCCCTTTTAAAATTTTTCGCTACGCCACTGTTTATGACTAAAAAGTTATGCGGCCCGCTTGCTTATTGGTAAGTGACAAAGTGGCCCGCGACAGCAAATAGGTTCGTCACCCGTGAACTAGAGCAAAAGTCTCGTCAGCCTTATACGCACAGCCAATCCAAGGTAAACTCATTCCAGACTGTAACGACTTTTTTGCATTGCTCATCATAAACATTTCGACTTCATTTCTTCTCTAGGTTGTTTCCTCCTTTTAGCGAGCGACTGGCCACACTCAACGATGCTTAGTGAAAAATTCTATAACTTCCAACCCACAACTACGTTACCGGTAACCTAACCAGCCCACATTCCTATAAACTCATGGCAACCCTATTTGTTCAATTCAAAATGTTTTTAGGGTCAATGAAGTGAACGACGACAAAAAATGAGACGAGGGAAAACGAAAAAACGTGCAGAACAAGCTATGTGCACAAGTTAGCTGAATGTGCACGTGTGCATTATGTGAACAATTGTTGGTGCAAATTTTCTCGTGAGCAGATTTTTCTGATGAGCTCAAATGCACAAAACTATGCGTACAATTTTGTGTGCACATTTTTCGCGTGTGCTCATGTGCACAACTTTTTCAGGTGCTGCTTATGTGCTAGTAATGGAGTTCTCGAAACAAGTCTCGGGTCTCGAGATAGCGTTAATGGACCTTTTTCAAAGTCTCATCTCGGTCTTGGTCTCAAACTTGAACTACAAGTCTCGATCTCGAGTCTCGGTTTCGCAAAATTATAAGTTAGTCTCGAAACATCACAAGTCCTAAGACTCAAAATTTTAGGTAAGCGTAGAACTAGAAAATTTTGAACTTAATTATACGATGTGAGTAATGGAAACAACGATTTGTTTGATTGACAGCAATTCAAAATTTTGTTTCTTACAATCTCGCTATAACTGAGATTATGAAAAAGACAGCTTTTTTTGTTGAAATTTTTTTGTTTAAAGTTTTAAATTAAAATTTCAATTTCTGATAATTTACTTCTCAGTGGGAGATAGTTGAGGTTCCAAAATACTCGGAGAGTGATGGGAGAGTGCTGCATGACATTTCTTTCTTCAAAGTTTCAACTACTTGTTAATATTCACTTTTTTATTTGCTTATGAAGATGTGATGTGAAGCAGTCTGGAGAAGAGGATGCCGCGCCCTCAATGTTATTTCATGTTTATCTTTGTTGAAAGTGATGATTGCAGCTGTCTCCTTTTTTCTTCGCTGTTGGTCGATGCTCTAATTATTTCTTGTTTTGGGCCCTTTCATGTGGAATGAGCTTGAGGTGGTAGCATGGCAGTACAATGAGTTTTGAGCAAGAGAAGTTAATCAGGTCATCACGCTCGTAGTAGTTGTTTTCAGTTTTATATTAAAAAACACACGTTATTGTACAGTGTAGTACGCTACAGTTGAGATTGCAGACTCAAAATGATGAACTTGAACCTATTAACTTCTTTTTTTGAAAATCGAAACTGTGTTTTTATAACATCTAAGAGTACCGGTAGGGTCAGTGAAAATTTAAAAAGTATGAACCACAAATCAAATTTTCATTATAGTATATTCGCGTTATTACGCCGAAGTATGTCAACGGGTAATGAGGTCTATCTCCACGACTCAGCGTCTGAGCAACACCACTCTGAAAAAACTCGTAGCAATGGCGAGCCGTTTGCGACACTGCGTCCAATCAGACCGGTTCGGTAATTGATCCCCAGACATGAGCGATGAAATCGGGAAGACGCGAAGATTTTTAGGGAGAAGTGAGAGGCGCTTTTTAGATAAAAAAGGTAATAACAAGAGCTAATTCACGAAAAAGTTTTTACTTTAAACTTTGATCTCGGAGTTTTGTCTCGGTCCCGATCAAATGCACCGAGTCTCGATTTATGTCTCAACAGTTTTTCAAATCTCGGTCTCGGATCTGGGTCTTGAATATTTTTTAAGCCTTGGTATCGACCATCAAAACTTGACTCCATCACTATTATGTGCACATTAAAATTTCCGAATCGCGCGAGTAATGATAGTGCATGGGCAGTGTACTGAAGGGGATTTAATCATTGAGATGAGGATTAATGGCTCTGTTGTTTGGGGTAGAATTGAGGCAAAATATGCAATTTTTTATGTTTCAACGATAAGAAAAGTCTCGTCAGCCTTTCTGTGCACAGCCAATCCACGCTAGACTCATTCCAGACTGTAAGGACTCTTTACACTTTGAGCTTGAGGTTAAACTTGAAGTAAAAACTGCAATTATTCATCTTTAATAGTAAGAATAATAGTAATATATTTTCAAAGCGCTCTTTCTTGACGGAAAATTAGATTTATAACGTGTCATAGCGAAGTATTATTTGTCGGGGTTTTGTGCATTGAAGTCATTGATGGCCTTTGAATAAGTATCCAGCCTTTCATTGATTAAACTCTTTTCAGCTTTCTACCCACTTATCATGATTCGCAAGACCCATTTAAGTTTTACTTTGTCATAAGACCCTAAACAAACATTACTTTTTTGCTTCCAATTCCACCACATGCATCTAAGTCAGGGGTCGGCAACATTTTGATGCTGCCGGACCAACATTAAGCTTAATAATATTGGCCGCGGGCCATAAATAAGGTTTTCACTAAATCTGGCCAAAAAAATACACAAAAATGTTTATGTTGTCACGTCAAGTCAACAAGATTGTTGATGTTGTGTTTGTTTTGAAAGTTTGGGCAAGGTAAAAAGTCGAAAACCTAACTTAATCACTCGTGAAAAAATAAAAATGCTCAAGAACACTCATGTAGTTATTGTTACTGTCATAAATTAACAAGATGTTTGAACTGAAAGTGTGTTAACTCCACCACTGACGCCAAAAACATAAAAGAAAAATCTATAATAGAAATTAATAAGCACAAAAAATATATTAATAGTCAAAACGTCGATAAGCTGCTTGATGTTGTGTTTGGTCAGCTAGTTTATCAAGGTTTGGATATGGGAAGAGGCCGTAAGCATTACATCTTGCAAGAGGCCGTCACTAAGTCGTGTTGTTAAACCATGGTTCTTCAACGGAGGCGATTTTGCTTGTTAGGGGCGATTTCAAAATTGCCAACAACATATTTCTTATAACAGCTCAGATGGCCGCGTGGTATAGAGCCTCAGCCTCGGTAGCTCTAGACTTGGGTTTGATTCCGAGTCGGGTCAAACCAGTGACTTTAAAATTGGTATTCACAGTTTCCCTGCTTGACGCTTAGTATTAAACGGACAGTGTGGAGAGCAAGCCGGCGAGTTTGCTTGTTGTGCCGTTGGGAAAAGACACTTAGAGGGATTCCACCAGCTTGGTGTGGTAGACAGATGGCTGGCAACTCCTAAGCAAGCTCGTATAGCGCATTGATCGCTTTTTCGTGATAGGAGGATAAATATGTAACAAATAACAAAAAAAATACAAAGTATGCAACGATCTTCCGAAAAAAACTCTGCGAATGCTGATCTTCATCTGATGTTAGTGGAAAATTGGAGCTCTGCGTGCGTGAAGACCTTTTGTTTTGCTCTTCTGGTTTTAGTAAAAAATTACTTCAATGCGCCTAGAGGGCAATTTTGTCCCACATTTTTCAAAAAGGGATGATTGTGCAAAAAAGGTTGAAGACTCTATAGTTAGCATATCTACATGCGAATAATAACACTGATTGAAAAGCAATTATGACAAAAGTGAAACAATTCTTAGGATATCGAACAACTTTTGTGCAAAGTGTTTGATGCGTGACTAAAATTCTTTTTTTTTTTTTTCTTTTCCGCCGGTCCTTTACAAAATTAAACACGGAAACGCTTCCAGTCAAATCGATTGCGTCATGCAACTGTTTAGTGGTTTCAGCTCAGGTAAAAAGTGATCGCCAAACCTCTGTTTGCTGCGCTATTTGTCACAATTCCGTATAGAGATCGCGGGTTTATGAAATAAAAGGAGCCGATGTAAGGATTTGGGCAAACGACTTGGAGAGAAGCCACAAATATACTGGTTAGAGAATTAAGTTACCTAAGCTAGGTCAAAAATACTCCACTGAAGCAACCTTCACCTCATCAGTGCTGCATAGCAACAACCCCCTAAAAAACCTCGTAATAAAACTAAATTCCTGCATTCATTCTCCCCCAAATTTCTTGCCACCATTCCTCTGCGAAATGCCATACCATTCCTCTGCTAAAAAAAAAAAAATGTGGAAATTATGCCCTCCTCCCCCCCTTTTACAATTTCTCGCTATGCCACTGGCGGTACCGGTGTTTATTAATTAATGCATTTTAAAAAATAACTTTTTCTGAACGATATAAGGATAGACCATTTTTTAGCTCCTCGCCGATATTTTCAGTAAAAAAACAAAACATCCGAAGGCGTGAAGACCTTTTTTTTTGCTCTTCACTTGGTTTTGGGCGGAAAATTGGAATCGTGTTTATTTGCGTTGATTTGTGTGGGGTCCGCAACAACAAATTGCTTAGCTTAAAAGTTCGCGACTTGAAGAAGGTTGAAAACCACCGCATTAGATGAATGGGAAACACTCGAACAGTGCATTAATGTGTGCTATCGACCTTCGCTTCAAAACCTTGGTATATTGGCCTACTAGTATTCATTTTAACCAAGTTGTAGCCAAACATTATATAGCCTTTGTTTTAACGCTTATTTAATTAGTTTGGCTGGTACTGTAATGACTGTGAAGTAACTTATGACCCATAATGCAAGCTACAATTATCACGCTTACCACCCAATTAAAATTTCATATATATTCTTTGCCGCGTAAGTTATCCCAGTTTTTCTTTTGTTCACTGCTCATAGCAAAACAGTAGATAACCTATCAACAATTTTTTTAGTCTAGTTATTCCGATTGTTCCTTTTCATTTCTTATTCTTTGCATTGTGAAATTAAAACTGGCAACATCTTTCTGGTAATCGGAAACAACAAACATGCAATCTATGATGGATTTAGGGGGCGGAAAGGTCGCTCCTTGATTGCGCTTTCCATAAAATCCATCGCTATAGGAAGACTCAACAATAAGCAGTGCGGCGATCAATACTCATATTTAGGATCGGATTTGAATTCCTTTAAAAACAAAAAAAAAAAACGGGTGTTTTTTGAGCTATGCTTTTTTTGCAATGCTTGTCAAATGAAAGCATAAAAACGTTTTACATCACTAATCACACCACTGTTGTTGCTGTTTCATTGGTAACATTTTCGACTTGCTTCTTAAGTGCATATGAACTGTCATGTTGGATTTTCCAAGACTCGTAAATAATTAGTTCCATAGCCCTTTTCTTTGAAACCAAAAACAGTTCGTGTGATGTGGGTATTTTCCCGATCCAGTGCATTGGAATAGCAGATATCAATTTGACATGTTTTATAAAACTGTAATTATTTGGATTCATATCATGTGGTAGTGCCAATCATCATAGAACATTATATTCCCCCTCCAAATCATTCAATTGTTTGAAATGAAAAAAGCCAACTTATATACGAACTCCTCTATTAGCATTGGTTTATTTTGATAATTTATTGCTTTATTTAACCACAAGAATTTATTGTCACAGAAGCAGGCCCGTAACTAGACGGACGCCTGGGGGGCCCAGTCCCCCTCTGTCAAAATTTTGGCTCCACATGTCAGATATAGACTACTTTGCTTGCTTTTTTATCTAATTACCAACGATGCTAACTACCAGGGATGTAGGTCTCAAGACCGGTTTCGTGCGGTCTTGGTCTCGAGTTGGTGTGGTCTTGGTCTAGTTCATTCAAAGTTGGTCTCGAGACCGAGCATTTTTTGGTCTTCGATGCACATTGTAATAATTGATTTTGCTGGGTCAACAAAGTGCACAGTTACACCCTCAGATTTCGAGCTTCGTAGTTACAGCAGTTTGCTAATAAAACAATCTCTCGAATCTTGAAGCAGAACACGCAAGCGAAATTCACTCGCAAAAACTGAATTTCGCGTCGGCTACAAAAAACGCTCTAAAAACTAAATCACACACTCACAAGTTTCAACACGTTAATTCGATTTCGTTGACGAAATTTATATAAAACAATAGATGGACAGATTTCCAGGCATTCCATTCTTTGTGTTCTCACCCACGGAGGATAGGGTGTAGCCTATATGGTTAAATCATAAAATTGTCTTGCTTTGTTGTCTGTTTGCGTTTCAAAACTGATAATCCTGCAGACTGCACGCAAACCTCATTTGTCGTAATGGGAAGCTTTGTTGTAATTTTCACATCGATTATCGCTTATTTACAGCATATTTGACAGACATTCTACAGTAGAATCTAGTTCGTATGCAGAAGTCTTTGTTTGCGTTTTAAAACACTGCAGCAACAAGTTCTTTTGTACAAATTACACTACAAGCTGCTTAAAAGCTAATTTTTCGTTTAACTTTTTGATTCCTTCATTTCAAATTTCCAGTTTCTACATTCCAATTGTGATTCTACGGTAATTTCTTTTTCATCTCTGGCGATTTAATGCATTATTTTTCCGTTTGTCTATTCTTCAGTATCCGTACCGATATTATGACGTAATTTGTTATTTTGACGTCATATTTTTCTTTATTTGGTAATAATGTGCTCATTAAAAATAATTTTTAATTTGAATTTGCCTAGTTTTTCTACTGTTTTGTGGGATCATTTCGAGTGTCTCTGCAGAAGCTGGTTGTTCTGACCAGCGAAACGTCAGATCTATTAAACTGAATTTGAACAGTTAGTCTCCTTTTTCAGAGTTTATCAGTCCGGTTCAGTTTCAATCCTTACACCAGAAGAACTGTTTGCTTTAATATCAAACTACTATTATGTTTGTCCGTAACAGTTTTTTCTATTGTTTGATTTAAGCATTCCTGTTGTTGCTTTTGCGGCCTTGATTACTGGAGGAATGAGGTTAGAAACCACTGTTCTGTGATTTCAAAGCGCTTGGACTAATGTGCGTGGCTGCGTGCCACACGCACAGTCAATTTAGAATGAAATGAGAAATTTGCAAGGGACAAATTAATGTTTCGACTATAACCAAAGTCTCGTCAGCCTTGCTACGCACAGCCAGAAAAGAGATGAAGTCGAGATGTACAGGTGAAGCAATGCAAAAAAAAAGTCTTTACAGTCTGGAATGAGTTTAGCCTGGATTGGCTGAGCGTAGCAAGGCTGACGAGACTTTGGTTATAGTAGAATGAAATGGTTGTAACGCTGTTGGTGAAGTTAGATATGCACGAATTTGTAAGAACTTGTGCGAGTTTTGTTTTACCATTCTCTCACATTTTCTCTCGGGTTTGCAAAAGCTGTAATATCAAATTCTATTATAACTGTGTGGAAGTGAGAAGAAGAGCAGAAACAACAGAGAAACAATGGCAGCAAGCAGGGGCAGATCCAGGGGGGTATGTGGGGGATGCATACCCCCACCAGCCATTTTCAGCAATGCTTTGGGTGACTTACATTTTTCCGTAATTTTGAACCGCTTCATAACAATGCGTGTGAGTCGCTTTAAGCACGCATTATTGAAACTGTGCGAACAAAATGCATCATATTTGGTGAAGCAGTCAAAGTTAGTGGCCAAAAGCATAAACAAAATTTGCCTGAAAGTTGTTCAAAAAGCACTAAAATGACCATTACAGTATGTCAATTTTCAAAAATTTTCCGAGGGAGCATGCCCCCGGACCCCCCAGAGTTGTTTTTGTTACTTGAATTGCTTACAATGAATTCTGCCGGAAAAAATGCGCTTGAAAACGTAACGAAATTTAGTGCCCCTTCCGCGATAAAAATAATTCTGAATACGTCCCTCACATGAAAACAATTTCAAAGGGCTTACGTATGCCCGTTTCCGGGTCTAAACGTCTTAACGTCTTTGTATTTAGTTGAACATTTAACCTAAATCAAAATTACACTTCCCCCACCAAAAATTTCTGGATACGCCTCTGGTAGCAAGTTTAAAGCAGCTTGCTTCACGTTTACAGAGACTAGTTTCGTTGTAAGAGGGTGTTTCCTAAAAGGGATGAACAGTGAACACCGACGTAAAAAAGCTGTTTTGCGTGTTCGTTAACTACCAAATGTTTTTGATGAATATGCCAGCAAAAGACAACCAAGAAATCGCAAAGGCAACAGCGAGGCACAACTCAGAAAATATGTGGACAAAGTTTCAAAAATGACCTTGCCTTCAAATGCATTTGAATTTCGGCAAGAGAGAAGGCGTGAATTCCCTGCTCTTTTCACACTCTCCACTCATACACTATGTGTACCCGCTTCTTCGGCTCCACTAGAAAGAAATTTTAGTGCAAGCGAGCCAATAATGCAACCACAGTGAGCATAATTTTTTTCGGAAATGCTTGAAATTCGTGTATGTTTAAAATGCAACTTCAAGTTTTTGGAAAATAAAAAGTTGATTCAACTTGGTGCTATAGATTCATTTTTACGAAGCCGATTGATTGCCGGTCTCGGTCTTGGTCTCGATTACTGTTGGTCTCGGTCTCGAACCAAAGGTCTCGGAAGACAGCCGGTCTTGGTCTCGAAACAATTATCAGGTCTTGGTCTCGAAGCAGGTGGTCTCAACCACAACACTGTGACTACAGTGCTAAAAATGTGCACGGCACGGGCAACCCATATGCGCTCAGTGCACAGTAGTGGATCTTTTTAAGTAAAAGCCGCTGTGTCATAAACGTCCACACTCGCACAACCGGAAAGAGGGAGCCTGAGTAATCAAATAAATAATCAGGGCTTTATGACGACCGGGTGATAGCCAACGTGGGTAGACCCGCAGTAGTCAGTATAGTAGCAAATGAGCCGGGTACAGCTAGCACTTAAAAAGGGAAATGAAAGTTGGCGGGCCCTAACTTCATCGACGTTCGCATTCCTCACCCACTCCGTGGGCTACAAAGTAAATGAACGGAGACTTCCAAGACTCTGTTGATTGTGCTCATACTTTAAAGAGGCACCATAACTCTGGCCTACTTGCATTACAGTAGCATAGAATAAAAAATGGAGCGTTTGACGCCTATAATATTTTAGTGTTAATTAACCAAACAAAAAACTTGATTTGATCTTAGACTGTTATATCTGTTTAACACTTGTCAAATCAGAGCTTTGTATTTGTATAGCATAGCAAAAAAATTGTGTCGCAATTTATAGTCTAGTTACTGTAGATCAAAAAAAAGAGATAAATAAAATGACTGTTTTCCTGTAAATTGCAGCATAAAAAAAATGAGCGGCAAAAGAAAAGAGCAGAACAGAATATAAGCAATCGGTGAAAAAAAAACTATTTTTTCGGCACAATGGAGCTTTCTAAAACAATCATTTTTGGGTCGTATGCTGCTGCAAATTGCATTTTTAGAAGTTTTCAAATTGGGGAGTGTAAAAAAGCGACAGTGTCGTATCATTATTTATATATAGATGCTTATTTATCCTCCTATCACGAGAAAGCGATCAATGCCCTATACAGCTCGCTTAGGTGTTGCCGACCAACTGTCTACCTCACGAACATGGGGGACCCCGCTAAGTGCCTTTTCCAACGGCACAACAAATACACTTGCCGGTTTGTTCCCCACACTGTTCCTTTAATGCTGAGCGTCAAGCAAGAAAGCTGAGAATACCAATTTTAAAGTCATTGGTTGGACCCGACTCGTAATCAAACCCAAATCTAGAGCTACCGAGGCGGATGCTCTTACCATGCGGCCATCTCAGCTGTTAATTGTTTTCAGTATGCAAGTACAGTAGAAGGTTTATGATACCTTAAGTGCGGTAACACAGTAAAAGCCAGGTAATATTCTATACCAATGGTTCCCAAACTTCTCAGAGTTGGAACCCACTATTTATTACCACAGCTTACGGCGACCCACTTAACTTCATTCAATCAACAAAACATTGACGAAGGAAACTAATTAATTTAATCTTTCAAATTAAGTAACGTTCGCGAGAAGGATGATCTTTTCTTTTGCGTAATGAGCTTGACATCAATTTCAATTTGTAGTTTTTGACGTATTGAATTTAAAAGTTACAGTTTATTTCAAGATTTCTATAACTTTTTACGACCTACCCAGATTCTTTTTGCGACCCACAGGTGGGTCGCGACCCATACTTTGGGAAACGCTGCTCTATACGGTGTTTAAGTTGATCTTTTCAACTAAGTTTGATTTAAGAATAATAGTTCAGTAAATAAAATAGACGCATATTTTACGACTTTAGTGGGACATATTCAAATTGCAAAGAAGTGATCTCAGATTTTATTAATAATTTCGCTTTTAGTACAATTTAGACTTAATAATTTTGGATGCCAGAGGAAATTAACCCTCTTCGTAGGAAAAGGAAATTTTTAAGAGGAAATTAACGTAATTAATACGTAGTGAATTAGATGGATCCGTAGTGAATACAATTTAATCCGTAGTGAATTAGATGGATCGGTTTGTTGTTCGAACATTCCAGGTGCGATCATCAACGTACTAGCAGCCAATAGTAACTTCTCAGCGTAAAACATTTCAGCTTTTCTCATAGATTTGTTGCAAATCAAAATCAAATCTTCGTTATACTCGCCGTATTACGCCCAAGCATCTAACGAGTAGCGGGACCCATTTTCCCAGCTTAGCGCCTGGGCAACACAGCTTCGAACTCCGAAGAAATATTGCAGCGGTGGCGAGCTGTTGGCAATAGTGCGTCTGACTTGACCGGCCCAGAAATGGAACCCCAAACTTCCCGCTCCGGAAGCGATGTCGTTACCACTACGCCAAACAACCATTGTTTCCAACTTGCACATTAATCGGTAATCAATTTAGTCACATTTTTTTAATTTTGCAAGCTTGGATACATGTAGACTGTTTTCAAAGTTGGTATTTTGGGGAGTAGTCAAAAACAGTTCGCTACCCCTGTAAAAAAATGCCCCTCCCCCCAGAGCTCAGTTTTTGGTTACGGGCCTGCACAGAAGATCTCCGAAACAGCAATGGTAGATCTTAAGGCCAATAATGTATAACGAGTAAAGCGTAAAAATGCCAGTTTGGTAATCATCATATTTGTCATCTTCATAACGCAAAATACAAAAAAAAAACAGGTTTTCATCTATGCATGAATTTTCCGATGTTTTCCATGCGGCTGTGTAATTTTGGTCAAATAATTTTACTACTTCCTTAAACTGCAACCTCAACATGTGTTGCTTGATATCAATCATTTTAGCTTTTCCGTCTACAACATAACAACATAACTGTCACCAACCAACTTTTTCCCACATGGATCCCCAAATAAACTTGAATAAAACTTGGTAAATCTTTTTAATGCAAGAATCGGGTAATATCATTGGTAGTTTAGCGGCTTTCAACATTTTCAGTAATGCTGTTGAGCGGACGTACGTAGTACTAAGCTGAATTGGTTTGCCATCTGAGTCGAAGTAATCTCAAACCAGCGAGGCAAGTTACAACGCAAAAACTGTAATTGTAGCACAGCTCTGAGTAGTTGGTCAGTTATAAAATTTATCTGCAATCGAAGAAAATGGCTACAGACAAATTCAACACAATTCTGAATTCGATAACGTCACTAAGTGAAAAAATTGAAACTATGGAGTCAACATTAACTAAAAAAGTAGATCAACTAGACCTAAAGTTGGAAAAAATTAGCACCCGAATAAGTAAATTAGAAGAGCATTGTGAAACCAAATTTGAAGAAATTGACGAGGAATTAAATGCGAAAGCTGATACTAGAGAACTTGAAGAGCTTCGTGCGTTGGTTAAAAAACTGGAAAGAAGTGCCGAAGAACAGAAAATATCAGAAGTTATGCGAGAATCCTACGACAAACGTTTCAACTTATTGATTCATGGCTTACCGGAAGACCCACTTAACTCTTGGGAAACCCCACTTCAAACCCTTGGGCTCATTCATAAATTCATGAAAGAAGCTCTACTAATAACTGACCCGACAATGATCAACCTAGTAGATTATCATCGCCTACCTCAACGACCAGTATTCAACGGTAAGACTAGACAAAATGGACCAATTATTATAAAATTAACAAATGCAACTGATAAAGGCCGTATTTTCGCTGGACTTGAGAACTTAAAAGCGTACAATGAAGCTAGACGTAAGCTGAATCAGGGGTCAACTTATGTCACAGAACACTTGCCAAAGAAATTTCAAGACGAACTCAAGCTATTGCTTCCCTTTTTCAATGAAGCCAGGAAACGCAACCAAAGAGCTCAGTGGAAACCCGTCAACGGTCATTAAGCGCTGTTTATTGATGGTCATAAAGTCGATCCTCCCCGAATTGATTAAAAAGTATTTAATAATAGTACCCTACTACTTTGAATCTGACTATTGTTTCGTAGTCTTACAATCTATATCATGTATTATGCTTTTTTTTTTTTCCATTTACAAAACAATTTTTTTTTCTCAAATTTTCTATGATGTATTATTATGCTTTGTAGCACTTAACACTGGTATGATATCTGTCTTCTTTGCTGTGTGCTTACGCTTTTTTCTTCTTGTCAGGATTTGTTGAATTGTGTAATAACTTGTAGTTTGTGGAATTCTTAACTTGCGTGTTGCTTGCCTCTTTCGGTTCAATTGTAATTTTGATGTCAAGCCATAAGCTGTGTTGTCACATTGCTTTTGTGCTCATAATGGTGGCAACTTTTAGCTGCGATGCCCCTAGCTGCTCAAGTCAAGCATCCACCACCCTAAATACGGTAGCTATAGATCCTGATAACTTAACTGATGCCATTTTTCAAAATTTTCAACAAAATCTTAAGCCATGTAAATCATTTGACCTTAGCAATCATAAACTTAATTTCGATAACACTTCCACAAACTTAATAATTCATCTTAATATAAGCTCTTTACAAGCCCATTTTGATGAACTAAATGATTTTCTTACTCGTTTTTCAAACCCTCCTTCAATTATCTTTCTTTCTGAAACTCGTATAAATGTCAACTCGTGCATTAACATCAACATTCCTGGTTATACATTTGTACACCTCCCCTCGCCAGCTAAAGCTGGCGGTGTCGGTGCTTATCTCTCAACTGATTTAATATATACTGAAATTGAATCCTTGCATTTACAAGTTCGGGATTGTGAAGATCTTTGGTTTGAGGTTGAATTTCCAGGCAAACAAAATAAGTATATAATTGCGGTAATTTACCGTCACCCCTGCAATAACACAAATGCCTTTTTGGCAGCACTTGACGAAAAAATGCAATTTTTAAATACAAATCTTGCTAAAAAAGCTTTGTTATTCGGTGATATGAATTACGATTTGTCCTTAAAACACCGGTATGTTTCTCCAATTTCTGACTATGTCAATGTATGTGAAAGCAATGCTTTTTTTAACTTAGTATCCATTCCAACTCGTGTTACCCCTAATTCCCAAACTATAATTGATCATATTCTCACTAATGACAGCGAAAGCATCTTAACACCTGGTGTAATTTTGTACAAAATTTTAGACCATAATGCAATATCGTGTAATATAGCCAGCCCGAGATTTAATAACTCCAAAGCCAATTCCTCTTTTACAGTATGTTTCGTAACACTAAGTCAATTAACAGAGAAAATTTCTGCAAAGATCTTGATTCATCTCTGGTCCCGCTGGTCTATGAACTCACACACAGTTCTGTAACGCGTGAATCCCTAGATGATAGCTTTAGCAAGCTTGTTTAAACTTTATCTAAGGTGATCGAAAAGCATGCTCCTTTACAAAAGGCTTCACGAAAGCAAAAGCGTATTATGCAAAAACCTTGGCTGACCAAAGGATTACTGACCTCAATCAAAAATAAGCAAAAATTGCATAAAAATTTTTATATAAACGGCAATAACTTTGAAAAATCTTTTTAAAGCAGATTTAAAAAGCGCCGAAAACATCTTTTAAATTTAGGTAGTCTTGAAAAAGACTGTTTTTGAACCAAACATTTTCGTCTCGCTCTCTTCAGGGTTCAACGCGAGAGTTAATTGAGAAGGAAAAAGGTGGTCTATATATTATCATCAGCTTCATCGAAAAATCTGCAACAAAAAAGGAAAAAAGGGCTCTGATTGGTTGTTAAAAGACAGACGGATTGTGATTGGTCGAATATGGATGAATTTTAGAATCTAACTCAACTATCGGAGAATTTGGAGTGAGTAGACAAATTCCTTTTGACGGCACAGAATAGGTTTCAACGTTTTGATGAAAGTTGCCTCCAGCGCCCCCAAGTGGAAATTTGTTCTCGCTTTGGCTAAAACCGAAAACTGGTCAATATGATAATGAGAGGCGCAATCAGGATGTTGGATTAAGTGTAGACCAATAGCTGAATCACAGTCTAGCTGATTGAGTGGAGTAGCAATTTTGCAGTTACGTTTGGGAAGAACTTTGGTTGGATTTTCTTTATTTCGAATTGATTTTGGAATGTGTTGATTGATTCTATCTTGCAGTCGTAGGGATGTGCGACCCACGTACCGGCAATCACAGCGGCACACGTATTGGTATACGACCATACTTTGATGAGTGATGGGCACAGCATCGTTATAGATTGAAGGCAGAATCTTTCTGGTTTGGAAAATGACACGAGGATCGACGGCTCTAAAACAGTTTTGAACGTTAGATTTTACCTGTTTTTCGAATTTACGAGAAATATTGCCAATCCAGGGTAGTTTTAGATACACAGGGCATTTCTTTGGTCCTTCTTTGGGCAGTAATTAAAAACGGGAAATTTTCTTGGAAATGCTGGAGTTGATTATTGTTTCAGGGTAACCATTATTCTTCAGAATGGAGCGAATGCAGTCCAGTTCTTGTTTAACTTTACCAGGTGAACAGATTACAAGGGCTCGATAAACTAACGTTTCGATTAGGTTCGTTTTGCGCTTGGAAGGTGCAAAAGAATCCCAACGCATGTAGCGACCAGTGAATGTAGATTTTCTGTATACTGATGTTTGAAATTGTATTTCGGATTTGTCAACTTTCACGTCGAGAAAAGAAAAGAGAGTGCTTGATCGGCTTCTTTTTCCATGGTAAATTTCAAAGGTGGGTGTAATGAATTGAGAGCAAGAAAAACTATACTTTTTCAAAGCTGGGTGTAATGAATGTTTTGAAATTCTGTACCACCAAAAAGCTTTTCGTATATTTTCGCCGAAGGTACAATGATTCTCAAATGAAGGAATTGAATAATGTGGTCAAAATTCGTGGCAAAATTAGAGGACTCCATCTTTCCACTAAATTTTTAAAAGAATGCATTTTTAAGCGTGTTTCGCCCAAATTTATCATGAAGCGCATGGAAAAATCCAAATTGAAGTACAGTCCCTCCATTGAGCGCGCTTTTCTTAATGATGAAATATGCAAAAATCAAGCCAAATTGAAAAAGCTAAAATTGAAGCTCTCAGAGATTTGGCCTGCCACCTGTAAATTTCTTTCTTTTTTTGACTGGATTAGATTTTCCCGCTATTTAGCTGACATCGAGAAAACTCAACAAGATCGGATTCAAGCCAAGCATTTCCGCAACCTCAACTGGCTATTGAAACAGCGATTCGGTTCAGTTCCCTCAAATTTTGGTGACAATATCTATAACTTGTCCAGTTATGAACTATCCGACACCGAAAAGTTCGTGTTAGCCTATGGTTTGGATTTCTGCCTTCCTCCTTCCACCATCCATCGTGAAAAGATTTTTGCCGAGTTTGAAGTGTTAATGGGTCAGCTGTTTCACCACACTAGTAAATCCAAAGAAGGTCTTTGTGCTCTTAAAGCAAAGCTCACAGATTTGGCTCATTCTTTTTGTGGCACTCCAATTGACATGTCAAACTTTTACATGCATCGTGAATGCTTTGAAGCTATTAAGTCATTACGTAACAATGCTGACATTGTCTTTACCAAAGCAGACAAGAGCAATACAGTAGTTATTTTAAATAAAACTGATTATTTGACTAAAATGAACGTTATTTTGAATTCGCAGAAATTTCAAGAAATTGGACCTGTTGACACGCATGACAACACAGCGAGGATTGAAGGAAGCATTCAAAGGCGTCTCTTGACCTTGCTGAAAAGTGAAGCGTTGACTAGATCTGTTTATGAAGCTATTCGGCCCTCTGGTTCACAAAGACCCAGACTGTATGGACTACCTAAAACGCACAAAGATGGTGTTCCCCTCCGACCCATCCTATCCATGATTGGCTCTGCTCAGCATGAACTGGCTAAATTTCTTTCGGCGACCCTTCAACCAGTTCACGATCTATTTTCCAGCAATTGCACCAAAGATTCTTTTTCTTTTGCTCAAAAAATGCAGCAGCTTACTTTTGACCCAGATGATTGCTTTCTCTGTTCCTTCGACATCTCAAGTTTGTTCACTAATGTACCTTTGGCTGAAACTATTCAAATTTGTGCTGACACCCTCTATGATGGCGATCTTTCACCTCCGCAGTCTTCCAAAGAAATTTTTATTGAGCTGATGAACATCGCTACTACCTCTGCTGAGTTCAGCTTTAATAACGTTATGTATAAGCAAATTGATGGTGTTGCAATGGGTAGTCCACTCGGGCCTGCACTAGCCAATATCTTCGTTGGCTACCATGAAAATAAGTTGTTTTAAACTATAAACGAGCCCTTTTTCTATACTAGATACGTTGACGATACTTTTTCTATTTTTAGAACAGAAGCGGATGCAGACCAGTTCTTTCTTGCTCTCAATTCATTACACCCAGCTTTGAAATTTACCATGGAAAAAGAAGCCGATCAAGCACTCTCTTTTCTTTTCTCGACGTGAAAGTTGACAAATCCGAAATACAATTTCAAACATCAGTATACAGAAAATCTACATTCACTGGTCGCTACATGCGTTGGGATTCTTTTGCACCTTCCAAGCGCAAAACGAACCTAATCGAAACGTTAGTTTATCGAGCCCTTGTAATCTGTTCACCTGGTAAAGTTAAACAAGAACTGGACTGCATTCGCTCCATTCTGAAGAATAATGGTTACCCTGAAACAATAATCAACTCCAGCATTTCCAAGAAAATTTCCCGTTTTTAATTACTGCCCAAAGAAGGACCAAAGAAATGCCCTGTGTATCTAAAACTACCCTGGATTGGCAATATTTCTCGTAAATTCGAAAAACAGGTAAAATCTAACGTTCAAAACTGTTTTAGAGCCGTCGATCCTCGTGTCATTTTCCAAACCAGAAAGATTCTGCCTTCAATCTATAACGATGCTGTGCCCATCACTCATCAAAGTATGGTCGTATACCAATACGTGTGCCGCTGTGATTGCCGGTACGTGGGTCGCACATCCCTACGACTGCAAGATAGAATCAATCAACACATTCCAAAATCAATTCGAAATAAAGAAAATCCAACCAAAGTTCTTCCCAAACGTAACTGCAAAATTGCTACTCCACTCAATCAGCTAGACTGTGATTCAGCTATTGGTCTACACTTAATCCAACATCCTGATTGCGCCTCTCATTATCATATTGACCAGTTTTCGGTTTTAGCCAAAGCGAGAACAAATTTCCACTTGGGGGCGCTGGAGGCAACTTTCATCAAAACGTTGAAACCTATTCTGTGCCGTCAAAAGGAATTTGTCTACTCACTCCAAATTCTCCGATAGTTGAGTTAGATTCTAAAATTCATCCATATTCGACCAATCACAATCCGTCTGTCTTTTAACAACCAATCAGAGCCCTTTTTTCCTTTTTTGTTGCAGATTTTTCGATGAAGCTGATGATAATATATAGACCACCTTTTTCCTTCTCAATTAACTCTCGCGTTGAACCCTGAAGAGAGCGAGACGAAAATGTTTGGTTCAAAAACAGTCTTTTTCAAGACTACCTAAATTTAAAAGATGTTTTCGGCGCTTTTTAAATCTGTTTTGAAATTCTGTACCACCAAAAAGCTTTTCGAAAAATCTTTTTATAAACAGTATGCTAATAAATTAAAAAGAGTGATAAATTTTTCAAAAAAATTGAGTTATAATGAGACCATTTCTAAGCGCAAAGATAATCCCAAAGAATTATGGAAATTCATTAACTCGTTATTGCCATCCAAAAACTGTTCCACTTTTCCCTCAACACTTAACACTGATAATTCCACTTTAAACACTCCTAACGAAATTACTCATTACTTTAATGAATATTTTACACAGATTGGGCAATCAATTGCAGAAAGCGTCCCGCAAACAGGTAAATATGAATTTAAGAATTATCTTTCAAAATCTGTACCTCAAACCATAGCTTTGCACAATCCCGAACCTATCGAAGTTTATATTATAATTAACTCTTTAAACTTGCACAAAGCTAGTGGACATGATGATATACCCTCTTTCTTCTTGCGCCTAGGAAACGAAGTGTTATCTCCCGTTCTGTCTGTATATTTTGGCCTGGCCTTTGATATTGGCCTTTTTCCTCAAATTTTCAAAACCGCGAAAGTCATACCAATTTTTAAATCTGGGAGTAAACAAAAAGCCAACAACTATCGACCCATTTCTCTACTTCCGTGCCTATCTAAAGTCCAAGAAAAACTGATAAAAACCAGACTTGTAAATTTTTTCAAAAATAATAAAGTTTTCTACGAGTATCAATATGGTTTTAGAGAAAACCATAGTGTCGTTCATGCCCTCCTTGACGTAACAACTACCTCGTATGATGCGATCCAGAATAAAAATTTTACTGCTCTTCTGTTAATGGACCTTCGAAAAGCGTTTGATACCGTTTCTCATGAAATTCTGCTAAAAAAATTATCTCATTACGGCATCAGAGGGCGAGCATATGACTTTATCGAAAGTTATCTAAATTCACGTACCCAATTCGTTTCTATTAATAACTGTCAGTCCCAAACAAAACCCATAAATATAGGTGTACCACAGGGTTCTATATTAGGCCCCCTTCTGTTTCTTATTTATATAAATGATCTCCACAATGCCGTAACCAAACCTCGTCTTTTTGCGGATGACACTTGTCTTGTCTTGAGCAATCCTTCTCTAACTGCTTTAGAAACAAACTGCAATTTGGAACTAAAGAAGTTACAAAATTGGTGTAATGCGAACAAACTTCAAATTAATCCGAAAAAATCTGCTTTCATTTTAATTCCCCCAAAATTAAATACCTTATATCCCGAAATCAAACTTTCCTATGGTGATTCTACAATAACCGGTCTAGACTCTATTAAGTATCTAGGAGTATTTTTAGACAAGAAACTTGAATTCAAGATACACATTGAAAATATGATCTCAAAACTTTCTAAATCTATAGGAATCTTGAGCAAGCTTCGTTATGTTCTTCCGTCTTCTACTCTGCATCTCCTTTACTTTTCTCTTGTACATTCCCACTTACTTTACGGTCTCCCGCTTTGGGGTAGCACATTCTCTTCTTACCTTGCTAAACTACAACGACTTCAAAATAAAGCAATCAGAATCATCTCAAACTCATTTTCTTCTTCTATCACGCCGCAATTTCATAAACTTGGCATTTTGAAAATACACGATTTGCATACGTATGAAATTTTTAAATTAATGCACCAACACTTGAAGCAATTACTTCCTTCTGGTCTCCTTTCCTGTTTTAACTGCCTTACAGCGATACACGATCGACATACTCGATCAAAAACGCAAAATAATCTCTATCTCCCTAAATACAGCACAAACCGTTGTCAAAAATCTTTCAAGTTTCAAGGGGCTAAGGTTTGGAATTCTCTCTCGTCAGAACTAAAAACTCTATCCTATTCGCGATTTAAAACACTTCTAAAAAACAAATTTTTAGAAAGTTACCGTTAAATATATATTTACAATTTTGCAGCACAATTAAGAGATTGCTTCTAATCTCAATGAACTACGGAAATCTTACTAACTGAAATTACTGCAGTATAATCCCAGGGTGGCTGCTTGACTTGTAGACCTTAATCGGTTCTTCGCAGTCTCCTTGTTGATGTAAAAAATTTTTTTTCTCGTTAATATTGAACTTTTTTACTTGTCCCTTGTGTTGCCCTAAAGGCGGCTGCACACAGGCAAGCGCATGCGTCTGCGATGGGAAACCCCCAAAGTTCAAGCGACCAGCGTCTACGATTCTAGCGGCAAAATCAAGCACCTATGCTCACAGCGCGCGAACGCGTGCGTTGCGATCGCTGCGACCTGCTGCGACTGTTGCGATAGCAACGGCAAGCATTTCATTGCTCGGCCGTGTCGAATTGATTGCTATTACCTTAGGAAGCATGAACTTGGATTCGTATTCTTCAACAACCATTGTGTCATGCGCCAGGCTAAGCAGTGACTAAACAGGCGGCTTCGGTAGCTACCTGAGTAGGTTACGAAGTTGTAGGTCTACCACCGATTTAATGACATTGCTATCTCTCAGCCTGTCCTGTTTAAAATGCATAAATTTTATCTGCGCTTTGCGCAAGCCAACAATATTCTGGATGAAAGGCTGCAGAGTGTTTTGCCTTCCACATTGGTGTTGTTGCATCATGCATGCAGAAATGATGTTCCACCAAAAGCCACCCCAAAAATTGAATATTTTCCAAAATTGGAGCAAAATCTATTGAAACCTGGTAGGCCCACTTCTAAAAGTTGTATACCGGTTGGCAAATTTTCAAAATTGCATTTTGGCTAGCTTTGCTCAGTTTTCCTGAAGCACTTTTAATGCCCTTTTCACTGAAACCTATGGCAATAATTGCTACATGCGAATGGCTTAAATTCAGTTTTACCATTGTTTTCAATCTGTTGTATCTTTTTACTGAAAGAAAGAGTCATTTCTTGAATAGTCTGTCGGAATTCAAGAGGGAAACGGCAAAGAAAAGCTTTTGTCGCTTCATGCTGTTGGCGGATCACGTAGTTAGAACTCTACAGCACATGATTTGCTTAGGTAAAAAATTCAAATGCATCAAGCCTCGACCACACGATCAAATCATGAAAGCGATGCAGTACGGAAGCTGAAAGTTATCGTAACTTAAAGTTTCACCGTCAGCATTTACCGGTACTACAAGTAGATACGATAAAAGATGCAGAATTATTGCTCTTCCAGCTTAAAAAAAACACTCCATTCGTGACAAACGAAATAAATTAAATTTACAGCAAAGAATTTTAAGCACTTAATTAGTTTGGCAAAAAGCTACAAACACAAAAGCCACAATGTGAAACTTTGGGAAAAATTTGCTCATACATAGGCTGTGGGTAATATGTAGGCTTATCTGGAAGCGCTTAAACTCGGTGAAAAGATCGCACAGAAAAGCACCCTCGAGCGGTCCCAAAGGAAGCCACTGGGACTATCGTCTCCCATAGAACGTTTGCACTTGGACGATATTACCTGCATAAGGTTGGTAAAAAAGTAGGCAGTGGTAAACGTGTTATTTTCTCTCTAAAGTTTAATACACACAGTATGCAATCACCTGAAAAGAAGAAAATCAAATATCTAGATTCAAGAATAACATATTTTACCAGCTCCCTTTGAGTAAAGCTTTGTTAGGGGTTAGGAACTTGATCCCACTTATTTTACAACTACAGTAAGTGCACTACATTTTGTGCTAACTTCTATCATCCGTGTGCAACAAAACTAAAATAGAAAATCAAGGCTCTCTCCCAACTGAACAAAATGCTAGGATCCGTCAGTATAGTGATCAGTGCAAGAACTTTGAAAAGAAACGAAAAGTGATCAATTCAAAAACAGTTGGTAAGAAACAAATTAGGCAACGTGGATTTGAATTGTTCTTCACGGCGACTGTTCAGAGTTTAGAGTAATAACTTGTATATCCGAAAAAAGATGGTTGGAAACGTCTCTCATGAGCATTTTAGCAACGTGATAAGGTTTATTTCGAAGTTGGGAAGCCACAAATTTTCCAAAATCGTCGAATTCGTCTCCTTCGTTTTTACATATTGTCGCCAAGCTTTGCCGGCTTTCTTTGAGAAAATTGAACATTTCATTCTGAAAAATAGTCAAGTTCAAGTGCGGTGAACTTTTCAAGTTCCATGAAATTGCTAAATGTAACAAGATCACGCAAAATCTTCCTGCGAATGTCCAAAGCAACGGCTTGGCATGAAAACATGATCTCTAATGCCTGATGGAGCCGTTTTCAATGTGCGTGGACGCGGCAATATAGTCTACTACAATTATATGGATTAGTCGGCAAGTGGCATCAGTTGGCAATCTGACAAGACATAGGCCTAATTGTAAACATGCTGGTAGATCGGCTGTGTTCGAAAAATGCGAAGCATAAAACTAATCTTATGAACTAAAAACTCAAAAATCAGTTTGGATTGCTCAAAAAGCGTGTGCAGAAATTCAAACGCAAATGATCTATTTGCCTTGCATTTGCAACAGGTCACAAATAGATCAAATGAAACGAAAGCCTTCATACAGATTTGACTTCTCGTAGGATCTCGGTCAAATCACACTTCCCAACGCGCAGCAAACGTACGTAAATTCTTTCGTGACGGGAATGTATTGGGTCACAAAGCACGAAATCATAAAACCGCCAAATCGCCCAACTCAAGGTGTGCGGTCTACGTCAAGTCGCTTGAAAAACATTATTAGACCTTTGTATCACGTACTTCAACTGGTGTGTTTTCTTTTCGTTTCCGCTTTTTCGGATTTAGGTCAGCTGGGGAAGGTTCACCAAAGATAGCTGACGTACTAGGCCCTTCATCAGGTTGAAGTTCTAAAACAAATAAATAATTTTTGTAGTGTGATTCATACCCTCGACAACGGTTATCTTTATGTTGTACTACAAGTTGCTATTGTGTCCAGCAAAAAGCTGTGGATGGAAAATCAAACAAAATGAGAATAGGACTATATTTCAATCCTTGATTGCCATTATTTATATAGCTCAAGCTCAAAACTGTATGCATTCTATATTGTATAGCCATATCAAAATCAGAAGATTTTATTTTGTCCTCATTCAAATGATAAAAACACAGCTACGTATGAGCATGTCAAAAAATATAACACATGAGCCACAGGAAACCGTGAAGGGACGCAAAGTCGTCTAGTCAAACGGTCACTTTGTTACACGTATAGCAAAAGAGCAGTTTGCTCGAATAATCAGTTGAGACAACGAAATCGGGTCAGATGAAGAGTCATACTGGTATGTAAAAAAAAGTACATAAAGTAACCCTATAGTAAAGCGGCTGCAAAATGTTGACATAGGCTTATAATTAAAACACGAATTAAAGACCATACTCTTCCAGGAAAGCACAGTATAATCTTTTTACAGTAATCGCGCCAAATAACATAAAAAGAGAACAAAATACACATTTTTTGACCAACATGTAAGGCCTACTGTAAATTTTTTGTTCACATTCATCATGCATCTCATTACCTGATGTTTGCACTCCTGCTGGGGAAGGCAGTGGTTGACTTTCTTGTGTTTCAGATTCGTCTGCAACAGAAAGCTGTGGACTAGGGGGAGGCGGAGACCCAAAGTTATCCACCGAGCTAAAATTAATGGCAATCTAACTTTCAAATCAATTTTTTAACAAAAAAGCAAAGGAATCGCCATAGAACACTAAAAGTTTAAGCAAAGAAAAAAGACGTGAGTAATAGTATGAGAAAATCGAGCATATGAACACTGTTGAGTGTTCACAAATTAAAAACCTGCAGGTTATAAAAATGCCAAACGAATAAAACGCCTCACAGCTAAGTTTATCTGGTAAAATCAAACGACGCGCTCTAAACCCAGCTTTTAAACAATTTCATAGAACACACAGGCAGTCGAAAAATACCTTCGGTGTTTGACGTAAGAAGCCAAAAAAGATAGATGAGTGTAATATGGCCACTTTTCCGGCGCTGAAACGCCAGAACCGCTTGGTGTTGCCAGTTTTTTTTTATGTTTTTTCCCGTAGAGCGTTCTCAATGTTCGCCATCGCTTTTGGCAGAAATCTACTGCACACAATAAAATGAACTGTGAGTGCATAGGTCATATTGTCAATTATGCGACATAAACCCATTACGAATAATAATGCATCATAATCTTTGAACAAGCTATGACTGTTAACTGAATAGAGACCACGATTAATCGGCAATGTTGTTGCTTTGTCAACATCTTTAGTATTATAACGTACGAATTTTTCAAGCAGCAACTAGTTTGGATAAAAAGAATAGCGTAGGCCTGCTAAAAAGCAAAG
Source organism: Trididemnum miniatum (assembly GCA_964006365.1). Classification (NCBI taxonomy): domain Eukaryota; kingdom Metazoa; phylum Chordata; class Ascidiacea; order Aplousobranchia; family Didemnidae; genus Trididemnum; species Trididemnum miniatum. The sequence goes on from OZ023242.1 coordinate 6,124,717, forward strand.
ATACGGAAACAACTGAAATAAAACTTACATACCAGTAGTGTTGAGTTGCGACGCGATGACACGCCAACGATTTTCAACTGCTTGTCTGTTTTTGTGTTCTGGGTGAAAATGATTATAAATTATTTGGTGGTTTGAGACAAGATCAATTAAAGATACGTTAAAATCATCAACGCTTGAACTGCTTTCCGCAGAATCCATTCCACAGTGATTATATTGCGAAACTCGTCTAAGTTAAAGTTTTTAACAGTAAATAATTAGCAGAATACTGAGCCTGCAATGAAAATGTAAATAGCAAAATTACAGCAACAATATAACCGAAATGTGAGGGCTCAGCAAATTCAAACCAAAAATGCTAATTCCTTTCTCCTGCTTAATCAGAACTAAACTTGTCCAAACATCAAAGAAAAAAAAGAGTAAGCAAAATAATAGCGCATAGTTTTTATCGCATCTGCTGTATTCATTTCCAATAGATCGAAATTAGCACATTTAATGTTCTTATCAACGCCAGGTGCGAAACACCGTGAAGTTAAAATCAAAAGCAAAATTCAGCAAATTCTCACTTTACGAGCAAAGTTCAATGAAAAGAAGTGATAACGTTTGATAGTCCCATAACAATAGCGCAGTCATGTAAACTTAATGGTTAAAACCTATTCCACTGCCATGGCACAGCCCCTTTATTTAAAAAGTACAATTTCAACTAATCTCGGAAAAAGCCAGCGTTTTGACTGTAGAAGTTTGACCCGAAGCGTCTCAAATTGGTTAGATTTAGGGATGACGTAACTGATTTGCGCCAAGTTCCATTTGTGATGTTGCCAGTAGTGGGGTCACTTTTGTCTCCGGAAACAAACTGAATAGGAGCATCAGAATATGAATCTTCTAAAAGGTTGTGCAATACAACGCAGGCCTGGACGATGAGTTGAGCAGTATCAGGATCGCAGTTAATCATTTTACAGAAAATTTGCCAACGTACTGCAAGTATTCCAAACGCATTCTCCACAACCCTTCTCCCACGACTTAGCCTGTAATTGAAGATCTGCTGGTGCTCATCCAGAAAACGGCCAGGGTATGGCTTTATCATGCCAACTTTTAAAGGAAAAGCGTCATCAGCCGCAAAATAATAAGGAATGCGTATATCTGAACCGGGTAAGATAGTTGGAGGGGGTATTTGCAAGGATGCATTGTCAAATTTTTTTTTCCTATTGAGGAATTACTAAAAATACCTCCATCGCTGTGACGTCCAGAATCTCCGATGTCCACCAGGACAAAACGATATCGGGCGTCGCAAATAGCCAGCAAGACTAATGAGAAATACCCCTTGTAGTTGAAAAATCCGCTGCCGCTGTTTGGAGGAGCTTTAATTCGGATATGCTTTCCATCAATGGCACCGATGCAATTACTGCATTGCCAGAGATTTTGAAAATCGCTCGCAATACTTAACCACCTTTCAGCCGTAGGTGGTTGCAACACTAGAGGTTGCAAAGTATCCCACAAGGCTTGACAGCATTCTTTTAGTATTGCACTTACAGTGCTGTGGCCCAGTCGAAACGAAAAGGAGAGGTGGATCTGGGATGCTCCAGTTGCAAGGTATCTGTAACAAGATAACGTTTTCATGCCTATTCTGTTAGCTATTTTACGTACTCTATATCTGCACAGTGGACATGCAGTATAACATGTCCCGTAGGTAATAGAGTTAAATGTGTGTTTAAGTAGCAACCAAAACTATCTACAAAGCATACGGACCGGACCAATTTAAGAGCACATTGAAAAAAAGCTTAAATTATACAGCACGAACCTTAAGGTAACAATTAAGCGTTGTTTAGGTGAGATGGCCTTCCTCCAATTTGAGTCGCCTTTTTTAATTTTTGGCTCCAACATGGCGAGCAACCAGAAAAATTTTTCTTTGCTCATCCGAAAGTATTGTATACATTTTTCCGGATCTCCCTCAAGGATTGCATCCGCTAAAATAAACTCGGAATTCGAATTCCTTTCTTTCAACATAGGGTGAACCCACATGCTTCTATATAACGAAAAAGAAAAGTAAACAATAGAAGCAATAGTTGCAAGAGAAAGCGTTAAACATAAGTGATGAGGCATAGGTGCATTTCTTGTTTGAAAATAGTAGCTTGTAGCAGATTGGATCAGGATCTGGCATCCAAAGAGCAGCAAACGTGACGGCAGCTATAGTCCCTTTGATAGTGTGAAAATATTTTTTTGCTAACATCTTAAAATCATTTTTAGAAAAATCACAAAAATGTTTTTCAAAAGTTTTTTCACAAACACATTTTATAAAATTTTTTTACAAAAGTATTTTTACAACAATCAAGAGTTACTAGCTTTTGTCAGGAGTCCACCCCTACAGAAATCGTTGCCGTTTGTCGAGGATCATAGCGAAGTCAATCACAGGGTTCCAATATAAACCTACGTCTTCGCCACAAGAATTGATCAAAATGGTACCATAAACAGCACTGGTATGTTATGATGCTGCTAGTTACCCTAGTGCTGCCTTAAAAAAAAAAGACTGCCGCATACCTAAACCTAGATAGGCCTACTGTATTTCCAAACTCAAGCTACAGTTTCATCTTACCGTTTGGGCTTTAAAATCGCTTGATAGAGTAAATACGACTCCACGACTACAGTACTTAACATCAGAGTTTTTCTCTTAATAATTTGCTTTTGAATACTCATCTTGGTACACTATTTACAAAACTGAAACAGCAACAAAATAAGCTAATTTGCTAAACCTATCTAGTTTAAAGCCAACAAATTTACCACAGTTTATGACAAAAGTGCTCAACTGTAAAGGAGCTGAATCAATAACAAAGGGAAACTGAGTTCAGCTAAAGCAAATGTACAAATTGCTCTAGCTGAACTCAGTTATCGAGCACTCTTTGAAACACTGATTCCCATTGTTATAGTGTAAAGCCTAGATAACACACTTTGAACCAGCCAAAAACTACCTACAGGCCTAGGCTTGTTTGAAGCCTGGGTAACTCCTTTCAAAAACTACCTAACAGGCTTGTTTGAATCCTAGATAACATACTTCTAACCTGTCAAACACTACTTACTGGCCTAGGTTGCTTGAAGCGTAGATAACATACTTTTAACCTGTCAAAAACTACCTACAGGCCTAGGCTTGTTCAAAGCCTAGATAACATACTTTTTAACCTGTCAAAAACTACCTACAGGCCTAGGCTTGTTTGAAGCCTGGGTAACTCCTTTCAAAAACTACCTACAGGCTTGTTTGAAGCCTAGATAACATACTTCTAACCTGTCAAACACTACTTACTGGCCTAGGTTGCTTGAAGCGTAGATAACATACTTTTAACCTGTCAAAAACTACCTACAGGCCTAGGCTTGTTCAAAGCCTAGATAACATACTTTTTAACCTGTCAAAAACTACCTACAGACCTAGCATTCTCTGCTAAAAGCTAACACGAAACATGATTAGACATAAAACTGAACATAACTTTGGTTTCTACTGCAAATACGACCTATAGTCTACGGTACCAGCAGTATTCACTACCTAGCTAGCTTGCGATTCCTGCGACAAAGTTTCTACTTTGTCGCAAGCATCGTAGAACCCACTTCTTTTCACGGGCGATGACCGCACTCGCTTCAGTCGCATTCTGTGTGCATAGTTAGCGCGATTTGTCGCTGGAATCGCATCGCACGAGTCGTACGATTTTTGCGTGAGAAAATCGCAGCTGTGTGCATTGGCAGTCGCAGGAGTTGACGCAAACGTGATCGCAATGGTCGTGGCGCATCGCAACGAGCTGTGTGTGCAGCCGCCTTAACTTGTGTTTGTTTTCTTTTAAGACATCAACTAAATAAATTGCTACTGACTGACTGATGTTTGGTACGATAATGCTTCTTAAAACGAAAATTAAAAAAAAAAAAAAGAAAACCGAAAGCACTTTTTAAAAATGTGCGGTTCGATTGTGATTTCTACAAGCATCAATAATTGCTGTAGATTTGCAGCTTTTCAGCACATTATTGGCAAGTTATGTTTTGATGTAATTGCACATGCACCAGAAAAATTTCGCTAAGTATTATTATTCCTCCAAACCTCAGGCAGTAATTGAGCCTACCTATTTATGACTTTACGTTTTTTGTGTGTGTCAATAACGCAGGATTAAGGTTTAACTGACACATTCAGGGTCATTACAACTCGCGTAGTTCAAATGAATACTTTAGTAAACTTTTCAAATGAGATGAACATTGCAAGCTAACAATCTGCACGGTGAAAATAACCACGATTCGTCAATGTTACAAATAAGTCAAAGTAAAAAAAAATCAAATCTTCGTTATACCCGAGGTATTACGCCGAAGCGTGTAACGAGTGGCAATCTCCGTAGCCTGGCGCCTGAGCTTCACAGCCCTAAAGAAACGTCACAGCGATAGCGAGTCGTTGGTGACATTGCGTCCTATTTGACTGGGTCAGGAATCGAACCCCAGACCTACCGCACCAATGGCGTGCGTTTTGCAACTGAGCTCACGAGCCGGTCTTGATTGTTTATCATAGTCACAATTGATCACATTAACGTTGAATTTGGTTGCTAGATGCGAGAACTTGACCTTGGAAATAACACGTTTGGTGAAGATGGTGCGATATGTTTGGCAACCTGTGTACACAAAATCGAAACACTGAAGGTCTGGAAGTGCGATATCGGATCAAGAGGCATCGAAGCTCTGGCTCAGAGCATCAGTGAAATGAACCATCAGGTGAAAATATTAAACAATGTGAAATTGATGGTATTTTTGCATGATCAATTAAAATGTATAAAAATATAGATTAACGCAGAAAAGTGTGAAGGTGGGTCTACCGATGCGCGACAACGCGACAGGAGACAACTTTTTATCCCATTTTGTTCGTTTATTTTACTGTTTAGCGATCACGTAAAAACCTTTTACATTCACTTACATTATGATTGCCTTCGCGTTGTCGCTTGTCGCGTTTTTGTAAACGCACCGTTCGTGTACAAGGCTCCATGAAATTGTGTTTAGAACATTGATGTGCGTTTTACATGGCTAGCGACAACGCGACGATCGGTTTGCGACTGGACGACAATGAGTATTATGTAACGGTAGCAGAATTTCGTTCACTTTCTGGTGTTGTAAGTGAACGAAGAAACAAACCAACCAAGGAGCGACAAAATGGTCTCGTGCAGCGAATTGAGTTGCCGCTGCACGGACACGCATCGGTAAACGCTCCTCAAAATCCAAAACTATTTTCACGATTAACAATTAATCGACTTGATTAATTGATGGCGTGAAAAAATTGAACAAGCAAAAAGCGCCGAAGTTTTATTATACTGTAATAATTTGATTATTGCAGAGCCGTTGAGAGCCATGCCAGGGCCCGGTACCAAAACTAAATCCGGGCCCCCCGCAAAGTGACAAACATATAAAACAGATGATTGGCCAGAATAGGCACTTCGTTATACTGCAAGGATGGCGAACATTTTTAAGTGGTGGGTCAAATTTAAGGTCGTAACCCGATAAAACGTGAGTCACGGATGTAATAATATCAACGAGGGGCTTGAACCAGGGGCGAATTAAGGGACCGCGGGGCCCTGGGCAGTAAATTATTATGGCCAATTTTCCGCCCAAACTTGGGTGAAAAGCAAAAAATCGTTCATCACGTTTCCAGATGTCCAATTTTCCGCCCAAAATCGGATGAAGAGCGAAAAACAGGTCCTCACGTTTGCGGGCCGTAAAATGTTCCAAACTTCAAGTGGCTCATTGAAATGCGCCAATGGGTCACTTAATGACCCGCCGGTCAGTGGTTCGCCATCCCTGTTATACTGTATATCGAAATCGGTTAACATCCAGAAAATGGCCAATAAAACTCTCCACTAGGTGGTGCTTACTGTTTAGCCATCCTAGTTGAAATATAAGCTTACCATTTAGCTACTGGTAACTTTCAGCACAACAATATATTTTATACCTATAAAGACCACTGTTGATCTGCAAAAATATCGGACTATATCCACGCGCGTCACGCAACCAAAAAAATTGGAGAGGCCCGAGTATTAAGTTAAGCAGATACACTGATCGCAACCTTTGTAAAGCCGTATTTAGCATTGAGTAACATCACGAAACAGGAGAAACTGGGGAACGATACCAAAATATGTCGTGACACTTCAAATTTTAGGATAACAAATCAAAACGCATTTCGATGCCCCCAGCACTCCACCGGCCTCTTAATTTTAGAGGTTATGCGCAATCAGTGGGTCCCTCACGATTTAGCGAAAGTGGCATAGTTCTAGGTTTGAGGGGCAAAGCCCGCAGCTGCCAAATGTTAAAGGGGTCGTATAAGAATCACATAAGAATTGTAGAATATAGTACAAGAATAAAAATATTAGCTTATTATATAGCCTACTATAAAAATTGTCGTGTCGAAAAGAGCGGTTTGGATAAAAACGAAATGGCACTGGCTAATTTTTTATATTTTTTCAATTATAAAAACAAAAATAACAAATCTCAAAAAACTTGGGGGCTCTTGGCCCCAATGGCACGACGCCTTTGCTCTGACTATAACTGATTAAATCATAGTGGTACCGGACTACCGGTAGGGGCCTATTAGGTTAATTATTCCGATTAAGAGTAAACGAGTGTTTTTGCACCGGCTAGTTTGATAAAAATTATTTCCTCTTTGAGGCCTTTTTTTACCCCCATTCTGATATCGATATGACCAGTAGAGTACGCAGGGCGGCTCCTATGCGCGTGCCCCCCTCAGGACTTGTTTGATGCATATTAGTACAAGTTAAGAGGTGTGGTTAATGGTTATGTTAAGAAAGCAGTAACACATCTACACGTAACAGCTGCGACTCTCTAGTATACCACACCGCGTTATTACGTAGAAATACATTGAAAACGTTTTTTGGTTTGTAGGCGCTACTTTAGCTGTGGCGCTGATTGGGGGAAGGGGTAGTACTAGTATGTCCGTCTTGGGTTTCTCCGAACCCGAAAACCCGGGTTTTGGAATAATATTTGAAACCCAAAACCCGGGTATTTTTTGATGCGAAACCCGGGTTTCACTATGTAGTAATGTAGTAACTTAAGAATATTACAATGCTGACGTAAAAGCAGCATTTTGAAATATGTGTAATTGTAAGTGACAAAGGGTATTGTCTGAAGAGCCAGGACTGCAAATTGAAGAAGACAAGAGTGTTGGAGCGCAAGTTATTAACAAAGGGATACAGTTGTTTGAAACTGCGAAAAAGAGACCGAAGAATTTACAGAAAATTTATCGTTTTCTCCTCACAAATAGACCAACTTTAGAACCAGAGCGGGCATTTTCTGCTATGGGACTTTCTGTTCCCAAGATTAGAAACAAGCCAATTGATGACAGTTTGAACGCCATGGTTGTAATGGGCCAATTTTATGAAAAATTAAAAATACCAATCCATTTCGTGATATTATTTTGTAATGTTACGTTATTTTACACCTGTTCCGCTAAGTAATAAACTTAGTTTGAATGCGTTTTGTGATTGTTGTTAATGCGTTAAATCAGGGGTTCCTAACCTTTTGTGTCTTGTTTACCCCTTGCCGAATGAAAAAAGAATGAATTGCCCCCAGTGTACTGCTACTGTTTTTTCAATACTGAAAACTAAAGTTTTCTTTAGTCTTTAATTTAGAAAATTTACCCCCAGGGGGTAAAGAATTTTAAAAGGGAGTAAAGAGTTTAATTTAAAAAATTAGGGGGTGAAGAATTTAATTTAAAAAAGTTACCCCCAGGGGGTAAATTTACCCCAGGTTACGAACCCCTGTGTTAAACAAAGCAAAAGCACAAACTGCATTTTTTTGCTACGTATTTAAATGAAAAGCATCAATTTTTTGGAGCAGATAAAACCCGGGTTTTGAAAACGCAAAACCCGGTCAACCCGAAACCCGAGTTTTGAAATACAGACCCGAATTGAACACACTAGGTAGTACGCTAGCTAACTGTGAGTGAGTGGTATTACCAGTAGTAGGTGGCGAGGCGGGTATGTAACCACGGGGGGGCTATTGGGGAATAAGCCCCTCCGGAATTCATTTTAGCCCCCCAAAAACTATTTATGTGGAAATGATGACGATATATTAACCCAATAGTTTATACTTTTGTTTCAAGTTATCTGCTTCAATCGATATTAAGTTTGAGTATTGAGACTACAGTAATTTTTGGTTCGCATCTTGATACTAAAAGCAGAAGGGTTACAATTTTCACCTTTACGCAGACTGATGTCTAAGTGTTGTGCAATTGTACATAAACGCAGTTACCAAAATTTGCATTATGAAAACACAACCGCTGGTTATATGCAACCGCAATATTATTGGATACTACGCTGTTCAACTTTGCTGTAAGACACGTTATGTTCATTTTTGTTGTCGTTTTCCCCTTATCTGCTTAAAAAATTTTACTTCTCTTTATCATTTTGTTTCTACGTAAGATTATTGTGAGTTTCGATAGTATTACCAGTACATCAGTGCAAATTTATTACTTTGCATTTTTCGTTTTCGCGTGCAAGTTCTTTTTTTTCTGCGCAAACTTTTTATGTGACTAAAATTGATCTGTTCAGGTTTGGAAAGCAATGACAATAAAAATATCGGAAAAAATTTTGATTGATTTTTTAACCCCCCCAAACTGTAAAGGCTGGCTTTGTCCCCGGGCGAGGGGTGACTTTGTGTGTCTTCAACCAGTCAAAAGTTGCCCTTTCAAACCTTTTACGAATTTTTTTACGCGCGGCACTTCCAAAATTTGGGGCCTCCCAAAAATTCCGGGCCCGGTACCAAAGGTGCCCCCTGGACCCCTCTTGCAACGGCCCTGAATTATTTTTGTTAATCAAGCTGAACCTCACCGTCTCACTCACTGTTAAATTTCTTTTTAAGCCGTTTGAGATTTATTATAAGTTTATAACTGACTGTGCTTAATTTGATTTCATTTCAATTTAATATAAAAAAGATAACTTTTTGTTTTGTCACATTTTTTGACTTCATCTATATAATTTTTACGAGCGTCGCCTCGTTGTTGCCGAATAGTTTTTATGGTTATTTGTTTCATGGTTTTTCTTATTCCTAATCAAAATATGACGCATGCAAGACAGTACGCAGGCACAAAACTTTGCATTAAGATTCTCGCAATTATTGTCTTTAATTGAACCGAACAGTGTCCAAGCACACAGAATGTGTTAAAAACTAAACAACGTTTCACAAACATCGAGACGCCAGAAGGGATTTATTGAAGCCATTTCTAAGCCATATGACTCAGTTTCAGATTGCGAGCTATTATCAAACATTATAAGTTTTTGCTCTGGAGTCCGTTAATTGATTAGAAATAAATTTATCACTAAGAAATACGAAAGAAAAAGTACAAAGCGGCAAACTCGTGCTTCCGACTCGGACCAAATTTTAAAACTGGTGTTTCATGTACCTGAGAAAACAACAGGGGTTTTATTTTGGGTTTGAGTGAAAGTAATTTTGCTTAAAAGTAACTTGGAAACCACCACTGCTTTTTTGCATTTTGGTTTTTTTTGGTGGTCAAAACTTCATTGCCAATTTAGTTCTGAAAAAATATTTTAGGCTACCAATGGAACGGAAAAATGTTATAGTATGCAAAATTAAAAAAAAAAATATCTGCCCCACTAAGCGAAACATGTTTTCGTCATGTTTCGAAACAAAACAAGCGTTTCTGAAGCCAAAACTTTCATTCAAAAGTCGTTTCGAAAACTTCCCAGCAAAGTGTCACCGAATTAAAAAAGTTTTTTAATCTTCCGAAAAAATGTTTTGAAAAACTTTTCGAAAACGACTTTGCTGAAACTCGTAATAGAACTGAAAACCCGACCGCTCCAAGGTTTAATCGCAATTTTGATTTGAGCGCGCCGCATGCGACCAGTAAAGCAATAATTGCAGTGTAGACACGTCGCTTGGCTTGATTGCACTAAGTATAAATTACCAAACTGGGCAGGTAATCGTATTACTTCACATTTTACGAAACTATTGCACGCAGTTCAATATAAAAAAAATAGTGATGAATCTATCGTTTTGCTTAGTGTCAAACCCGCGACCCACCAGTCTGGTTCATGAGGTTCGCGACCCGAATCAAAATTAAATCATTACTTTCTTTTTAACAAGAAAAAAGTTGTTTCTTTCAATTTTTCACTATAATTTGGTACAAAAAATAAGCTGTGTTTGGTGTAAGATCTTTATGAAATCAACATAGGCCTAAGAAATTTAGTGACCCGTGAAAAAGTGTAAAATGTTTGTGGAATTGTGGGAAAACTTCAAAGTAATCTAAAAGTACAAAATTTCAAGAACTTTTCAACATACACAACCCTAATAAACTATCACGGCATCATAGGAATTATTTTGTCGAGCATTATTTTGTGTTGCTGTTTGCTGGTATTTTACACTGGTTGTGCTAAGTAAGTTTATGCATCAAATGTTTGGGTTTCTTACATCCTCGCCTGGGGAAGAGTGATTCTACCCCCTTTTGGTTAATACGGGTTAGGTAAAGAAAATAAGGTGGAACATGCATAAGTCACATTCACAACTAAGATATTCCTATGATGCTGTGACAGCTTATTAGGGTTGTGTATGTTGAAAAGTTCCTGAAATTTTGTATTTTATTTGAATCTTGTGCTTTGCATAATTTTGTAATCTTAAAGTTTACAACAAAACTGCGCGATGCAATTTAATGCTGATGAGTTGAAGTAAAATCGATGGAACACTCAATTTGACGATTGACATGCAGTGTTTTCCGTTTAAAAATGTTACAAAAAACATTTAATCAGCAGCTATTTTCATATCAACTTTACCCTGCCATCAAAAGTATGTTAAAGCCAGTTCTGGGGGCTGCAATTGTGTTTTTCGTGCGTCTTGAAATTTCAACGCAATATGCGGCAAAAACTTTATTCATGTACGTAATCCAGATCCGTTAGCTCTTCGTTAATAATGTTAGTTTAAGATTTAATCAGGTTTATGGCTTTCTACTTTGATGTGTGACTATGCTGACGTACCACACGAAAAAAAAAGTTGTGAGGAAGTTATTAGATGATATTATTGCGCTGTTTCCTTTTTGGCGTACTGTAATTTATCTGTGATATGAATTTGGTTTCTAGCCAAGAAATGGTGTTAGGCTAGTTAGAGAATGAGGAACAATTATATTTTAGATGTTTTACAGGCCTATGCAGTTCATGAGACAAGCAAGGACGCATCATTTTTTACTTCAGATAAGGCACGCAACGGATAGCCAGAGATGGGCATTTATCGCGATAATTTATCGGCGATAATTATCGGCGATAGTTTATTATCGATTATCGTTATCGCTCAAAATATATTTGATTTATCGATTACCCATATCGCTTTTGTTATATATTTTGTTATCGCCGATAAATTATCGCGACAAACGATTTTTTATACACGCAGTGTTTAAGCATCAAAGTTAGTGAGTTGGCGCTATGGAAAAACACACGATGTCCATTAAGACTTGTTGTAATTTTAAAAACTTATCTCTTTGTTTTGTTTAATTTCACGACAGAGTCCGTGAACTGCTCTTTTTTCTTGAAAAATCTAGAAAAAACACTTTTGCAATTCGATTTACAAAAAAAGCTTTGTCAAGCGCATTGAAAATTTACCGCAACATTTATCGGAAAAATTTATCGGCGATAATTTATCGATTACCGATATCGCTTTAAGAAATTGAGATTTATCGATTATCGGTATCGCCCAGGGCTTTTTTGAAGTTATCGATTATCGTTATCGCTTTAGTACAGAAAGGTTTATCGTGCCCATCACTGTGGAAAGCTATAGTTGTTAGCGGAAATATTAGTAAAGCTTGGTTGAAAAAACATTAATTAACCGCCATTGAAGCTGTTTTGTTGCAACATAAATGAGATTTTTAACTCAGAAAGGAAGCTTATCCAGTCTCAGTTTTACATTTTGCTCGTCAGGAAAGCAGCGAACCGTACGAAGCTTTGAAAGGATAAGTCCAGTAGAAGTTGAAGCAAGCAGAAAAATTACATCAATTCTAAAAGCATAGGCTAATATTGAAGTAAAAATCGATAAACTTGGAGCACATCAGCGTTTATTGGCAGAACAAATTTTTATACCATGTCTTCCCTTTTTGATAAAACAAGTATAATGATTTATGCTTCTTTTTGTCCCAATTCTTCAAATCATTTACTACTTTTTCTCATGAATATCATGAAGTTTTTTATGAATCTTATAATTTAAAACTTAGACGTGTTAGAAGTACAAATGAACTGCATTCTGTGGTTAGAACTTTAGAAATATAGTTGACCAACGTTATATTGTTGTATTGATGAAAAATACAGTACAGTAGTTTGACATATAACTATGCGTTTGGGGATTTTTTTGACCTTGCATTGCGGTTATTTAAAATTTCGATCGTTAATAATTTTTCATTTGCTTTTCACTTTCTATTCATTCAAGATTTGAAGTTTTGAGAGTTGAAGTAAAAACCTTTGATGTAAAAACCTTTATAAGCTGTTTAGCATTATCATGCAGCATGGCTACTCAACTGGTGGACCGCGGTCCAAGTCCGGACCTTTTGAATGTTGCAGCCGGATCCCAATAAAGTTGTAGAACATCGAATATTTTCCAGTTGACAACGTAAAACTGTAACAGAAATACAACAAAATGCAGTAAACCTTAAAAATGCGCGAGTCTATTATTTATGCTATTGTAACTTTCTACGTAGTCCCGGGGGTGCGATCGAAGGGTTGTGGTAATGGCGGTGTGTAATAGAACAAACAAAACATGATCTGCAGAACCATTCCGAAATATGCTACCAGGCTAGTTACGTCCGACTCAGCGTCGTCATCAACTCGCTGTCGCTGAGATGTTTCTACTTCGCAGCTATATTTCCAAGCCCTAAGCCGCGAAAATTGCTCCCAGCATTCGTTATAATCTACGCATCGGCGTAATACCCCAGGGTAATGAAGATTTGAATTTAATTAACACCTAATTTTATAGCGTGTCAAATAAGCGACTGCAAGCACTTTTCATTCAGTGTAGTATTTTAACGAAATAATGGATCACAATGGAAAGTAGCAAGGAAAAAGATAACGATAAATCCGATGGAGAGTGTCGGCATTTGTCGTGTTTTACGGGAGTGTGAAAATTTAAAAAATCAGCACGCAAAAAGAAAATCAGGAAAGCTAAGAAAATGGAGAATGAAATCAGCAAGCGAAAAGTGGAGAAAGTTCAGCTAAGAAAAGTGCTTTTGGTAAATTCTGAATTGTCAAAAAGAAAAAAGTGCAATGTTTCTCAATAAAGATTGGATTGAACCTAGGTCGTCACAGCACATTCTGAAAAGCAACTAACTGTGAAAAAAAAACAACAAGAAATCGTTGTATTTTTCAAAATCAAATCTTGCTATTCTCATGGTATTAGGCTACACCGAAGCGTGAAACCAGCGCATGTGGCGGGGCCCATGTCTGCGTCGTAGCGCCTATAGGCAACACACCTTTGAATCAGAAGAAACATTGCAGAGGTGGCAGGCCGTTAGCAACAGTTCCCCTGTCCACTTGTCCAGTTTAAGCGGTTCAAAAAGCCCACGGACTTTCTACATCACATTTCAATGTTTGACGTCATAATCACTTGTTTTAATTATGACATCAACAAATTAACTATGAATCAAAAATTGGTATGTTTTTAAACGTAACACGTGCATAAGGTAGCTACACCCGATTTGGTAGGCCCGGGAATTGAACCCTAAACCTCCAGCGCTGATAGCTTTGTCTTTAATAGCTCAGCTTACCGGCTGGTATCGTTTTCGTTTATTTTTTTTTGCCGGAATCAAACCAGCTTTTAATTATTTTTCTGGACCTTTGCAAATGATAACACAAACAATATGTGAGCAATGCAAACAATGATTTGTTTGACAGCAATTCAAAATTTTGTTTCTTACAATCTCGCTGTAACTGAGATTATGAAAAAGACAGCTTTTTTTGTTGAAATGTTTTTGTTTAAAGTTCAATCAATCAATCAATTTTCTGGACCCGCTTATCCTTGGGGGGTCGCGGGGGCAGCAGCTCAAGTTGGAGCCTCCAAGCATCTCGATCCTCTGCAACAAAGGATAGATGCTCTGCTGGGATGCCAAGGCGAGACCAACTAAGATCTTTTACGTAATCTCGCCATCGAGTTCTGGGACGGCCTCTAGGCCTTCGACCAATCGGTGTTGAACAGAGCAGTTTTTTGGCTGTTCTTTCCTGGGGCATTCGTGTCACATGTCCATACCAACGCAGTTGCGATCTTTCTAGTCGGAGAAGCAGCGATTCGATGTTTAGAGATTCACGAATATCTGCACTTTTAACCTTGTCCAACAAGATCAAACCGCTAATTCTTCGCAAGAATCCCATTTCGGCTGCTTGAACTCGAGACCTCACTTTCTCATTCATGATCCAACACTCATGGCCATAAGTCAAAATAGGAACATAGACCGATCTGAAAATGGATAGCTTTGCCTTGGTGCAAAGCTCCCGTTTCAGTACCACAGATCGGTGGAGCTGGCGCATTACTGCACTTGCTTTTCCGATGCGGATATCCAATTCGCTATTTTGTCTGCCGTCACTTGTGAATGAGACGCCGAGGTACTTGAATTTCTCTGACTGTTTTAGTGGTACTCCATCAATTTGGAGAGAGCACTGCTTTGGTTGTCTGGACAGGCACATGGTTTCTGTTTTTGTTGTACTGATTTTCATTCCGGCAACAGAGCATGCATCCGAAAACCTGTCAAGAGCTTGCTGGAGACCATTTTGGGTAGAGTCGAGTAGCACGAGATCATCTGCAAATAACAGACGTTGTACAGTGCATTCACCGATCTTTACTCCGCCACAAGACTCACTGTTCTTAACTATTCTATCCATATAAATAAGGAACAGAATAGGTGAAAGAGAGCAGCCTTGCCGTAGTCCCACACTTACTCTGAAAGGTTTCGTCGTTGCACTGTTAACACGAACACAGATCTCGGAATGCATGTACAGCGACTTAATGGCAGTTAGTAACTGGCCATCAATGCCATACTGCAACAGCACCGCCCAAAGCTTGTCTCTAGGAATGCGATCATATGCTTTTTCAAGATCAACAAAACATGCATTGACCTCTTTTGCATATTCCCACGACTTCTCAAAGATTTGCTGCAAGGCAAAGATCTGATCCATTGTGCTTCGGTCAGGACGAAAGCCACACTGAGCATCTGTTAGCTTAGGCTCGACTATTTCACGGCATTTCTTTTCAAGGCATTTGGCATAGACCTTACCCGGGACACTGATGAGAGATATGCCCCTATAATTGGTGCATTTTCTCTTGTCTCCTTTCTTGTGGATAGGTATTATCACACTAGTTTGCCATTGCTTTGGTGCTTGCCCAGTACTACACGCCACCTTACAAACACGAGTCAGCCAACGAACACCATGTATGTTCATTGCTTTTAACATTTCAGGTCTGATATCATCCTCACCAGGTGCTTTTCCAGTTTTCAATGATTTGATTACTGCATTCACATCTGCTTCGGTTATCTGAATATCTTCCCCAACCTGTTCTTCGTGAATTTGTATCGGTGTAGCATCAACTGGGTTTAAAAGATCACTAAAGTAGTCTCTCCACCGATTCAAAATAGCATCTTGATCTTTCAGAGTCACACCATTTGAATCTTCGATAAAGAGAGCGGCTCGAAATCTTTTTCCACGCAAACGGCGAATGGTCTGCCAGAACACTTTGTTTGCCGTTTTGAAATCATCGTCTAACCTTTCTCCAAATTCCTTCCAGGCCCTTTCCTTAGACAGTTTAACTTTTGTGGCTGCCGTCTTACGTGCTTCAGAGTACTGCGAACGAAGTTCAAGTGATGACTTATTTGCAAGCCAGGCCTTATAGGCCACTTTTTTCGCACGAATAGCTTCTTTAACTTCTTGGTTCCACCAAGGAGTTCTTTTCTCGCTACTCTTCGTCCCTCCAACACTTACGTCCACAACAGTTAGTAGCGGACGTAATGACTGCTGTTCGAAACAAACACCACTCAGTTTCAATGTCTTCAGTAGAGGTCGGAAGTTCTTTGAACTTAGATGCAATGTTGTCTGCAAATGCAGTTCGTACCTCTTTGTCAGCCAATGATTCCCATTTGATTCGATAAGTTTCTCGTGGTCGAAAAGTCTTTCGTTTTTTCAAGGGTTTCAAAGCTTTCAAAGTGTAGACAACTAGGTGGTGATCAGTTGACAACTCAGCCCCTCTTTTAACATGGACATCAGACACGGTAGAAAACAAGTCCGCCGAAACGATACAAAAATCAATCAGGGAGCGTTGTCCCAGAGAGTCTTTGTACCAGGTGTACTTATGAATTCTTTTGTGCTGAAAAAATGTGTTGATTATGCACAGCCCATTGGTGGCACAGAACTGCAATAAACACCTTCCGTTCTTGTTAATGTCAGGGTCACCATGTTGCCCAATAACACCTTTCCAGGTTGCATTGTCGATGCCCACATGTGCATTGAAATCGCCCAAAAGGACAAGGGATTCTGATGAAGTTGCTTTTCCCAATGCAACCTCAACTTCCTCCAGAAAGGCTTCATACTGTGATTCTATGTTAGGTGCGTACACCTGCAATATACACAGAGATCGCTCCTGCAGCCTTAGCTTTAGAAGACAAACCCTTCCTCCTAGTGGTACCCAGTCAACGACACATTCAGCTATGTTGGGGCTCACAAGTAAGCCAACACCAGCTTGAGCAGACATTGCTGCATCAACACCTGAGTAGAAAATTTTCCACCCATCGTTCAACTCGACAGTTCCAGAACCCCGGCGCTTTGTTGATGAAATTCCCACAACATCAAGGCGATACTGTTGGGCTTCGCAAACAAGCTCCTGCTCTTTTCCTGTCAGTGACGAAACGTTCCAGTTCCCGATAGCTAGATCCCGGCAGTTTGGTCCAACTCGAGTACGTTTTCTGTGCGCTGCCCCCATTTGCCTCCCTAAACGCTTAGCGACTGCGTTGGTGGGTTTCCGGTGACGGTCAGCTTGTGGGGGAGACTGTAGCTTATTTTTCGAACGAGTCCCTCTGCCTAAAACTCGAACGCGGACCTTTTTATCCTGCGCGCCGTCCGATGCAGCATGAATATTGTTATTACAACTTTCCATTTAGCTACAGCATTGGATTGCTGCTTGGTCTGTTTCTCTCCTTCGACCTTACCGCCATGGGTGACCCTGATGGAAGTGATTAAACACTACCGACGGCGTTGCTCTAAGGATCATTGAAAACTCAAACCTCCCCACCACGTTAAGGTGGCAATCCATAGGAGAGGTTGTTTAAAGTTTTAAATTAAAATTTTAATTTCTGATAATTTACTTCTCAGTGGGAGATAGTTGAGGTTCCAAAATACTCGGAGAGTGATGGGAGAGTGCTGCATGACATTTCTTTCTTCAAAGTTTCAACTACTTGTTAATATTCACTTTTTTATTTGCTTATGAAGGTGTGATGTGAAGCAGTCTGGAGAAGAGGATGCCGCGCCCTCTGTGTTATTTCATGTTTATCTTTGTTGAAGGAGCTAATTGCAGCTGTCTCCTTTTTTCTTCGCTGTTGGTCGATGCTCTAATTATTTCTTGTTAGGGCCCTTTCATATGGAATGAGCTTGAGGTGGTAGCATGGCAATACAACGAATTTTGGGCAAGAGAAGTTAATTAGGTCATCACGCTCGTAGTAGTTGTTTTCAGTTTTATATTAAAAAACACACGTTATTGTACAGTGTAGTACGCTACAGTTGAGATTGCAGACTCAAAATGCTGAACTTGAACCTACTAACTTCTTTTTTTGAAAATCAAAACTGTCTTTTTATAACATCTAAGAGTACCGGTAGGGTCAGTGAAAATTTAAAAAGTATGAACCACAAATCAAATTTTCATTACAGCATATTCGCGTTATTACGCCGAAGTATGTCATCGCGTGATGAGGCCTATCTCCACAGCTCAGCGTCTGAGCAACACCACTCTGAAAAAACTCGTAGCAATGGCGAGCCGTTTGCGACACTGCGTCCAATCAGACCGGTTCGGTAATTGATCCCCAGACATGAGCGATGAAATCGGGAAGACGCGAAGATTTTTAGGGAGAAGTGAGAGGCGCTTTTTAGATAAAAAAGGTAATAACAAGAGCTAATTCACGAAAAAGTTTTTACTTTAAACTTTGATCTCGGAGTTTTGTCTCGGTCTCGATCAAATGCACCGAGTCTCGATTTATGTCTCAACAGTTTTTCAAATCTTGGTCTCGGATCTGGGTCTTGAATATTTTTTAAGCCTTGGTATCGACCATCAAAACTTGACTCCATCACTATTATGTGCACATTAAAATTTCCGAATCGCGCGAGTAATGATAGTGCATGGGCAGTGTACTGAAGGGGATTTAATCATTGAGATGAGGATTAATGGCTCTGTTGTTTGGGGTA